>NW_020869088.1:447734-455234 GCF_003789085.1 Penaeus vannamei | reverse complement strand
TTCCCCCACCTCCCCTCCTTCCCTCTCCCTCTCTCCCCTCTCCCCTCCTCTCCCTTCTCCCCTCTCCCCATCCCATCCCTCCCTCCATCCCCTCTCCCTTCTCCCCATCCCATCCTCCCCTCATCCCCCTTTTCCCCTCTCCCTCCCTCCTCTCTCCCCTCCTCTCCCCTCTCCCATCCCTCTCCTCTCTCCCTCCTCCATCCCTCCCTCTCCCCCTCCTCTCCCGCTCCTCTCCCTCCCTCCTCCCCCTCATTCCCCTCCCTCCCATCCTTCCCATCCCCCCTCCTCTCCCCTTTCTCTCCCCTCCTCTTCCCCCACCTCTCCCCTCCCTTCTCCCCCTCTCTCCCCCTCCTCTCCCCTCTCTCCCCTCCTCTCCTTCTCCCCTCTAATTCTAACGGGTTGAATGTGGCCTGTAATTTTTTCACGCTAAAATCACTTATTCAGGTTTCCTTTTTTTTTTTTTTTTTTTTTTTTTTTTTTTTTACCTAATTACAAACAATTAAGGTCCAGCCTCTGCATTATCATACATGATGAACAGGCTTATACGTGATTTGCAAGGTCGGGGGGTGGGGGGAGGGAAGAGGAGGGGAGATGGGAGGGGGAGGGGGGTAAAGGGAGAGGGAAAAAGGGGAAGGGGGAGGGGAGGGGGAAGAGGGAGGGGAAGCGGGGTAGGGGAGGGGAGATGGGAGGGGAGGGGGGGGGAGATAGGGAAGGGGAAGGGGGGAGGGAGGGGGAATCGGGGTAAAAAAGAAAGGGAGGGGGAGGGGTAAAAGGGAAGGGAAGGGAGACGGGAGGGGGAGGGGGTAAAAGGGAGAGGGAGGGTAAAGGGAAGGGGGAAGGGAATCGGGGTAAAAAGGAAGGGGAGGGAAGCGGGGAGGGGGGGTAAAGGGGAAGGGTGGGTGAGGGAAGGGGGAAGGGGGTCAAAGTTAGAGGAGAGAAGGGGAGGGGGTATCGGGGGAAGGGGAAGGGGAAAGAAGAGGAGAGGGGGTAAAGGGTTAAAGGGGAAGTGGTAAAGAGAAGCAAAGGGGAAAGGGTAAAGAGGAAGGGGCAAAGGGGAAGGGGAGGGGAAAAAGAGGAAGGAAAGAGGGTAAGGAGGAAGGAGAGAGGGAAAAAAGGAATAAAAAGACAGGGGTAAAGAAGGGAGGAGGAGAATGAAAGTGAAAGGGGTAAAGGGATGGCGAAGGTGAAGTAGCAAGAGAAAGAGAAAGAGAAAGAGAAAGAGAAAGAGAAAGAGGAGAAAGGGGAAGACGAAAGGGGGTTTATAAGAGACTGAAAAAGGGTAATTAAAGAGAAAAAACAAAAAGGAAACAGAAGTGAGGGAGAGGAAAAGAGGGGGGGGGAGAGCATAAAATGGGAAGTAAAAGAGAGAAGCAGTAACGAAGGAGGAACCAGAAGGAAACCAAAAATAAAGAGGGGAAGAGGGGAGGAGGGGAAAGGCGATAAAGAAGAGGGGAAGCAGAGGGAGAAGAGATAAAAAGAGGGAGAAGGGTGAGGGAAGCGACGAAGAGGTGAGGAGATATTAAAAAAAAGATAAACAAAGAAACAAAGAAAGTAGAGAGGGAAACGATGAGAATAAAATGAATAAACAAATAAATAAAGAAAAAGAAAAAAAAGTTAAAATTACCCCATCATAACAATTGAGAAAACAACAAACAAAAAACAACAGCCACCATCACCAACAACAAACAACAACAACTAATATAATGATAATAATAATAATAATGCTGATAATGATAATGATAATGATATGATAATGATAATGATAATGTAATATAATAATAATAATGATAATAATAAATAATCATAAATATCATAATAATGATAATAACAATAATAATAATAATAATAATAATAAAATATAATAATAATAATGAATAATGCATATCAATAACCCACAACGCGTCGTTGCATAACCCGACATCCACATCAATACAATTAAGCCCAAATGCAGGGAAACGGACAAAGCGCGTGTCCGATTTCGTCTGGCACTGACTTCGGCAACGGATTCGTGGCAATCAAGGATTGGATTTTTATAGTTGGTATAATTAAGTCGCACTATTGCAGAAGATTCACCCCGCGCAGGATTAGTAATTTATATATTGCAGGTTTACCACGAAACGGTTAGGGTAAAGGATAATTATACAGGAGATAAGAAGTAATAATAAGAAAAATGGTTTATGAAACATAACAATAAGGAAAGGAAGCTAAAGATAAATGATGATAATAATAATAATGGACAATTATTCATGATAAACAGAGAACAGGTAGAACGGATAATGATATAATAAAACTGTGAGAAAGAAATAATAATAGAATAATAAGGTGAAAAAATAAAACAAAAAAAAAAAAATAAAGGTGAGAAAAATGAAATAATAAAGGTAATACGAGAATAATTATGCAAATACAAATAAATAATTCACGGACCTAAGCACCGTCATCAAAATTCATCAGATGTTAAAAAATTCATGAAATGTTTGTAGCCGTAACATGTTTACTTTCAACAAACAGCGATGTTAATCATTCTATCTACTGCATTTAAAAGCATATATTAGACACAAACATCCATAGTGAATTAAAAAAAAAAAAGAAGTTATTTGTCCGTAATTATTGAAATAAAATGATGAGTTGGTATCGTTTCTAATGTTGCCAATGAGCATATTTTCAAAATGTTTTTTTAATCGTCTAACACCTATTTATATTCGCGTTAATGGCACTCTAGGGTAATATCAGATCATCTAGGGTCATTAGAGGTTATCAAACAATCTAATTTGATTCACACACACATACAGAACATAACTAATCATTGTGTACTTTGGAATTGTTTTCATGTGCCAATTAATTTGTGCCTAATGACGCAATTAGCATCCTCTCTCTCTCTCTCTCCTCCTCTTCCTCCCTCCTTCTCTTCGCTTACCTTCTCCTCTCTCTCTCTCGCTGGTTCTCTCTCTCTCTCTCTCTCTCTCTCTCTCTCTCTCTCTTCTCTCTCTCTCTCTCTCTCTCTCTCTCTCTCTCTCTCTCTCTCTCTCTCTCTCTCTCTCTCTCTCTCTCTCTCTCTCTCTCTCTCTCGCTCTCTCTCTCTTTCTCATTCTCTTCCCCTCACTCCCTTCCCTCCTTACTCTCTTCTCCCTCCCCTTACCCTCCTCCCCCACAAATCTTCAAGAAATCCTCCAAAAAATGACAAACCGGTAACATACTTCCTCCCAGCACCCCCTCCCACCCATTGCCTTTCGATCGTTCTCCCTCCATTTCCTAAATAACCATTTGGCATTTAACAGCACATTTCCCCCCCATTATTTCACGTTAGTAATGAGCTTGTGTACAGCCGAGTCCCGATATGCAAAATGCCTCTGATTCATACGAGAGGAGGGCACAATAGCGGGGTTTTGCGGACTGTGGAAAAAAAGCGTGTAATTAGTGATGGTGCAACTGTACCTTATGATTTGCTGTTTATGGTGGTGGGGGGTTGGCGTTGGTGGTGGTTGTGATTGTGATTGGTGGGGATGGTGGGGATGTGAGTGGTGGTGGTGTGTGGGGTGGGTGGTGATGGGGTGGTGGTGGTGGTGGTGGGTGGTGATTGGTGGATGGTGGTGTGGTGATGGGAGTGTGGTGGTGATGAGGGTGGTGGTGGTGGTGTGGGAGTGGTGATGGTGATGGGGGTGTGGTGGTGGTGTGGTTGTGATTGGTGGTGGGAGTGTGATTGTGGGGATGGTGGTGGTGATGGGAGTGGTGGTGGTGAGTGGGGTGGTGGTGGTGATGGGTGTGGTGGTGGTGGATGAGTGGTGGTGGTGATGGGAGTGGTGGTGTGGTGAGTGGTGGGGTGTGAGTGGGTGGTGATGGGAGTGGTGATGGAAGTGTTGGTGGTGGTGGCGTGGTTGTGGATTTGTGATTGGTGGGGATGGTGATGGATGGTTGTGGTTGTGATTGTGGAATGGTGGGGATGGTTGGTGGTGGTGGTGGTGGGTGTGATAGTGATATTAATCGTAGTAAAATGGTTACAGTGCGTTGTTGAATATGGCTGGGGTGGTGGTGATGGTGGTGGAGATGGTGATAGTGGTGACAGTGATGAAAATGAACATAATCATAAGCTCTTGTATAACGAGATGAAAACGACAATAATTGAACACTATTGACAATAATTGATCACGGCATATGATCAGTGATGATATTAATAATATGATATGTAATATCGGAAAATAATGTTGGCCTTAAAATGATATGTTTTATAATGTTAATAAAAGTGATGATAATTTTGACTGCTTGATAGACAGTCTAATATGATGGTAATTATTGAAATGATATCCATGAAATAGAGACTGAACATACATAAACAGACGACCGGAAATGAAAAAAAAAGATAGATAAAGAGATAGAGAGACAAAGCCGACAAAATATTATGTCACAGACAGACAGACAAGAGACGAGAGATCAGAAACGCCCAGAACCATGTAAAGACATACAAACATATTAGTAATGCGAAGACAGATACTTCCTATAAGTATGCTTGCTAAGAACAGACAAAAAGTAAGTGTGACAGGCTTCTAGACGATCAGAAAATACGTCGATTGATTAGATCACGTGGTAGATAGATAAGGTAAACGTTAATATAGAACAGACGCACCAGACAACCATGAGTATAGATATAGATAGACAAGATAGATTGGATATTGGATTAGATAGGAATAGATTGTTATTAGACAAAATAGATAGACAAAATAATGTTTATAGAGAGAAATAGACAAATATTGAGGCCATTGTTATCTTTCCATCTGCCTGTATACTTATATTCTATCTATCTATCTATTCTCATTTTGCTGGCATCAATCAATTATCTTTGCCAATTTGTCCATTTTCGTCCATTTCTAACATCATCTCATTTATACTACCGATTCCTATTCAATCTCAAATCTTGCAATCCAATTCTGTCCATCTTACCATCTTATTCATCTATTATTCTATCTATTCTTACTGTCCTTATTTGTCTATCATAATCTATCTATCCTATCTGTCCATTATCATTCTCATCCATCCATCCATTCATCTATTCCATCCATTCTCATTGGCCTATTTTGCCATCACATGAATTCCGAGATCCACTTTTCCATTTGTGTCGTCTATCTTCTCATCTTGACTAACGTAAAAATAAACTCCATTCATAATCCGATTCAGTTGCTATCTCCCTATTCTATTCTCAGCCTATGTCTGTCTTTTCTATTCCATTCTAAACCACTCCATCCAACCTTATTTCATCGTATTCTAGTTATTCTCTCTCTCTTCTCTTCTTTATTCTCTCTTCTCTCTCTCTTCTTCTTCTTCTCATCTCTTATTCTTTATATTCTCTTCTCTTCTCTCTCTCAGCCTCTCTCATTCTCTCTCTTTCATTCTCTTCTCATTCTCTCTCTCTCTTCCTTCTCTCTCTCGCTCTCTCTCTCTCTCTCTTTCTCTCTCTTCTCTCTCTCATCTCTCTCTGTCTCTCTTCTATTCTATATATCTACTCATTGTTTTCTTCATTCCATCATCTATTTTTATCTCTCTATCTTATACTTACCTATACGTGGATAATAACCCACTAAATTAACCGATTTCATAAAGCAACGAGAGGGGACGTTTCATTTTGCATTAACTCGCAAACTATCATTCCTTTGCCTATCTGGTACACTGCAAAATGTTATAGATTGCATAGCCTAGCCGTAAAAAACATACGTGAAAGAAAAGGGTATAATGGAATGGATTAAAGGAAGGAATGATAAAGAGATATATAATAGGAAAAGTGAAAGGAATGTTTCAGAATAAGATAAAGAACGTGGAAGAAAGTGTATACGGACAAAGGAATGAGAAAGAGAGAGGAAAAATAGAAAAGGAGGAAAAGAAAAGAAAAGAAAAGAACGTGGAAGAAAAGTGCGTGGAAATAGAAAAATGAAAGAGAGAGAAGATAGGAAAAGGAGAAAAGAAAGGAAAGAAAAGAACGTGAAGAAAAGTGTATATGGAATAAAGAAAGATAATGGAGAAGAGAGAGAAAACAGCAAAAGGATTAAAAGAAAAGAAATAGAAGAAAAGGAAGGAATAGAAAATGGAGATAAGGTATTGTAAGAAAATATTTTATGTTGACTTTTTTTAAAGAAGAAGGAACACAAAGACAAAGAGAAAGATCATTTGTAAGAGATGAGTAGATGAGGAGTAGAGTAGAGAATGATGAGCTATGAGAGTATGGTTTTATAAAGAAGAGAGTTTGATTGATGATAGGAGTAGAGTATTGATAGATGATGTAAGAGAGAGAATCGAGAGATGATGATGAGAGAGAGGTTTAGATATATGAGGTGATGAGTATGAGAAGAAGAGAAGACGAAGTAGTAGCTGGTTATGAGGATGAGAGAAAACGAAAGAGAGCTACAAAAAAACGCCAAGACGAGCAATGAGAAAGCGAAAGACACAAGGAAAGCGAAAGAGAATACAAGAGATAATCGAAATGAGAGAGAGAGAACGACACTGTTTCAACCATATCAGAAAAATAAAAAAAAAGGAAAAAAAAACAAAAAAGTCCAATCATGCCATTCTCTTCTCCCTTCCAATCGCTCTCCTCACCGTATTCCAATTTACCGTTATTCTCTTCCGATGGTGGCCGTCGTCTCTGTTAAAGGCAGATTCTTCCTATATTCAGACGAGCGCCGGAGTTGGATCGGCGCGGAAGGATGAGACCCGGGAGATGGAATGTGAAGATGCTCGGTGATGACTGCTCGGGTGGCTTCGGGGAGGATATGGGTCCGGGTGGGGTGGAGGGATAGGGTGGGGTGGGTGGGAAATGGTGGGATGTTGTGATGGGGTGAGGTAGATAGGATTGGGTGGGATGGAGGTAGGATATGGTATATGTGTGGTGGATGTTGGTAGGTATTGATAGGATGGATTGTGGGATGTGAGAGAGGATGAGAGGTGCATAGAGTAATCGAATATGTTGATAACTATGAAGTATTAATTCTGTATGAGAGAGCAAGTAGAGAGCGAATAGAGATGTCTATATAGTATTCGTAGTAGATTTTTGATTTAGTCTATATATTTGAGATGGAGGCTATTAGAGATTACTCGTTCTATTGATTCATTTATATTTGGAATGATCTGTAATGTAAATAATGAATGTTTAAAGGTCTGAAAGAGAAACAAGAAAATCGAGAGAAGCAAAGAGGAGCGTTAAAGAGAACATAGAGATACGTAGAGATGAGCAGAGATGTAGCGAAATGAGGAGCAAGAGAGAAACTCGAAAGAGGAGCAAGAGAAGTTGCGAAAGAGTATGACAAGAGATATAGGAGAGATGTTAGTCTAAGAGAGAGCGAATGAGTAATCTAAGAGATTATTCGAAGAGATGCAAGAGAGAGCGTATAAGGAGAGGCAAAGGATTGAATTGTTTACCGGAAAGTAGAGCAAGAGAGGCGAAAGAGAACAAGAGAAGCGAAGAGTTAGATGCAAGAGAGAGCGAAAGGAAATCAATGGAAAACGTATAAGGGAGAGAGA
>NW_020869088.1:437734-442734 GCF_003789085.1 Penaeus vannamei | reverse complement strand
TTCTCTCTCTCTCCCTTTCTTTTGCTGCTCACTCGTCCTTGTCTATCTTTACCCTGCTCCTCTCGTCCCTCTATGGCTTATGGTTCACATCTTCCCTCCCATTTATTTCTTCTTCCATTACTCCTTTCGCGTTGCCTTCCTCGGCGCTGTCTGTCTCTCTGCTCTCTCTCTCTGGCATCTTCCTCCGCTGTGGCCACTTCTCCTCGGCCTTCTCTTCTGCCTTGTCCCACTCTTCTATCCCTCCTGCGGTGCTGTGGGGTGTGACTCTCGCTTTTTCTCCCTATTCTTCTAACGGCTCCATTTCTCTCTTTCTCCTCTTTCCTGCTTTCTCTTTCGCTGCTCACCCCATCTCTGCTTTGTTCTTCTGCTTCCCACCGTCGTTCGGTTTCACTTTCTATTTTTCTCTGTCTTACGTATTCTCTCCTCATGTTTCTCTTCCTCTCTCGTCTCTTCTGCGCTCCTCTCTCCTCGCTCTCTCTCTCTCTTCTCTCTCTTTCTCTCTCTCTCTCTCTTCTCTCTCTCTCTAAATTATTATATATATACTATATATATATATATATATAAATATAATGACTAGTATATATACCTATTATATATATTATTATACTTTATTCTTTCTCATCTCTTTCTTCTTATCACAATCCATTTCTTTAACATATTTCTATTATTCCATAGATCAGTCCACTCTTCCCTTTAGCGGAGCGATCCGATTTTGGTGTGTTGGCCGTGTTTCCGTGTGGTGGGTTTGATCAGATTAGTTTCTTATTTTATCTATATTTTTTTATTTTGTTTTTGCAAATCAAAAGAGACATCAAGGCGATCGTTCTCTCTCCACGACCCATCCTTCTATTCTCACGCCAATATTTCTTGTCTCGATATTCTTTCTCGTATCTTCAACTTCCGCTTGGTTATGCTGCGGCTTAGGGAGAATTGGAATCCGTGCAGTAACCCTGGTTTGCGGAGGAGGAGGGGAGGCCGACTGGGGGGAAGGGAGGCCCGGTCATGGGGAGGGATGGTATGGGAGAGGGGAAGGGATTTGCGGTGACGTATCTCAAGGAAGGGAGAAGGCAGACGGGAGAGGGATAGGGGAGAAAAGAAGGGGTATGGCGGAGGAGAGAGGAGGGAGAGAAGAGGGATTAGGGATGAGGCGATAGGATGGGAGAGAGAGGGAGGAGGGGTTAGGAGCGGAGAGAGGGGAGCAGGGGGAGAGGAGAAGGGAGAGAGAGAGAGAGGAGAGCGAGAGAGATGAGAGAGAGAGAGAGAAGACGACGAGAGAGAGGAGAGAGGGGAGAGAGAGAGAGAGACTGAGAGAGATTAGAGAGCAGAGAGAGATAGTGAGCGCGGGAGAGGGCGAGAGGGGACAAGATTGGGAGAGGGGCCGGGTGATGATGAGGAGGGAGGAAGGGACCAGGTGCGCGCGAGGTGGAGAAGGGAGAGATATTAGCATCCAAATAGATAGATAGGAATAGAGACGAGAGAGGAGAGAGGAGGAAGGGGAGTGGGAGAAAATAGAGGGAGAGTGAGAAAGAGAGAGAAAGTAAACTAAAAGTGAAGAAAGTATGGTGCTGGTAAACAAAGAAACAAACGAGAAACAAGAAATGGAAAGATAAAATAACGCAAATACACAGACCTAAACATAGGATAGCATAATATATAAATGTATAGGTTAGAGCATAGGCACAGAGATTAGATAGACTAGATACACACTGGTATAGCTTACACAACGATAGTAGCATTAGCTTCACAATCATCAGACGCTGGATAATAGCTAAAACATATGACTAGCACAAATAGTCTCTTGGGGGACCCCCGCCCCCCGACGACACAGAAAAAAGAATGGAAGTAGAAAAAACAAAGCCGCAAAACGCAGGTCGGACACAATCGAACTTAGTAATATAGATAGATAAAAAAGAAAAGAAAAGCGACGTGATCTGAATAAAATAACACAAAGAATGTAACCACAAAACCACACATTAAAGGAAAAGAAAGAAGATGGAATTGCGAATAAAAATAATACAAACAAACGTCAAACCAGCAAAACACACACACAACAAGGACGAAAGAAGTGGTCTGAATAAAAAATCTGAATACAAAGAACATCAAACCACAAACACCACGCACAAAAAAAAATGGATCGAATAAAATAATACAACACAAAGTCAAACCACAAACGACACACACAAAGAGAAAAGCAAAAAAAAGGTGGATCTGCAATAAAAATCAACAACAAACAAGATCGAAACACAAACGACACAGCCACAAAAGGACAAAAGAAAAGAAGTGGGATCTGAATAAGGAGATATACACCAAGAAATCAAAAAGCACAACAAGGACACGACACAGCAGTGAAGAAAAAGAAAAAGAAGTGGATTCTGAATAAGGGAGAATAACACAACACAGGAATCGAATACCCACAGAACCACACACACAAAGAGTAGAAAATAGAAAAGAGAGTGAGATGCTGCGAATAAGAAATAACACCAAACAGAATCAAACGAGCACAAACACCACACAAAGAAAAAAAAGAGAGGGAAAGTGGATGCTGGAATAAAAAATAACACAAACAAATCAAACCACAAACCACAAGCACGCAGGAGAAAAAGAGATGGATCTGAATAAAAATAACACAAGAAAATATCAAACCACAAACACACACACAAAGAAAAAGAAAAAGAAGTGGATCCTGAATAAAAATAATACAAATAAATTAAACCACAAACACAAACCACAAACACAAAAAAAGAAGGATCTAATTGGGAGAGATGGAATTACAAAACAAATCAAAAATCAACAGAAACACACACACAACGAAAAATGAAAAGAGCAGGTTGGCATTCTGAAGTTAAAAATAACACAAAAGTAAATTAGGGAGCCGACAGGAACACACACAACTAAAAAAGAAAGAAGTGGATTCTGTAAATAAAAACAATGTACACACAAATTCAAACACAAAAACACACACAACAAGAGAAAAAAGACCAAAAAGTGGATCTGAATAAAAATTTAATACAAAGAAATTAAACCACAAGCACGCACACACAAAGAAAAAAGAATAGAAAAAGGTGATCTGAATAAAAATAATACAAACCAAATCAAACCACAAACACCACACAAAGAAAAAGAAAGAAGTGGATCTGAATAAAAATAATACAAAAAATTCAACCACAAACACACCACAACACAAAGAAAAAATAAAAGAAGTGGATCTGAATAAAAAATAACACAAAGAAACCACAAACACAAAAAAAAGTATATGGACTTTTTTCTTCCGTCTCGACTCTCGCAGTTCTCACAGAAGCCGACAGATGGCACTGGAAGATACGTCACACCTACATCTTCATCTTCTCTCGCCTTAGAGAAAATAACCCTCAAGATTCTCTACCTTTTGATTAAGATAAAATATAGAAAAAGAAATAGATAGAAGTATGAAGAGAGATAGTAGATAGACAGATGGAGTAAGAGAGGTTTTAGATATATGCAAGATATTAGAATGCATAACTGCAGGGGAATGAGAAGAGGAATAGATAGATAGAAGAGATAAAGACGGGTTGTAATATATAACAATAGCAATGAGGAGCAGCAATGAGAAGTGAGAATAGATAGATAGAAACTGATAAGCCAAGGTTTGAGAAGATATAACGAAAGAATATGATGCCCGGGGAATGAGAGAGAATAGATAGATAGAAGATGATATACAAGAGGTTTAGATCATATAAGATAGATTGTATGAGTGATGCAGCGTTGGGGAATGAGTAAGAGAATCAATAGAGTAGAAAAGAATGATAAAGAGAGTTTATGATATATTAAAAATACGATGATATGCAGGACGGAATGAGAAGAGGAATAGATAGATAGAAGATGATAAAGAGGTTTTAGATTATCTATAGATAGATATAATGCAGGGTATGCATGAATAGAATAGATAGATAGAAGAGATGAAAAGAGGTTTACATATATAAGCGTAGAATAATGATGCAGGTGGGAATGAGAAAGGAATAGATACGTAGAAGATTGATAAAAGAGGTTTATTATATAACAATAGAAGATGATGCAAGGGAATGAGAAGAGGAATAGATAGATAAGAAGATGATAAAGAGGTTTAGATATATTAAAATAGAATGATGATGCAGGGGAATGAGAAGAGGAATAGATAGATAGAAAGATGAAAAGAGGTTGTAGATATATAAAATAGGATGATGATGCCGGGGAATGAGAAGAGGAATAATAGATATGAAGATGATAAAGATGTTTAGATATATAAATAGAATGATGATTGCTAAGGGACATGAGAAGTAGGAATTAAGTATGATAGAAATGATAAATAGTGTTTTAGATATATAAATAGAATGATAGCCGGGGGCAATGATTTTCAGGTTGCGTCTGATGTTGACTGTGTGTCACTTGGCGGACGACATATCAGCAAAAAATTTTTCCTCGGTGAAGCCCTGTCTCTTTGCAGGGAGGAAATAAAAAAACATGCTCTTGTCCTCCTTTCGTTCTCTTCTTTTAGTTCTATGCGTCTTACTAGCGTTATGCTTTTATTATCTATTTTTCTTTCTTTTTTCCTCTTCTCTTCCGCGTTTTGGCTCTGTATTTCTTTCTTAATATTTTCCTTTGTTCTGTTTTATCTTCTGTGCTGTTCTCTAATCTCATTCTTATCTTGTATCAATTTCGGTTTGCTGCCTTTTAACGTCATCTTGCCCTCATTCTTCTTCGATTTTACTTGTCTCTCTATTTCTCTTCCCTTCATTTTTATTAGGAGAGAAGAGAACAGGTAGCGCGATGGGATTGAGTACGTTTGAGGTGGAGAATTATTGATGATGGGAAGAGAGTGATACGGTATCCAGGATTGGTGGCCTCTGGATGCAGACACTGAGAAGAGGCAAAGAGTGATGAGAGAATAGGGAAAAAAAAAAAAATAAAGCAAAAAACTAAAAAGAGAGCAGAAAGAAAGAGAGATGAGAGAGACGAGAGAGAGAGAGAGAAGAGAAGATGACAGA
>NW_020869088.1:425234-432734 GCF_003789085.1 Penaeus vannamei | reverse complement strand
ATTTTACAGCGCTGGGTATAATGACACTAATGAGGGTGATGAGCATAATTGCGCGGAGAAATTAGATATGGAATAATTTTCCCGAATGTGATGAATGTGGTGGTGAGTGTGGTGATGGTGGTGGTGGTGATGATGAGTGTGATAATGAGAGTGATGGTGGGATGGTGGTGATGATTGTGATGATGATGGTGATAAAAATGCGAAGATAGTGATGATTTGGTGGTGACGGCGATGATGATGATGATGATGACGAAGATGATGATGAGGGAGTGTGATGATAGTGATGGTGATGATGGTGACGGCGATGATGGTGACAAAGATGGCGAGGCTAATGATGATGATGATTGTGATGGTGACGGCGATGATGGTGATGATGATGATGGTGATGATGATGATGGCGAAGATGATGATGATGAGGGAGTGATAATGATAGTGATGGTGCGATGGTGACGGCGATGATGGTGACAATGATAGCGAAGATGATGATAATGATTATGATGGTGACGGCGACTGTGCCAAAAGCGATAACGATGCGATAATAATGATGATAATAGTCATAATAAAAAAATGCAATTCTGATTCAAAATTGACGGTCTCACAATCTCCCTCTAACAGGTAAAATTAAGGTAAATAGGGCCTACTCACGTTCAATTAACTAGGCCTACATAAACTGCATTCCTGATTAACCCTCAACACTTTCGTAAACCATTAGATAATAATTGAAATAAGATAACCAATTAATCAGTATATAATCAGCATTAAATCCATTTAATTTATACTGACTTACTGATCAATCAATTTGCATTAATTTAAATCATAATGAATAATATATTGTGTACATATAGGCGACACAGACAACAACAAAACAACAATAACAACCATTAAAATAATAATGATAATAATAATAATATTAATTCTATTAATGATAATAAAAATATCAAAACTACAATAATGATGATATACGATAAGGCTAATAACAGTGGTATTGGTACGAATAATGAATAATGAATAATAAATAGTAAAAATATGAATAATGACAATGATAATTCATAAATCCTAATCACCAAAGATATGGTATAACAAAAGCCTTTATTAGGGCATGGGTGATCTGCCTTCTAATCACTCTGTTGATTGGCCAGTCAGCTTGCTTGCTCTTAATGACTGGTTACTGTGACTGCTTGGGCTAAGTGCTTGTTCTATATGCTGACTGCTTGTTATAACTGTTTTATTATAACTGTTTGTTTAAACTGCTTGTACTGAATGCTTGTTAAGGGTACGTGTCCTGTCTGCTATGTCTGAGTGTCTGCTTTGACTGCTTGCACTGATATGGTTGCTACGGCTGCTTGCTCTATCTGCTTAAACTGAGTGCTTGCTTTAACTGCTTGCAATGCCTTTGTAGATTCCTTACTATGATATATACTGATTGCTTGGTATGACTGCTTGCTCTGACTTCTACGAATGTTCCTTATCATTGCTTGCTATAAATGCTTGTTGTGACTGCTTGCTATGTTTGTTTATCAGTCGCAGTCAGACAAAGACAATGATGTGGATAATGAGGTTGTAATGATAGTGATGATGGTAATGATATGAAATTATTACATCTGATAAGGATTATGAATTAAGAATTGCGTAAATATGGATATGACTAATTGTTGGTAAGAAGGATAATAACCATATAATATCAATGGAAAATGTGATATAACAACAATGATTAACAACGATGATAAGAACAGCACGAGTAAGAGAAACTGAAAGAATAATATCATTGCAATTACTGTTATCACTATCTTCATTCTTATCATTATCACAGTTATTCATGATAACAGTAGCGACCATAATAATAATGATAACAACAATAATGACGACCATAAGAGCACTATAATCACCACCACAACCACGACCAACATCACCACCACCACCATAACAACAACAACAGCAGCAGCAACAACAAACAAGCAGCAGCAAGCAACAACAACCACAACCAAACAACAACAACAACAACAAAACAATGAATAACGATAATGATAGAATCAAGCTTTGTCTCCGCGCCCACCCTCTCTCCCCCGCCCGCAAAAACCCTGTTCTTGAAGCCACACTCACGCCCACGCCCATCGATGGAAATGTTCTCTTGTGCAAACGGGCAAACACACACCCGAGGAGGACAAACAAACACAGCAAAGACAACAACAGTTGAGTGGTGAGAGTAGAGTGAGTGAGAGAGACAGAAGAGAAGAGAGGAGAGAGAGGAGAGAGAGAGAGGAGAGAGAGAAGAGAGAGAGAGAGAGAGAGAGAGAGAGAGAGAGAGAGAGAGAGAGAGAGAGAGAGAGAGAGAGAGAGAGGAGAGAGAGAGAGAGAGAGAGGAGAGAGAGAGAGAGAGAGAGAGAGAGAGAGAGAGAGAGAGAGAGAGAGAGAGAGAGAGAGAGAGAGAAGAAGAGAAGAGAGAAAAAGAGAAGAAGAGAGAGAGAGAGAGAGAGAGAGAGAGGAGAGAAAGAGAGAGACAGAGGAAAGAGAAAAAAAAGGGAAAAGTGAAAGACAAAAGAAGAGAAGAGAGAAAGACAGAAAGAAAGACAAAAATAAGAAAAAAAGATCACTTAATACAAGCAGCCAGACACACACGAAAATTCCAGAATCTTCACAAGCAAATTATTCCCATTCAAGACATTCCGAAAGCAAAAACAAACGCACGGAATCATAAAGCACAGGTTGACCCACCCCGCGCACGCACGCACGCACGCACGCACGCACCCCGGTCAGAGCATTTAGCCATAAATACTCTGAATAAAGATACATGCACGTTACGCACATAAAACAGATAGAGAGACAGATTAAAAAAAAGAAAAAGAAACGCACACAAACGCACACAGGCGCACATACACACACGAGCGTTGGGTGGTTGCGGTGTAAACATATTTGCACGCGAGGACTTGATGGGTGGGCGCCGATGTGCGCTAACTCAGCAGAAGAACACGCCAACATATGCGCATACGTCAACATAAGTCAACATAAGCGTATACGTCAAGATAAGCCAATATACGCGTATACCTCTACACACGCCGACATACATACATATGCCTAAATGCGCGCATACGTCAGTGTTCGCGCATACATCGACATACACCAACATATGCACACAAGTCATCATAAGCCAACATACGCATATACGTCAACATACATCAACATACGCGCATCATCAATATACTCGCATACGACACGCACCAACATACACACATACGTCAGCATACATCAGCCTACGCCAACATACATCAACATAAACATACCCACATTAGTCAACATACACCAACATGCATCAACATACTCGCTTTAAGCTCTTGTAAGAACATTGTCAGGAATTGATCAATATCTGGTGGTATTTTAATTATTACAAGGATAGTTTTGTATATTTGGAGAATCAGGGAGGATGCTTGTAGGTGTGGAATATGTTTCATCTTATGTAGAAGTGAGTAACGCTGTGTATGTATTTGGCTGAATTTACATCTCTCTCTTCCTCTCTTTCTCTCTCACTCTCTCTCTGTCTGTGTCTCTGTCTGTCTCTCTCTCTCTCTCTCTCTGTCTGTGTCTCTGTCTCTCCCCCTCTCTCTGTCTCTCTTTCTTTCTCTCTCTCTCTCTCTCTCTCTCTCTCTCTCTCTTTCTATCTCACACACACACATACACACACAATGACAAAAGGTCTTCATCTTTAAAATTATAATGAAAATCGTAAAAGAAAATATATAGTAATCAAATAGTCATGACAAAAATATCAAAATCAAAAGGATTAAGCACATGTGGATATAAACATTGGCCTATATATGTGCGTGTGTTTTTCTTTTTTTTGTTTTTCTTTCTTTTCTTTTTTCATCTTATTTTATTCATATCTTCGTCGATACCATCCTTGTATCAGCTACCGCACTCCCCATTCCATTTTTTTTTTCATCTCAATACATTATTTTGTCTCTTTCTGCCAGGTAAGCGGGGAGAAGGGAGTAAGTGAGATAGAGAGAAGAGAAGAGAAGAAAAGAGAAGAGGAGAGAGAGTGAAAAAAGAGGAAAGAGAAGAAGAGAGAGAGAGAGAGAGAGAGAGAGAGAGAGAGAGAGAGAGAGAGAGAGAGAGAGAGAGAGAGAGAGAGAGAGAGAGAGAGAGAGAGAGAGAGAGAGAGAAGAGAAATTGAATGAGAGAAAAGAGAGAAAGAGAAAGAATAAGAAAAAAGAAAGAGAAAAAAAGAGAAAGAGAGAAACAAGAGAGAAGAGAGACATAACCCCTTAACCTCTCTTCTCTCCCCTCCTTACCTGAACCTCCACACCCTCTCCTCCCTCCCATCTACCCCCACCCCCTTCCCCGCTATTCCGACCCAACTACCCGAAATAACCCGCGCCAAAAAGGGGGGGGGAAATGCAATAATTTGAAGAAGTCAAGGCATTTTTTGCGTGTTATTATATCATATTTTCCTTCTTAATTATCGTAACAACTGCAAACTGCTCCCCTCGGCCAGATAATGACGTGAATATCATTATATGCGTAAGACATGGACCGGGTTCTCGGGAACACACTGCTTTCTTCAAGACTGAGCTTGGATGGGGGAAAAAAAAAGAGTGGGAAGGTAAATGCCCTGTAATGGAATTTCGGAATTAGCAAATACTTTTGGGATTCTCATTTCCTCTCTGTCTCTCTCCTCTCTCTCTCCCTCGCTATTCTCTGTCTGTCTCTGTCTGTCTCTGTCTCTGTCTTTCTCTCTCTCTGTCTCTCTCTCTCTCTCTCTCTCTCTCTCTCTCTCTCTCTCTCTCTCTCTCTATCTGCGTCTTTCTTTCTCGTTCTCATCCTCCTCCTCTTCCCTCTATCTCTCTTTCTCTCATTTCTCTTGTTCTCTTCTCTCTCTCTCTCGTTCTCTCCTCTTCTTCGTCCTCCATCTCCTTCTACCTCTTCCTCCTCTTTTCCTTCAAAAAATAGAGAGAAAAGCTCAAACAGAGTAAAGAGGGAAAGACAAAAATAATAGACAAAGATGAAGATAAAACGAAAAAAAACGAAAGAAAGAAAGAGAAACAAAGACGATGATAAAGAGAAGCGCAATGCAACAACAAACAAGCGATCCTCGTTATCTTCGCAACCGCAATTTTGATAATTATCTTGTTAATTTCCCCACCCCTTTCCTTCCTCCCTCTCCCCTTCTTTTTTCCTCCTTCCTCCTTCCCCCTTCTCTATCCTTTCTCCCTCTATCTTCTCCTTCCCCCCTCCCTCTATCCTTTCTCCTTCTCCTCCCAACTCCCTCCTTCCTCTCCCTCCTTTTACCTACTTCCCTCCTTCCCCCTTCCCTCTACCTTTCTTCCTCCTCCTTCTAACCCTCCTTCCCTCCTCCTTTTACCTTCCTTCCCTCCTTCCCTTCTTCTTTTCCTCCTTACCCCTCCCCTCAATCCTTTTCTCCTTCCCCCTTCTAACTCCCTCTTTCCCCCCTGTCCTCCTCCTTCCCCTTCTTCTTTTCCTCCTTCCCCCTCCCCTCTATCCTTTCTCCTTCTCCCTCCCAACTCCCTCCTCCCCCACCTTTCCTCCTCTTTCCCTCCTTCCCCCTCCTTCTTTTCCTCCTTCCCTCTCCGCTCCATCCTTTCTCCTTCTACCTCCCAACTCCCTCCTCCCCCCCCTTTCCTCCTTCCCCCTCCTTCTTTTCCTCCTTCCCCTCCCCTCCATCCTTTCTCTCCCTTCTAACTCCCTCCTTCCCATTCTCCTTCCCCTCCTTCCTTTTACCTACCTAGAAAGAGAAGAAAGAGAAAGAAAGGGAATAGAGATAACAGAAAACAATAATCAGAAGAGAGAAAATATGAAAGAACATAAAGAAAGGATAGAAATCATAAAAGAATAAAAATGAGATAGTGAAAATAGAAAGAAAAAATACCTGAATATCAGAATGGAAGAAAATGGAAATTATAAAGAAAGAAATTATGAACAACATAATGGAAAAAATAACTTATAAAGGATATATAAGATAAAATGAAAGAATAAATGAGGTAAAAAGGAGAGAGAGAAAGATAGAAGGGAAATAAAATATGATAGGGGGAAAAGGCAGAACATATGAGATAGAAAAGGAAATAATGAAGGATAGAGAGGTAGAAAAAGAAATAAAGAGAGTAAATAAAATACAAAACAGAGAAAAAGAAAGTTGATAGACAGGACATATAGAAAGACAGGGAAGAAAGACGAAAATAAAAGAAAAAACAAAAAACAAAAGATAGATAGGAAATGACATTAGAAGAAAGAGGAAAAAGAAAAATAATGTGAAATACAAAAAGATAAAAAAGAGATAAAAAACGCGAAAAGAAGAATACTTACAACAGACAGAGGAAAACAAACAGAGAGATTGCAAAAGCGAAAAAGAAGATGAGGAGGAGAAGGAGGAAGTCGAGGAAGGAGATAGAGAAAGAAAAGGAGGTGAAGGAAAAAGAGGGGGAGGAAGAGGAAGAGGAAGGTAATGGAGGAAGAAGAAGAGGAGGAGGAGGAGGAAGTAGCGGAGGAAGAAGGAGATAGGTGAAGAAAAGGAGGAAGTGAAGGAAAAAGAGGAGGAGGAAGAAAAAGAGGAAGATGATGGATAAAGAAGAAGAGGGGAGGAAGAAGAGGAGGAGGAGGTAGGAAAAGAGGAGGAAGAGGAAGAAGGAGATAGAGGAAGAAGAGGAGAAGGAGGAAGTGAAGGAAGGGGAAAATGTAGAGGAGGTGGAGGAGTAAGAAAAGGAGGAAGAAAAAGAAAAGAATGTGGAGAAGGAGGAGAAGGAAAACAAGGATAAGGAGACGACAAAGAGGAAGAGATAAAGATATTAGATGATGATGATGATGGTGAGGAATAGCAGTAGGAAAGAAGAGCTTAAAAAAAAAGGAGGAAGAGGAAGAAAGGAAATGAGAAACGGGAAAAGAGAAGAGAAAAAGAAGAAAGGAAAAAGGAAAAAATAGAAGAAAGTAAAAAGAAGAAGAAAAGAAATAATAAGAGAAGGAAAGACGAAAAGAAGAAATGAGAAGAGAAAGAAGAAAGAAGGGAAGAAGACGAAGAAAAACGAAGCGAAGAAGAAGAAGAAAGAAAAGAAGAAAGAGAAGACGAGACAAAAAGAAGAAGAAAGAAGAGGAGGAGGAGGAAGAAGAAGACGACGAGGAAGAGGAAGAAAAGAAGAATAGAAAGAGAAAGGAGGACGAAGAAAAAGAAGAAGAAGAAAGAAGAAGAAGAAGAGAAAGAAAGAAGAAGAAGAAGAAGAGGAAGAGGAGGGTGGAAAGGCGTGCAGACGAAGGGGGGGGGGGGGGGAAGGGCCACTTCCGCCCATATGGTGCCATAATAACTCACACGATCTGACGCTGGCCCCTGACGCCCATTGTTCGATTATGACCACTCCGCCTCCGGGGATGGGCGGGGGGGGGGGGAGGGGGAGGGGAAGGGGGAGGAGGAAGAGTAAATAGGGAGGGGGAAAGGAGGGGAAGGGATAGTAACTGGAGGGGGGGAGTGGGGATGGGGAGGGGGAGGGGGGGGGGAGGGAG
>NW_020869088.1:412734-420234 GCF_003789085.1 Penaeus vannamei | reverse complement strand
AGCTGATCGAAGTGGCAAGCTGGAGTTCTCGCTTGGGTACGTCTTCGGGAAAATTTCAAGTCGATGTGGCTTTTCATGCGGTGTTGAATAGGCCTGTGAATGCGAATGGATAATTCTGGAATGATATTTAGTTAATAGTAGTAGTAAAAGTAGTAGAAAATAGTGTAGTCTTAATTGTGTCGTAGAAAAGTATTAGGTCTATAAGGTCGCAGAGTACTGTTGTATAGGCTCTTATTGTCTCGCAGGGCTGTGAAAAAATGTGAATTTGATATATCCGGAACTATATAAATTACATATATGTATGTATGTATGTACAGACACATACATACATACATAGGCCTACATACATACACACGTACTTAAACGGAACTAATATCAATTATACATATATGTATGTATGTATGTACAACAAACAAAATACATACATACATACGTATATACAATACATAGGCCTACATACATACACACGTACTCAAGCACACAGACATACGCACACACTTACGTATGTGTGCATTTACATAAGCATACGACCATGTCCATCCCTCTTGCCATTTAAATCCTTCATTTTGCAACACACACAACCGACTCAAGACCGAACAGACACGGGAAACCGAAAGCCAAGCCGGGTCGAATAAAGCCGTCCACCCAAGCCATCCAGCCAGCAAGCCGACCAGCCGACAGACGACCCTCGCCAAACAAAAAAAAAAAAAAAAAAAAAAAAAAAAAAAAAAAAAAAAAAAAAAAAAAAAAAAAAAAAAAAAATTGTAGGCCTACGATTTCCGTCCGATTTTGGGGCCGGCGATGCGCTTTGTGTAAAATCCGTCAACTTGGGGATCAAATGGGGCTTGCCGGACGTCCCGGGTAAGAGGATCAAAGTCGCGCCCACATAATTGCAACTTGTTTGGACACGGGACCGATTTCCGGCGACAGCACTCCGGGTTTTACAAAAGCTACTGCTACTGCTAAGAGATTAAAAAAAAAAGGGGGTGGGGGTGGTTTGTTTCGAATCGTGTTCTTGTTGTTATTTCTGTTTTGTCTTTTGTGTGTTATGACTTTTTTTTTTAATTCGTTTGTCTCTAAATGTATCGATTGTTTATTTTTTTCTGTCTTTTCTGTCTCTTCTCTTACTTATCTCAATGTCGTCTCTCTCTATTCTCTTTTCATCCTCCCCTCTCTCTCTCCTCTACCTCTCTCTCACCCTCACCCTCACCCTCACCCTCACCTCTCCCTCACACCTCAATCCTCATCCCATCCTCATCCTCATCCTCATCCTCATCCTCATCTCCTCATCCTCATCCTCATCCTTCACCCTCACTCTCACTCTCACTCTCACTCTCACTCTCACTCTCACTCTCACTCCACTCTCACCCTCACTCTCCCTCACCCTCAACTCTCACTCTCCACTCTCACCTCACTCTCACCCTCACTCTCAACTCACTTCTCTCACCTCACCCTCACCCTCACTCCTCACCTCACCCTCACCCTCATCCTCATCCTCATTCCATCTCCTCACTCTCTCTCTCTCTCTCTCTCACTCTCTTCTCTCTCTCTCTCTCTCTCTCTTTTCACCCTCACCACACCTCACCCCACCCTCACCTCATCCTCTCCTCATCCTCATCCTCGAATCCTCATCCTCATCATCCTCATCCTCATCCTCATCCTCACTCTCACTCATCACTCTCACACTCTCACTCTCACTCTCACCTCACTCTCACTCTCACTCTCACCCTCACTCACTCTCACTCTCATCTCACTCTCACTCTCACTCTTCACTCTCACTCTCACGTTCACTCTCTCACCTCACTCTCTCCTCTCTCCTCTCCCTCTCTCTCTCTCTCTCTCTCTCTCACTCTCAACTCTCACTCTACTCTCACTCTCACTCCTCACTCTCTACTCTCTCACTCTCACTCTCACTCTCTCACTCTCTCACTCCTCACCTCTCTCTCCTCATCACTCCTCTCACTCTCTCACTCTCTCACTCACTCTCACTATCTCTCACTCTCTCACTCTTCTCTCTCACTCCTCACTCTCATCACCTCTCTCACTCTCTCACTCTCTCACTCTCTCACTCTCTCAGCTCACTCACTCACTCACTACACTCACTCACATCTCTCTCTCTCTCTCTGCTCTCTCTCTCTCTCATCTCATCTCTCTCCTCTCTCTCCTCTCTCTCATCTCTCTCTCACTCTCTCACTCTCTCACTCTCTTCACTCTCTCACTCACTCACTCACTCACGCCACTCCACATCACTCACTCACTCACTCACTACACACTCACTCCTCTCTCTCTCTCCTCTCTCTCTCTTCACTCTCTCTCTCTCTCCATCTCTCCTCTCTCTCTCTCAGCCTCTCAGAATATTAATATAGCATCAGCACTAACATCATTCTGTTAAGTAAATATTTTTTGAGATTTTCAGCACGACAATCTAAAACGAATTTTATAAACAAATAAAACAAACAAACAATCAAATGAAAACAAACAGAAACTAAATCAATTACAACTCCAAATTAGCAGTCTTGACAAGGATGAGGGGCGGGGGGGGGGTGAGGGCGAGGGCGGGGGTGTCTGGTGGGGGAGAGGGGTGAGGTGGGTGGGGGGATGAGGGCCGAAGAGGCATCGGGGTGTGATGTGGGGTGGGGTGAGGGCGAGAGGGGCGGGGGGTGTCTGGTGGGGGGAGAGGGGTAGGTGGGTGGGGGGGATGAGGGCGAGAAGGTATCGGGGTGTGATGTTGGGGGGGGGTGAAAGGCGAGGAGGGGCTGGGTGTGAGGTGGGAGAGGGGTAGGTGGGGTGAGGGGTAATGAAGGGCGAGATGGGGCCGGGTTTGAAGGTGGAGGGGGGGTGACGTAAGAGGGGTTGAGGGATAAGGGTATTGGTTTGATTGAGGGGGTGAGGTGGGAGGAGGGGTGAAGTGCGGGAGAGGAAGGTGAGGTGGAGGGGGGGGGTGCGGGCGATGAGGGGCGGGGGTATGGGGTGAAGGGGAGGGGGTATGGTGAGGGTAGGGGGTGTTAGGTGGGGTGAAGAAGGGTTTGAAGGGATAAGGGTGAGTTCGTTGGAGGGGGTGAGGTGGGAGGAAGGGTGAAGAGAGAGTGCAAGATAAAAGAAACAAGCAGAAGCAGACGGAGAGGATAAAGAGGAGATAGAGGAAGCATAATTAAAGCAAGGTGAGGAAAGCATAGGGAGAGGAGGAGGGAGAAAGATGCGAGAAGAGAAGAAGATGGAAATAATAAAGGAAAGGGAGGAGGGAGTAGGGGAGGAGGAGGAGGGGGAGGAGGAGAGTAAGGAGGAGGGGATGAAGATGAAAAAGGGAAGGGAAGGAGCGAGTGAAAATGAGGGAGGAAAGGAAGAAAGGAGGGAATGGCAGGAAGGGAAGAAAGGGAAGTGTAGAAGAAAAGAAAAAATAGGAAGGAGGAAAAGAAGAAGAGGCGAGGAGGTGAGGAGAAGGAAGCGAGGAAGGCAAGGAGAAGAGAGGAAGGAGGAAAGAAGTGAGGAAAGAGAGGACAAAAACCCTGAGAAAAGCGAAGAAAAGATAGAAAGAGACAAGAAGAAAAAAACCCAGGAAAATACGAGAAAAAAAGATGAAAAGAAGAAGGAAAAAGGGGAAGCAAGCAAAGAAAACAGGGAAGGAGGGGAAAGAGGGGAAGGGGAAGGGGGAGGGGGAAGAGCAAAGTTTGATTTTAGGCAACATAAATCAACAGCCGAGTTAGCGCAGGTGGAGGTAAAGTCCGAACACTGTGGCCCTGTTTCTTGAGGTGTCTGGAGGAAGGGAGGAAGGCTGAGAAAGATTGGGTGTTGTTGGTGCGGGAAGAAGGAGAGAGGAAGAAAGAGGAAGAGGAAGAGGAGGTAAAGAATGAGGAAGACGAAGAAGAGGTGAAAGTGGTAAAAGAGAGAGAGGTAAGAAAGAGGAAGAGGGGACAGAAGAGGAGGAAGAAGAGGGTGAAAGGGAAGAAGAGGAGAGGTAGAAAGAGAAAGGAAGAGGAAAGAAGAGGGTGCAAGGGGTTGAAAGTGGAGAAGTAGAAAAGAGGAAGAAGGAGAAAAGGAAAAAGGGGGAAGGGAGGAAGGCTGAGAAAAGATTGGGTGTTGTTGGTGCGGGAGAGGAGAGAGGAAGAAAGAGGAAGAGGAAGAGAAGAGAAAGGGGTGAAAAGGGTGGTAAGAGGAGAGCGAAAGAGGGAAAGAAGAGGAGGAAGAAGCCGGTGAAAGGGGAAAGAAGAAAGAGAGGAAGAAAGAGGAAGAGAAGAAAGAGGGAGAAAGGGAAAAGGTGAAGAGGAGTGTAAGTGGAAGGTAAGAAAGGAGGAAGAAGGTGAAGGGGTATAAGAGGAGAAAGGTAGAAAGAGAAGGAGAGGAGAAGGGGAGAGGAAGAAGAGGGTGAAAGGGGAATAAGAAGAAAAGGAGAAAGGGGGAAGGGAGGAAGGCTGAGAAAAGATTGGGTGTTGTTGGTGCGGGAGAGGAGAGAGGAAGAAAGAGGAAGAGGAAGAGGAAGAGAAAGGGGTGAAAAGGGTGTAAGAGGAGAGGCAGAAAGAGGAAGAAAAAGAGGAAGAAGAAGAGGAGGAAGAAGACGGTGAAAGGGGAAGAAGAAGAGAGAGGTAAAAAGATGAAAAGGAAGAAGAGGAGACAATGGAAGAAGGAGAAAAGGAGAAAGGGGAAGAGGTAAGAGAGGAGGAGATGGTAGAAAAGGAAAGAGGAAGAAGAGGAGGAAGAGGAAGAGAGAGGTAGAAAGATGAAAAGGAAGAAGAGGAGAAAGGGGAATAAGAAGAAAAGGAGAAAGGGGAAGGGAGAGCTGAGAAAAGATTGGGTGTTGTTGGTGCGGGAGAGGAGAGAGGAAGAAAGAGGAAGAGGAAGAAGAGGAGAAAGAGGAAGAGGTAGAAAGAGAAGAGAAGAAGAGGAGTAAGGGGGAAGGAAAGGCTGAGAAAAGATTGGGTGTTGTTGGTGCGGAGAGAGAGAGGAAAAAGAGGAAGGAAGAAGAGGAGGAAGAAGACGGTGAAAAGGTGAAGAAGAAGAGAGAAGTAGAAAGATGAAAAGGAAGAAGAGGAGACAAGGGAAAAAGGAGAAAAGGAGAAAGGGGGAGGGTGAAAGGGGAAGAGGAGAAATGTAGAAAGAGGAAGGAAGAAGAGGAGAAAGAGGAAGAGAAGGGGAAAGGGGGAAGGAAGAAGCTGAAAAAGATTGGGTGTTGTTGGTGCGGGAGAGGAGAGGAAGAAAAAGAAAGAGGAAAGAGAAGAAGAGGGCAAAAGGATTTAAGAGGAGAGAGGTAGAAAGAGAAAGAAGAAGAAGAAAAGAAAGAAAAAAGATGAAGAGGTGGAGAAAAGGGAGAAGAGGGAAAGGAGAAAGAGGAAAGGGAGAATGAGGAAGAGGAGAAAAGGGAAAGGGAGGAAGAGGCGTAAGAGTAAGAAAGAGAAGGCGAAGGATAGAAAAATAGGAAGAAAGGAAGAAGAAGAAAGAAGGAAAAAAGGAATAAGAAAAAAATAAAAAGGAGGAAGAAGAAAAAGGGAGGAGAATAATTAGGAAGAGAGGCATCGAAGGATGAACGAAAGATAGGACTGATAAGAATATATATGAAGTAAGAAGGAAGCGGAAGCGAATAAAGGAAGTAGAAAGTGATAAAAAAAAGGACGAAGAGGAAAAGTGAAAAGAGATTTCATTTCGGTCGCCGGTTTCGGGTCACTCCTTTTCGGGTCCTGATTTTATTTCTTATCTTTTTGTTATCTTTTTCTTATTTTTTTGTTATCTTTTTCTTATTTTTTTATTCTTTTTTATATTTTTCTATTTTTCCTTTTTTCTTTACCGTATATTCATTTAGTTAATTACTTATTCTTATTACTTATTATTCATTTATGGGTAGGCCTATAGGGACGAAATTGACAAACACAGAAAGGCTATTACTGGCCCGGCCCTTATTTCAGACATCTTGTACCATAGGAGTACCACCACATACCACATACCACATATCATTCACCATATACCATGTACCGTATAGCATGTACTAGATATCACATACCAAGTACCAGAATCTAGCCTACATATCAATATACCACGTTCATATACCACCTACCATGTACCACCTACTACGTACCAGATACCATAAAACCTGATACCACATACCATATATACCGCATTTTTATAGTACCTACCACCTGCGTACCACTTACCACGTACCGACAATAACCACGAACATATACCACGTACCACCGTACCACCACCACCCATCATCAACAACCTACCAATACCACTACTACCACCGTACCTACTACGCACCTACCACCTACCAAATAACCACCTATCACCAATCACGTAGCAAATACCAAATACCATCTACCCGCATACCCAACCACTTACACACCAACTACAAATACCACTACCCTTACCACTACCACTACATGTACCACATACCTAACCCTACGTAACACCTACCAAATACAATCTACCTACCTTAACCACGTACCAAATACCAAATACCATATACCTACCACCAACCACCTACCACCATACCACATATACCGTACCAAACCAACCAATACCCACCTACCAAATACCTACCACCTACCACGTACACGCACCACGTACCCCAGCGGGCGAAAATCGCAAGCGACGCGAACAAAGTTTTTAAGCGGTATCGTCGCGGGGCTGACAGGTGTTTGGGGGAGGAAGGTGGAGGAAGGGGGGGGAAGGGGGAAGGGGGGAGGAAGGGGGAAGGCAAGGTGGGGGGGAAGGAAGGTGGGGGAAGGGGGGGAAGGAAGGTGGGGGAAGGGAAGGAAGGAAGGTGGGGGAAGGGGGGAAAAGGTGGAAGGGGGAAGGAAGGTGGGGGAGGGGGAAGGAAGGTGGGGGAGTGGGGGAAGGGGGGAAGGAAGGTGGGGGAAGGGGGAGGAAGGTGGGGGAAGGGGGAAGGGAAGGTGGGGGAAGGGGGGAAGGAAGGTGGGGGAAGGGGGGAAGGAAGGTGGGGGAAGGGGGGAAGGAAGGTGGGGGAAGGGGGAAGGGAAGGTGGGGGAAGGGGGGGGAAGGAAGGTGGGGGAAGGGGGATGGGGAGGGGGAAGGAAGGGGGAAAGGGAAGGGGAGGGGGAAGGGGGAAGGGGAAGGGGGGTAAGAAGGGGGAGAGGGGGAAGGGGGAAGGAAGGGGGATGGGGGAAGGGGGAGGGAGAGGGGAAGGGGTAGGGGTAGGGGAAGGAAGGGGAAGGGGGGAAGGGAGAAGGGGGAAGGGGGGAAGGGAAAGGGAGGGAAGGGGAAAGGGGGAAGAGAGGAGGGGAGGAGGGGGAGGACGGGGAGAGGGGAAGGAAAGGAAGGGAAGGAGGGGAGGAAGGGAGAGGAAGGGGAGCGGGGAAGGGAAAGGGAGGGAAGGTGGCGAGAGTAGGAGAAGGGTAGGGAAAGCGGGGAAAAGGAGAGGGGAAAGGGGGAGAGAAGAAGAGAAAGAGAAATAGAAACAGAAACAGAAAAGAAAGAGAAAGAAAGCGAAAGAAAAAAAGAAAGAGAAGAAACTCGAACGCAAAGTTACTTTCGACTTCGTTCCGTCGTAAA
>NW_020869088.1:402734-407734 GCF_003789085.1 Penaeus vannamei | reverse complement strand
CGCGGAATTATGGGTAATTCATATCTTCAAAAAAAAAAAAGAAAAAAAAAAAATTTTGCTGCTATAAATACCTTTGTGTACTTTTCAGGGTACATAAATAATGTGCATTTTTTTTTTGTGTGAATTCTAATGTCATGTTGGATAAGCTAGATTAGGGAGAATAATTACATAATGTCCGTGTTTGTTTTGGAGTACGCTCATACATATTCGTGTGTGTATCTGTCTAATGATCCTTTTGCAAATACATCCCGGTAAAGCGTGGAATTTAGGTGTATATGTGTATTGTATGTATGCATATATACATATATATGTACATGCACATATACATATACATGTGCATGTGTATACATACGTACATGCATACATACATATATACACTCTCTCTCTTTCTTTATCTCTCTCTCTCCCTCTCTCTCTTCTCTTTCTCTCTCTCTCTCTCTCTCTCTCTCTCTCTCTCTTCTCTCTCTCTCTCTTCTCTCTCCTCTCTCTCTCTCTCTCTCTCTCTCTCTCTCTCTCTCTCTCTTCTCTCCTCTCTCTCTCTCTCTCTCTCTCTCTCTCTCTCTCTCTCTCTCTCTCTCTCTGCTCTCTCTCTCTCTCACTCAGTCTGTATACTACATACACCACACACACACACAACACACACACACACACCACACAACACCACACACACACCACACATTATATATATATATATATATATTATATATATATATATATATATTTATTATATTAACACACACACATTACACCATATATAATATATATATGTATATATGTATATATATATTATATATATATATTATATATTATATATATATATATATATATATATATTATTTCTATCCATCCACCCATCTCTCTCTCCGTCCCTCTGTCCCTCTCGGTCTCTCTCTTCTCTTTTATCGCTCTCTCTCCATCCCTCTCCCCCCTTCCCTCCCCCTCCATACCCTCTCCCCCCCTCTCCCTCTCCCTTCCCCCCTCCACTCCATCTCCCCCTCTCTCCACTCCCTTCCTCCTTCCCTCCCTCCCCCACTCTCTCCCTCCTCCCTCCCTCCCTCTCTCCCTCTCTCGTCGACCGAAGCGAGGGAGAGAGGAGACGTCACCACCAGAGGAGTGCCAGGCAGTGGTGGTGACACGAGCGACCGGAGCCAGATGAGTGATGACCTTTTGTCTTCGCTTGTGGTATTTATGAAGCTGTTCCTTCTTCCTCCTCCCCCTTCTCCCTTCTCTTTTCTTCCTATTTTCCCCTTTTCGCTATCTCTCTATCTTTCTATATCTCTTTTTTCTTCCTCTCCCTTCTCCTATTTTTTCCCTTTTTCCTTTTCTTTATCTCTTTATAGTCTCTTTTTTCTTTTTTTTTCCCTTCCTATTTTTCATTCCCTATTTCTTTATCTCTCTATATTCTCTCTTTCTTCTTTTTCCTCTCCCTTCTTCCTATTTTTCCATTTCCCTATTTCTTTATCTCTTTATATTCTCCTTTTCTATTTTTCCTCTCCCTTCTCTCTTCTTCCAATTTTCCCTTTTCTCTCTCTCTATTTCTCTATATTCTTCTCTTATTCTAATTTTTCCTCTCCTCTCTTCGTCTTTTCCACTTTTCCCCTCTTTGTTTCCCCTTCCACTTCCCTCTCTCTTCTCTTCTTTTTTTTCTCCCCTCTCTCTTCTTCCTCTTTTCCCCTTTTCCCCTATCACTATCTCTCTATCTCTCTATGCTCTCATTCTTTCTCGTTTCGAATCTTCCCTCTTCTTTACTTTCACTTTTACTCCCTCCTTCCCCTTCTTGTTTCCCCTTTCCCTCCCCTTCCCCCTCCTTCCTTTCTTTTGCTTTCTCTTCTACTTCCTCCTCTCCTCTTTTTCCCCTTTTCCCTCTTCCCTTCCCTCTCTCTTTTCTTTCTTTTGGCTTTCTCTTTCTACTTCCTCCTCTCCCTCTGTTTCCCTTTCCCTTCCCCTTCCCTCTCTCTTCTTCTTTCTTTTTGCTTCTCTCTTTCACTTTCTCCTCTCTCCTCTTGTTTCCCTTTCCTATTCAAATATCTTCCTCTTCTTCTTTTTACTTTTCTATTTCTATTCCTCCTCTCCCCTCTTGTTTCCCCTTTCCCCTCTCACGGTCCCTCTCTCTTCTCTTCTTTTATTGTTCCTTTTCTACTTTCCTCCTCTCCTCTATCGTTTCTTCTTCCTCTTTCTCTTCCTCTTTTTTTTTTTACTTTCTCTTTCCACTCTCTCTCCCCTCCTTGTTTCCCATTTCCCTCTCCATTTCCCTTTCTTTTCTCTTTTTTTTACTCTCGCTTTCCACTTCTTCTCTCCCCTCTTTGTTTCCCTTTTCCTATCTCCACTTCCCTTTCTCTCTCTTTTCTTATATTTCTAATCTTTCCACTTCCTCCTCTCCCCTCTTTGTTTCCCCTTTTCCTCTCCATTTCCCTTTCTTTTCTCTTTCTTTTGCTTCTCTCTTTCCACTTTCTCCTCTCCTCTTTTCGTTTCCCCTTTCCCCTCTCCACTTCCCTTTCTCTTCTCTTTTTTTATTTTCCTCTTTCTACTTCCCCTTCTCCCCTATTTGTTCCCCTTTTCCCTATTCAATTCTCTCTCTCTTCTCTTCTTACTTTTCTCTTTCCATTTCCTCTTCTCTCATTCGTTTCCCCTTTCCCTCTCCACTCCCTCTCTTGTTTTTTGGAATAATAAGCTATTATATTTTTTCTGTTTGCTATTTATTTGTTTATTAAATCGGATTCTTATTTTTTTCGATCTACCTGCCTGTTATTCCTCTTTCCTTTATTCTTGAACTTATCTTCTCTCTTCTATGATATTTGCTGATTTTTCCCTTCTATCCCTGCTTTCTCATTTTTTCCCTCCTCTTTACTCCTTTTGCAATCTTTGCATCCTTTTCTTCCCCGCTTCATTTCTACTTCTATCCTTTCTCTCTCCCTTCTCTCTCCTCTCCTCCTCCTGCTCCCTTCTTTTCCATGCTTGCCTCTTCTTGTCTGCCTTCCAATTTCTCTCATTTCTCTTGTTTATTCTCATCTACTTCTTTCGTTTCTTTGCCTCCACCCTCCTTTTCCTCTTTCTATCTTCTTCACTTCCTTCTTCTCCTTTCTCTTTCTTTCCTTTTCTGTATTATATATGCAGGCATGTTCCCCATTCCTTTTCCCTATCCTTCCTTCCCCCCTCTCCTGTACTCCCCTCTATCATCTTTTATCAACCTATCCTTTCCCCTCTCCCCGCTTCATCTCCTGCCCTATTCCCCTCTCCTTACCCTCTTTATCACATATTCTTCCTGATTCCCCTCTCCAACTCGCCTATTCCTGCTCTCCCTCTCTCACTCCCCGCCCTTCCTTCCTCTCTTAATCTCATAATGCATCATGATTCCCCTCTGCCACCTATCCTAATCCCTTTTGCCGCATTTTCCCTCCCCTCCCCCTCATCCTCCCCTTCTCCCTCATCTCTCTCCCTCCCCACGCTCTTCTTATCTCATATGCGTTCTCTCCGGCCCTCTCCTCTCTTCGCCCTCCTCCTCTCCCTCCTCGCCTCCTCCAACTCCTCCCCTCTCCTCTCTCTCCCCCTGCCTCCCTCTCCCCTGCCTGCGCCAACTGATTTAGAGCTCGGCCAGCTTTTGATGAAAAAGAAAAGAGCTCCAGGTTAATTTTTCATTACACAAAATTTCTTTTTCTTTGGTCCTCAATTTCAGGTCATCGACATATCAGGTAAAATGTCTTTCATAACTGGATTTCACAAAGGGGGCGGATTGTACATGCACGAACGATGTGGGCGTTATTAGTGCTGAGGATGGATAAAATAGACAGTGAAGATGGATGGGATGGATGGATGGATGGATGGGTGGATGGTGTGAGAAAGGGATGGATAGGTGAGTAGGTGGATGGATGCCGATGATAGTAAGGGTGGGTGGGTTGGGTGGATGGGTGGGTGGGTGGGTGGGTAGGGTGGGTCGGGATATGTGGATGTGGATGTGGATGATGGATAGGTGGGTGATGGATGGATGGATAGATGGATGGATGGATGGGTGGATAGGTGGGTGGGTGGGATTGGATGGATGGATGGATGGATGGATAAAGATGAGAACCTGGGTGGGTTGGGTGGGATCGGTGGGTGGAGGATGGATGGGTGGAATAGGTGTGTGGGTTGGATAGGTGGGTAGATGGATGGAATGTCTGGTGGGATAGATGGATGGCATATGTGGATTTGATGGATGGATGGATCAGGTGGATGGATGGGTAGTGGATAGATGGATGGGTGGGTGGGATGGATGGATGGATAGATGGATGATATAGTGGATTGATCGGGATGGATGGATAAATGGATAGATGGATTAGATGGGTGGATGGATGGAATTAAGGTGATTAAGATGAGATGGGTGGAATTGGATTGGATGATCGCGAATGGATGGTAGGGTGGAGTGGATGGATGGATGGATGATGGATGAATGGGTGGATGGATAGGTGGATGGATGGATTGAGATGGATGGATGGGTGGTGTGGATGGATGGGGTGGATAATATGACGATTGGTGGATATGTGGATAGATGGATTGGAATAGGTGGGATGGATAGAAGGACCTGGGATGGGTGGGTGGGTGGATGGATTAGAATTGCGATGGATAGAGTTGGATAGAATGGAATAGTGGGATCGATGAATAGTGGATGGATGGCGAATGTGATAGATAAGGGATGGGTGGAATGATGGATGGATAGAATTGGATGGATAGGATATACAGATGAATGGATGGATTGGATAGATTATGATAGTAATATTGATAGACAAGAAGATAGATAGATAGACATTCAGAATAGATAGAAACCGTTTAGCCAAAAAGAAATTCAGAAAAATGGGAACTAATAAGAAAGCAGAGAGAGAGTGTGGTGTGTGTTGTGTGGATAGTGTGTGTGTGTAGAGAGAGAGAAGATGCAGAAGACGAGGAGAGAAAGGAGCGAGCGAGAAGAGAGAGAAAGAATAATGAAGAAAAAAGAATGGACCAACAATGGATCGGAAGATAGAGAT
>NW_020869088.1:390234-397734 GCF_003789085.1 Penaeus vannamei | reverse complement strand
CGGAAGGGAACGGGGGCGGCAACACGACTCCGCGACGGACCTTGTTCAGGAACGGAACGGGTTTCGTTATTTTCGTGTTATTTTCGTGTTTAAATGTATTTGTTTATTAAATTGTTCATCTAATATGTTTTTTAATTCGTTTGTCTGTTTATTTCTTTATTCTTAGTTTAATTGCGCGGACCTTGTTCAGGAACGGAACGGGTTTCGTAGAGAGGACGGCAGGTTTGTTGTTGTCTTGTTGTATTTTCGTGTTTAAATGTATTTGTTTATTAAATTGTTTATCTAATATGTTTTTTTTTAATTCGTTTGTCTTTATTTCTTTTTCTTAGTTAATTTGCGGCGGACCTTGTTCAGGAACGGAACGGGTTTCGTAGAGAAAGGAGGTTTGTTGTTGTTGTTGTTATTTTCGTGTTTAAATGTATTTGTTTATTAAATTGTTATTATTTAGTATGTTTTTTAATTCGTTTGTCTGTTTTTTTTCTTATTCTTATGAATTTGCGGCTGACCTTGTTCAGGAATGGAACGGGTTTCGTAGAGAGGACGGCAGGTTTGTTTATTGTTGTTATTTTTCGTGTATAAGTGTATTTGTTTATTAATTGTTATTTAGTTTTTTTGTTTTAATTTGTCTGTTTTTTTGGTGTCTCTTTTTCCCCTTTCCCCTCTCCCTTTCCTTCCCTCTCTTCCTCCCTTTTCCCTCCCTCACCCCTTCTTCCATGCTCTTCTCTTTCCCCCCTTTCCCTTTCTCCCCCTCTCTCCCCCACTCCATCCAATCTTCTCCCCAGTCAAGTCCTTCCTTTTCTCCTCTCCTTCTTCCCCTCCCCCCATTCCCCTCCCCCATCCCCCTCTTCCTCCCTCTTTCACCTCTATCCCCCCACCCTCCCCCCATCTCCACCTATCACTCTCTTCCCCTCCCCATCCCCATCCCCCCTCTTCCCTCCATCCCAATCCCCCCACCCTATCACCCCTCTCCCTCCATCTCCCCTTTATCCCCCATCACCCATCTCCCCCTCTCCCTCCTCCCCTCATTCCCCCTCTTCCCTCCCTCCCCTCCCTCCCTTCCCCCTCCCCCCCCCCTCCCCTCCCCCTCCACCCCCACTCCCTTTCCTCCCCTCACCACTCTTCCCTCCCCCCTCCCCCCCATCCCCCTCCTCCTTCCGCTCTCCCCTCCCCCCCGTCCCCTTTCTTTCCATTAAAGGGAATATTTTCACAAGCCAATTTTTACGGACATGTTCTGAACGCGTCTTGTATGGCGGTGTCAGGTGACTTGCTTGAGACGCGGCCCTTGTTTTGGTTGCTTGTTTTTTTGTTTTGTTTGTCTTATCTTAATTGTTTTGGTTGCTTGTTGTTGCAAGGCTTGATATCTAGCTTTTATTTTTAGTCTATATTTTTTTGAAAATTTATTTCATTGTTATTACTGTTGTTAGTATTGCTATTGTTAATATTACTATTACTAATATCATTGTTGTTGTTGTTGTTGTTGTTATATTATTATTATTGTTATTATTATTATTATTATTATTATCATTACCATCATCATCATTATAATTATAATCATTATCACTATTGTTATCAAGATTTTTTTTTTCATTCCCTATTTTTTTGAGTGTGTGTTTGTGGGGGGGGGGGCTAGGGATGCTGGTCTTTTTTTTTTCTTCTTCTTCTTCTTTTAAGGTGGGTGAGTGAGGGTGAGGGGATGCGGGGAGGGGGAGGTGTATTTTGTTGGTGGTTAATTTATTGTGTTTTAATTGGTTGTATTTTTCTTTTTCTATTGATGGTTGTGGTTGTGACGGTTGATAGAGGTGTGGTAGTGGCTGATTTGTTGTTATTTTATGTTTTTTTTTTGTGGTTTGTTTGTGGTGTTTTTGTTATTTTGTTGTCTTTGTTGTGGTTGGTTTGTGGTGTTTTGGATGGTGTCAGTTTTTTGTCTTTAGGTTGATGGTTGTTAAAGGTTGTGGTTGTGATTGTTCTCTGCTACGTAAATGATGTTATTATTATTTTATTTTATTATTTTTAGCTGTTGTAGTTATTATTATTATATTTGTATTTATCTTTGCAGTTGTAGTTATGATTCGATATATTCTGCTGGTGCTAGCTTTGTCGGGTTGTGGCTATGGTTATTAAAAAAAAAAATAATAAATATAAAAATAAATATATAAAAAATATATACAAAAACTCTCCATCTTCCTTACGAGTTGTGAAGGAGATGACGTCATCGAGAGACTAATGAACAGGACCGGAAAGTATTAAGCTTATGAACCTCTTCACACGACGGTGAAGTGACAATCTGTCGACGTGGTTAATTAATCACGCGGTTATCTTAATTACCCTTTCGTGATCATCTGCTATTTTTTTTTTTTTTTTCTTTTACTTTTTTTTTTGGGGGGAGGGGGTGTTATTTTTTTTTTTTTTTACGTAATATTCATTGATGTTTTTTGCAATTGTGTTTGATAATGATGTATCATGATTATGATTATTATTATTATCACTTGTTGTTTCTCATTATTTCTGCGGTTATCCCTACGTCCCTTCTCTTTTTCATATTTATTTAAGCTTAATTAATTTTATCGTCCTTATTATTGATATGATAATGTTCATCATTCTAATTATCATTATTATGATGATTATCGTTATTGTTCTAATCATCATTTTCATGATTATTATCACCATCATTATCATTATTATAATAGCTGTAGTATTACCAGTATCGTTACTGTTATTATTATTATTATCATTATAATTATCATTTTCATCATCATCATTATGACTATTATTACCATTGCTACTACTACTACTACTACTATCAATGTTATCATTATCATTATCATCGTTATAATTGTTGTTGTTGTTATTGGTATCATTATCTATTGTTATATTATTATCATTATATTATTATTATTATTATTAATATTATTATATTGTTATCATTATTATTGTTATCATTATCATTATTATCCCTAATTATTGTTGTTGTTATCATTACCACTACCATCATTAGTATTATTAATACTGTTATCATTACCATCATAATAGTTGTGACTTTTGTTATGATAATGATAGCTATCACCTTCTGCATAATCATAATCATTAAGATAATTATCTTCATCATTTCCTTTGTATTCTCAATCATTATTGCCATCTACCACCATCCTCGCAATTATCTCTCCATAATGTATCAATCTCATCTTAATTAACTTTTTACTATGACCATTTCACAGATTATTTCCTTCTTAATAATCAGCGCTAGTAATGGCGGTGATCATAACCCGGAATTAAAATAAATTATACTTATTATCTTCCTGACTGAACCGTGAGAGATACATACATCACTATCTTTCTCTCAACTCTTATCATTATATAGATAAAAAATATCCATTCACTGATTAATCAAGGGTTTAGTCATCCTCTGTTGTATTAAAAAATGTATAAATTATACCTTTTGAGGGATAAAATTCGGTTTAATCGGTGCGTAAAGAAAACGGGTTTCAATGGAGCCGTTAAATCAGGGTCGCGCAAGAGAGAAGAACCGCCATTTTAAATACAAAAAGAAAAGAAAGAAATAGAAAAAAGAATAAAGAGAGAGAAAAAAGAAAGAAAGAAAGAGAAAAAAAGAAGAAAGAGAAAAAAGAAGAAAGAGAGAAAATATGCGGGTTTTAATGACATAATGCTGGCTCGGAGATTGTGGATCATCTTTTCGTCGACACAACCTGCCATTTTTTTTTTTTTTTTATTTTTTTTTTTTTTTTTTTTTTTTTTTTTTTACTTCATTTTGATATTCTTAAGTAATAAAGCGGTCATTTTTTTCCTTTACTGATTTAGATAATTGTACTGTGGAAAGGCGTCTCACGATCACATCAAAGGTATTCTCTGTGTCTGTCTCTCCGTGTGAGTCTATTTGTCTCTATATGTCTGTCTGTCTGTATAGATATGCGTGTATTTACGTAATGAAATGATAGTGATGAAAATGACAATAAAGTGAAGATAATGGTAATAATGACAGCAATGGTATGTTAAGGAAATGGTGATGATGATAATATGATGATGATAATGATGATAAATAGTAGGAATGATAGTAACAATAATGATGATAATAATGATATTGATTATGATAATGACAATGATGATGATAATGATAATGGCAATAGTGATAATAGTAATGATAATGATAATGATGTAAAAATAATAATAAATAATGATAGTAAAAATAAATAATGATAATGATAAAAATAATAATAATAATGATTTTGATAATGATGACAATATCAATGATGAAAATTACAACAGTTATAATGATTGTTGAATTAATTATGATGAAGAGAACAGTAATGAGAATAATGATAACAATAATAATTATATTTATAACGTATAAATAATAACAACAACAATTACCACATAACAAAACACAAACACACACATACACACATACACACACCACACACACACATCTCTATTTATAGCCAGACAGACACAGAATATTATAGATCCCAAGGTACAAAAATGGAATAAAAAATACCATTGGATTCCCATATTTCCAGTTTTTGGATTCTCCTTATAAGGAAAACGTCTTTCGGGAATGAAGAGAATAAGAAAACGGAATAAAGAAGGATAGAAGAAGGAGGAGAAGGAGAAGATGGGAGAATATTCACATTCAATTTCCCTTCGTGATTTAAAGAAAACACGAGTTTCAGAATGTTTCGACGAGTGATCAAATTAATCAAACTCTCTAATCCATTCCTTTGGTTATGAAAATATACCTGGATCAGCGAGAATTCCAAAAATTTCATATGCTATATATTCTTCGCCCCCTCCCCTCCCCCTTTTTCTTCTCCTCCTCCTCCTCCTCTTCCTCCTCCTCCTCCTCCTCCTCTCCTCCTCCTCCTCACTCCTCCACCGCCCATCCCTGCCTAGAAGAAGAAAAAAAAATACACACCCCAAAGGAATTTGAACCTTACGACCATTGTAAATAAGGTCCAAAGTCCCGTGCGTCGTTGGGTCAAGGACTTCTTTCCTATTCCCGTGAAAGAAAACGCTGATGCCACGTCCGGTTCCGTGTAAAAAGGGCCTTCGCGCCGTGTGGTCGTGAAGGCTCTCTTATAAAGATGAACTAAGGGGAATCTGACCCTTAACGACAGCTGGGGGGATAGCACCCTCTTGCCCGCGGGACTTTCGCATCAGATCGGGAGCTACTAGGAAAAATTTCTGAAAGGCAAACTGGCAACTCATGGATTTTTTTTTTTTGTATTATTTTTTTTTTCTTAAATTCTATCAAAACTACACGACGCGCGAAAAAAAAAAAATGTTTTGTTAAGATATCAGTATTTCGAAAGCTGACACATGCTTAGTCTATGGAATCAGAGACCAAAGAGAAGATTGAAGAAATAGATTCAAAATCCCCCCCCCCCCACCCCCCCAAAGAAATATGGCGTTGTTTTTATCACACCTTTAATTCCTCTGTTACAGTGTTATGGACATGATGGTGAACAGGTATAAACACCACACACACATATATATATATGCATTATATATATATATATATATATATATATATATATATATATATATATATATATATATATATATATATATATATATATATATATATATATATATATATATATATATATATATATATATATATATATATATATATATATATATATATATATATATATATATATATATAATATATATATATATATATATATATATATATATATATAATATATATATATATATATATATATATATATATATATATATATATATATATATAATATATATATATATATATATTATATAATATATTTATATATATATATATATATATATATATATATATATATATATATATATATATATATATATATATATATATATATATATATATATATATATATATATATATATATATATATATATATATATATATATATATATATATATATATATATATATATATATATATATATAATATATATATATATATATATATATATATATATATATATATATATATATACATATATATATATATATATATATATATATATATTATATATATATATATATATATATATATATATATATATATATATATGTATATATGTGTGGTGTGTGTGGTGTCGTGTGTGTGTTGTGTGTGTGTGTGTGTGTGTGTGTGTGTGTGTGTGTGTGTGTGTGTGTGTGTGTGTGTGTGCGTGGTGGTGTGTGTGTGTATTGTGTGTTGTGTGTGTTTGTGATGTTCATATATATGATTTCATATTTCACAGGAATAAGGTAAGTATTTATACAATATATATAGTATATAGCTATATATATATATATATATATATAAACATAATAGATATATATATATATATTATATATATATACAACATATATATATACGTGTATGTATATATATATATATAATATATATAATAATAAATAATATGATATAGTATATATAATATAATATATATATATATATATATATATATATAATATATATACATATAATTATATAATTATATATATATATATATATATATATATAATATATATACATATATAGATGAATTATAACACATATAATGTTTATATATTAGTTGTATATATATATATATATATATATATAATATTTATATATATATAATATAGAGATATAATAATATGAATAAACATATAATATAACCACATCACACACACACACACACAACAACACACACACACACACCACACACAACACACCACCACACAATCAAACACACGACACACACACACAACATACACACACATACACATACATACACATCACATACACATCATACACACACACACACACACACACACACACACACATACACACACACACACAACACACACACCACACTACACACCACACACACACACATACCACACACACGCATACAAACACATCACAATAATATATATATAGTATATATATAATTATATATATATATATATATATACCTATAGTATATAGTATATTTATATATATATATATATAGTAATATATATATATATACGTATATATGGTTAGTAAACTATATTGTAATATATATATATATATGTATATATAATATATATATATAATATATGATATATTAGGTATAGTATTAGTTATATATATACTATTATACATATTCAGTATATATAGTACATATATATATATAGAGTATATATGATACACCTATGTTTTAGATATATAACATATATGCATATGCACAATAGTTTATTTTACAGCATATGATATGATGTACGTATGATATATTAGTACTATATATATAGGTATATATATATATATTAGTAGTACTATACTAACATTTAGCTATTAATATTTGATATAATACTAATTAGTGATATATATGATAATACGGGACGATATTAAAAGCATGTGCAATCTTATAGTATATATTATATAATATATAACGTATTATATTGTATAATATACTATATATATATAATAGATAGCTATTATATATCAGTATACTATATAATGTA
>NW_020869088.1:378360-388360 GCF_003789085.1 Penaeus vannamei | reverse complement strand
GACTATACATATACATCGAACATAAATAGGGACACATAAACAAACATATAAACACACATACACGTGTGTATATGTATATATATATATATATATATATATATATATATATATATATATATATATATATATATATATATGTATGTATGTATGTATACATATATGTTTCAGGTTCTGTACATGGATTCATCATCAGAAATACTTAAAAGTTTAGAAGAGAAAGATGAAGAGAGGAAGAAGAAGAAGAAGAAGAAGAAGAAGAAGAAGAAGAAGAAGAAGAAAACATTTTGCATAATATCCTCTTCCTCACGAACTCAACTCTTGAAGAGGTTCCTTCCCCATCTTCCCTCCCTCCCTCTCCCTCCCTCCCCCCCCCTACGGCCTCCAATCCTCCTCCTCATGCCCGTCAAACCCTACCCTTATCACCTCCTACCCCCTTATCCTCTTCCTCTGACACCCACCCCTTATCCCTTCCCCTTTATCCAATCCCTCCCCCTACCTCCTTCAAACCCTAACCCTTATCCCTTCCTTACCCTATTTCCCTTCCTGCCTCTATCCCCTTACCCCTACCTTCCCCTCGCCTCTAGCCTCTTACCCCCCTCTACTCCCTCTCGCCCTCCCTCTACCTTCTCCCCCTCCCTTTAACCTCCCACCCCTCCTCTATCTCAGTACCCTCCACAGTACCCAGCATCCCCTTACCTCCCCCAATATCCCCACTCTCCCCCTACTCTCCTCCAACCCTCTCTACCCCTCCCCTACTCCCCCAACCCCCCTCTACTCCTAACCGCTCTACTCCTCGAACCTCCCCTTTAACGCCCCTTCCGTACCTCCTCAACCCCTTTATCCCTCCCCTACCCTCCCATAACCCCCCCCCTTTACCGCCTTTTCACCCGTACCTCCTCCAACCCCCGTTCCACCCCTCCCCTACCTCCCCCCCTTTACCCCCTTCCCCTACCTCCCCCCATCCCCCTTTAACCCCCTCACCCTACCTCCCCCTCCCCTACCGTCCCAATCACTCTACCCCTCCCCAACCGCCCCCTCTACCCCTCTACCCGCCCTCCCTACGCTTCTCCCCCTCACCCTACCCTACTCCCCAACCCCTCACCCCCTCCCCCTACCCCCAACCCCCCTCCCCCCCATAACAGCACTCTACCCCCTCTCAACCCGCCCTCTAGCCTTCTACCCCTCCCCTATCCTCCGCAACCATCTCTACCCCCTACCCCTAGCTCCCCTCACCTCCCCAAACCCCCTTAACCCCCTCCCCCAACTCACCTTCGCCCTACCCTCCCCCAACTCCCTTCTAATCCCTCCCCTCCCGCAACCCCCCTCTACCCCTCCCCAACCCCTCCTTAACCCCCCTTAACCCCCTCCCCTACCTCCTCCAACCCCCTCTACCCCCTCCCCCCTTCTCCCCCTAACCCCCCTTACCCAACCCCCTTAACCCCCCCCCCTATCTCCCTTACCCCTCCTCCCCAAAACCCCCTTTACCCCTCTACCCCCCCTTTACCCCCTCCTACCTCCCCTTAACCCCCCTCCCCCTCCCCTTCCCCAACCCCCTCGAGGAACGGTAAAGCGGTGCGGCTTCCCCCAACGGCCGACCTCCGATGCCTAACTGCGCTCGCCTCATAAAGCTGGCGGGGTAATGGCCGCCCAAGTTCGCGTGGCTGTTCTTAAGGTCCAAAACGCGGTCAAAACCAGAATTATCCTCCATTAGGTTTTACTGGCTATAACATCACCCCCCCTCCCACCCCCCACCCTCTCCCCACCTCCCCTCCTCTTCCCCCTCTCCCCCTCTCCCCTCCCCCCATACGGCGAAAACCGCGTTTGGACTTCGCGCTAAACCGGCACTTTACCGCTCCGCTGGCAACATAAACAACAGATGCTTTTGTTTACCGCGCTAAAATCAGGAGAGGTTGGCGGGTACCAACGTTAAGAGAGAGGGAGAGGGAGAGGGAGAGGAGAGGAGAGGGAGAGAGAGGGAGAGAGAGAGGGAGAGGGAGAGGGAGAGGGGAGAGAGGGAGAGGGGGAGAGGGAGGGAGAGGAGAGGAGGGGGAGAGGGAGAGGAGAGGGAGGGAGAGGGAGAGGGAGAGGGAGAGGGAGAGAGAGGAGAGGAGAGGGAGAGGGAGAGGGAGAGGAGAGGAGAGAGGGAGAGGGAGAGGGAGAGGGAAGGAAGAGAGAGAGGGAGAGGAGAGGGAGAGAGGGAGAGAGGGAGGGAGGGAGGAGGGAGAGAGGAGAGAGAGAGAGAGAGAGAGAGAGAGAGAGAGAGAGAGAGAAAGAGAGAAGAGAGAGAGAGAGAGAGAGAGAGAGAGAGAGAGAGAGAGAGAGAGAGAGAGAGAGAGAGAGAGAGAGAGAGAGAGAGAGAGAGAGAGAGAGAGAAGAGAGAGAAGAGAAAGAGAGAGGAAAAAAAAAAAAAAAAACATCGCGGGATAAAGGCGGGAAATCATAACACGGCAACTATGCAGCCATTCCCGCCCGGAGGCATATTTACGCGGGGGAGACGAACCTAAAAAATATAGCATCGTAGAAAATCCTTTCAGTTCTCTCAATTGAGACGAAAGAGGTTTTAAGAGACGATGAACTTCCAAGAAAAAAGGCAAGAACATAAAAAAAGAAAACATGCGAAAGAGAACTATAAAAAAACTCAAACAATAAAACGGTTGAGATGAGAATCTGGAAATAAAATAAGCCAGTATCTCCTCATTCGACGGTCTTGACATTGCATTCGAGAAAAACAAACACTCGCGCCGCACGAAGACAACGAAAGGGTTAAAGCTACGTCTGAATAAAAGAAAAGAATAAGGAATAAACATGATAAAAAGGGGGAAACGTCGCATCTTCAAAATTATTTTCTTAGTTATTAAAACTATCGTCATTAATTGAAGGGTTCATACGGACGAAAAATATCTTAATTAAGTTCATTTCACTTCGTTTTCATTCGTTTGAGGAAATGTAATAACGTATTTCTTTATCATGGTTTTCATTATCGATTTCCGTTCATAAAAAAATAGATAAATTCTCAAATACAATAAATCTCACAATTATAGCAAAATATATAGATAATTCTCAAATACATAATCATACACGGACAAAGCAAAATATACCTTAAGGAATTCAAACATAGAGACCAAAGCATTTAATTCAGGAAAGTAATCAAAATAATAAATCATCTTAAAAAAAAAAAAAAAAAAAAATAGCCGGGGGGGGGGGAGGGGGAGGAATCTAATGCATAAGCACATTCATTCAATATCAACCATTACTTTATGGGGGCGCTAATGGGAATAGGGGGAAGGGGAAAGGGAAGAAGAGGGGAAGAGATAAAGAGAAAGAGGGGATAGGAGGAAAGATGGAGGTAGAGGGAATGTGGAGAGAGAGAAGGGATGGGAAAGAACAGTGGAAATTAGAGATACAGAGAAGAAGTGTGGGGATAAAGAGAGAGAGAGAGGTGAAGGAAGACGAAGGAAGAGGAGGGGGAGGAATAAGGTGATAAACGAAGGAAGATGGGATAGAGGAGATAGCTGGGATCAAATGCCCCTTCTCCCTACCCCACACCTAACCCCTACCCCTCCCCCCTACCTACCCCTACAACGTACTGGTTGAGCATGCATTTGACGACGTACTGGGGGGACGGGGGTGGGGGGGGGGTGATAGGGAAGGGAGGAGGGAGGGAGGAGGGGTGCGATAGGGGAAGGGGGGAGAGGAGGGGTAGGAAGGAAGGAAGGGTGGGTGGGTGTCTGTCTCCGCTCTTGTAAATGAAATGTGGCGAATCATTACTAAGATTCCATAAACCCCCCCCCAACCCCCCCACCCCACCCCAACCCGCAAACATGACTGCGGTCGTTTGAGTTACTCCGTGTTTGAAGGGATACGAACCCCCCACCCCCACCCATCCCATCCCACCCACCCCATCAACCCCATCTCCCCGCAAACTTAAACGCCGATAATCCGCACCCGCCGCGTGGGCAACACTCGAATGCCGTCTTGGTGGTCGTTATTACCGAGTGTCCGCTTTCTGGAGGTGGTCTTACTTAATGATTTGTGATGAGACTTTATGCTGGTGATGCGGCGTGTGAAGAGGGATAGAAATTTAATGATTGTACTGCAGATGGCGGCGGCTGGGATGATTAGATCGTGGGTTTATTGCGGGGATGAGGTGGGGGAAAAAATGGGAAAATAAAAGGGGGCATAAAGTGCTACTCATTCGAGGATGGTGTGTGTTTGGTTTGTGTGTGTTTGTGTGTTTGTGTGTGTGTGTGTTTGTTGTGTTTGTGTGTGTGTGTGTGTTTGTGTGTGTGTGTGTGTGAGAGAGTGTTTGGGTGTGTATATGTGTGTGTTGTGTATGTGTGGTGCGTGCGTGAGGCGGATGTTTATGTTTTCGTACACACACATGTATGAATTCACATACACACATACATACACACACACATAGATACGTAAACAAACACACACACACATGAACTCGCAAACACACACACGTACACGTAGCACCGCAAACACCAACATAAAAATGAAAAGAATTACAAAATTCTATCCTCTCCCCCTCCCTCTACACCTTCCTCTTCCTTCTTGTTCTCCCTTCCCTACCCTTCCTCCTCTCCTCCCTCCTCTTCTCCTCCCTCTCCCCTCTTCCCTATTTTCTTCCCGTCCTCTCCCTTCTCCTCCTCTTTTCACTCCCCTCTTCCTCCCTCTCCTCCTCTTTCCTCCCCCATTTCCTTCCTTCCTCCCCCTTCCCCTCTTCTCTTCTTCAGCATCCTCATCCTCTCCTCCCCCACCCTTCTTTTCTCCTCCTCCCTCTCCTTCCTCCCCATTTCCTTCCTCCCTCCTCCTTCTCTCTCTTCCTCCTTCCTTCCTCTCCCTCTCTCTTTCATGACATAGGGAGGATAGAGGGAAGACAGAGGGAGACGGCGGGCAGAAACGGCGAAACGAAACATAGGAGAGAAAAGAGGGGAGATGAGAAGAACCAAAAAAAAAAAAAGAGAAGAGAAAGAGAAAGGGAAAGTGAAAAGAAGAGATGAGAAACGAGAAAGAGAAAAGAGAAGAGAGAAGCCCAAAATGAACACACACAGAAACAGAGAAACGTTAATTCTTGTATCTCATTTCCCCCTTTCTTCTCTTCTCCTCTCTCTCTCTCTCTCTCTCTCCTTTCTCTCTCTCTCTCTCTCTCTCTCTCTCTCTCTCTCTCTCTCTCTCTCTCTCTCTCTTTCTCTCTCTCTCTCTCTCTCTCTCTCTGTCTCTCTCTCTCTCCCTCTCCCTCTCCCTCCCCCTCTTCCTTTCTCCCTCCCTTCTCTTCCCCCCCCAATCCCTCCCTCCCTCCCCCTCCCTCCCCTCCCTCCGTCCCTCCCTCCCTTCCTCCCTCCCTCCCTCCCCTCCCCCTCCCCCAATCCCTCCTCCCCCCCTTCTCTCTCTCCCCCAATTCACGTTGACTCCGCTTGTGTAATTCGAGCAAAACACCTTTTTGACCCCGTATCAATGCCCTGTTCTTTAAGTTGGGAGCCTTTGCTACTTTACTCTTTACTTAGAGCGATGTTGCCCCTAATGGAGATCTCCCTTGCCCTCGCTTCCCTCTCAGAGACGGAGGGGAAAACATTTGCTGGGGGGGGTGGAAAAATTCCGGGTGTTATTTACCTCCCATTGTGGGTGTCTCCTGTTTCTCTCGTGTTGTGTTGGAGGCGGGGCTCGATTGCTTGGGGGATGGGGGTGGGGTGGGGTGGGGGGAGTGGGGGTGGGTTGGGGGGATGGGTTGGGGGTTGGTGCGTGGATGGGTTTGGTGGGGAGAAGGAGGGGGAATGGGAGGGGGTTGGGGTTGTGGGGAGAAGGGTGAATGGGAGGGGTTGGGGGTTGGTGGGGAGAAGGAGGGGGGTGGATGGGATGGGGTGGGGGAGTGGATAGAGGAGTTAGTGGGGAGAGGGTGGGGTGGTGTGGAGAGGGGGAGAGAGGGGTAAGTTGGGGTAAATGAGGATTTGACTTTTTTCCTTGTTTCATTCCTCTAGTTCTGGGTTTCTGTTATTTTTTCATCATTCTTTTCATTTCTTTTATCTTCCATACCTCTTGTTCCCTTTTCCTACTCTTGGTTATTTTTCGAACTCTGCCTCCTTATCCTCTTGTGTATCTTTTGTGATAATACAAAGAAATCTTCTCTCTCTCTCTTATCTCTTTAAATCTTCTTTCTGTCTGTCTGTCTGCCTGTCTGTCTGTCTGTCTGTCTCTGTCTCTTCTCTCTCTTTATCTTCTTTATCTCCTTCTCTTCTCTCTCTCTCTCTCTCTCTCTCTCTCTCTCTCTCTCTCTCTTTATCTCTTTAATCTCTGCCTCTCTTTCTTCTTTATCTTCTTTAAATCTCTGTCTGTCTGTCTGTCTGTCTGTTCTCTTCTTTCCCTCCTTTTCTTTCTTTCCTCCCCTCTCTCTCTCTTTCTCTTTCTCTCTCACTTATCTCTTTTCATCTCTTCTCTCTCTCTCTCTCTCTCTCTCTCTCTCTCTCTCTCTCTCTCTCTCTCTCTCTCTCTCTCTCTCTCTCTCTCTCTCATCTCTCTCTCTCTCTCTCTCTCTCTTCTCTCTCTCCTCTCTCTCTCTCTCTCTCTCTCTCTCTTCCCCCCTCCCTCTCCTCTCTCTCTCTTTTTCTCTCTCGTTCTTCCTGTCTCTCTTTCCTTTCGTTCTCTTTCCTGCATCGTATGCCTGTGCGTAAGGTTTATCCCGCTGCAATAATAACGATAATAATGGACCTTCCAGCAACAGTGCAAACGGAGAAATAATGAGCTTGAGATAATTTCGTTAAAAAAATGCACCGTCATGGTATCCGTTTGTGGATGTCGAATGCCCAAATTTCTTTTTATCTCCTCTCCTCCTCCCCCTCCTTCCCTTCTTTATTGCTCCAATATCAACTTTCTTATACTTGCTACCTCCCTCTTCCTCTTATTTTTATTTACTCTTTCTTTATTCCTTGTTTCATTTTCTTCTATATGTATCTTTAATCTATCTACGATTTCTCTTTATCTTATTCATCATATATGACTTCTCGTTTCTCCTTACCCATATCTCTCTCCCTTCCTATTACCCATTTTTCTTGCCCATATCTCTCTCCATTCCCTTACCCATTTCCCTGCCCATATCTCTCTCACTTCCCCTTACCCATTTCCCTACCCATATCTCTTTCCTTCCCTTACATTCCCTGCCCATATCTCTCTCACTTCCCTTACCCATTTCCTCATACATATAGCTTTCCTCTTCTTCTCTTGCCTCAATCTCTATCAATATCTTACCTTTCTCTTACCTATTCTTCCAAATTTATTCCTTCCTTCCTCATCCTACCCTAATGCACCATCCTCCCTTCTTTACCTTACCGCTTCTTGCCTTGCCTCCCTTAATTCCCTCTTTATCGTAGTTTCTTCTTACCTTTCTCTTTCATCTGTTCTGTTTTCTTCTCTGTTTTATTTATTTTCTTTCCCCATGACATTATTTACCTTAGCATCTCCCTGTTTTTCCCTATTTCCCTTTCTCCCTCCCACTCCCTGCCTTAGGAAAATAATCCACCCTTTTACCCTACCTTCGTCATGCTTTTTTTTACCCTACATTCTTTACCCTCTCCCTTTCCCCTACTGCTCCCTACCTCATCGCTCTCTACCCTTAATTCCCTTGAATTTCCCTTTAATCGTCTTTTTACTCACTCCTCTTAACCCTTCTTCCCTCTCTCATCCCTCCTTACCCTAGGACATCCCCTTACCCCCCTCCCCTCCCACTTACTCCACTTCCTACCCCCCATTATCCCCATCCCTCCTTACCCTCTCCCTTTAACTACCTACCTACTCTCTTACCCAAGTGCCTTACCCATACTGCTAAATCTTGACTCCCGTTATGTCACTCATTTCACTCCCCTTTACCCTAGAGCAGTCTTCAAATGGAGGGCAGTGTGGTCCTAGGGTTCACAGCGTTGTTCAAAGGGGAACGTGGAAAGACGAGGTAAACACACACACAATATACACATAACATAAATACACACACACACACATAATCATACAATACACAGACGCAAACACATACACAGACGCAAACACATACACAACACACACGCACACACACGCACACACACACACATAATCATACACAACACACACACATAAACAAAACACACACGCAAAACGCACACACCAAACACACATACGTACATACATACATACATATATATATATATATATATATATATATATATATATATATATATATAATATATATATATATATAATATGGAAAGGTATGACTGAGATCCTCCCCCAAGGACCTCCATACCCCTCCTCCTCCCCCCTTTATGCTCGAGGCCCCCTCTACCACCCACTCCTACTCCCTAATCCTTCCCAAACCGAATCTCTAAGGATCAGCCAATCCACGAATCTCTGAGGATTAGAACCCATTCTGCGATTGTTTTGTGTCTAAATAAAGGGTTTCGAATCTGAATCTGAAAAATCCCCCTTAAGTTTCTCCCCTAACCCCCCCCCCTCCTCCCCTTCCCCTTTTCCCTAGATATACTATACCTCTCCCCTATACCCTGTCATACCCCCCCTCCCCATGCCCCAAACCTTAACTCACTTCCCTAATTTTTTTTCCCCATATACCCCAAAACATTCCTTCTGAACCCTTAACCCTAAGCCCCCCCCCTTCCCTTTAACCTCGTTTAACTCCCTTTGACCCCCCATTTAAAGCCTCCCACCCTTTAACCTCCCTTTGACCTTAAAGCCTCCCTTTTTCTCTCTCCCCTCATTTTTTACTCTCTCTTTTAACTTTCCCTTTAACCTTCCTCTTCACTCTCCCCTTTCACCCTCTCTTCGCCTTCTTTAACCCTCCTCTTTATCCCTCTTTTATTCCCTATTACCTCTTCCTTTTCCCCTCCCTTTAATCCCCCTCTCCTTTCCCTCTGTTTCTTCCCTCCCTTTCACCCCCCTCCTTCTACCCTCCCTTTCACCCCCTCCTTCTACCCTCCCTTTCATCCACCCTTCAACTCCCCCTCCCTCTTCCTTCCCCTTTCCCCCCCCTCCTTTTTCAACCCCCCCCAAACGTGGACTCTAGCCAGAGACCGGGGGGGGAGGGGGGCGGGTTTAATCAGTCCCTCCACAAAAGAAAGTCGTGAGGGTTGCGTCATCCATCACTCCCGACTGCCGACCTTTCGGGCTTCGGAGTCGGGGCGTGGGGGGGGGGGAGGGGGGGAGGGGAGGGGGCAGTGGTGGGAGAAAGGGGGAAGGGGGGAGAGGGGTGGGGGAGAAAGGAGGGGAGAGTGGGGAGGAGGAGGGGGGAGGGGGAGGGGTGAGAGGGGAGGGAAGGAGGAAAAGGGAGATGGGAGGGACGAGGGAGGAGGGAGGAGGGAGTGAGTGGGGAGAAAGGGAAGGGAGGTGGAGGGGTGGGAGGGGAGGGGAAGGAAAAAGAAGATGTGGAGAAGGGGGAGGGAGGGGAGGGAGATAAAAGAAGAGAGATAAACGGGGGTTCTGAGGAGTAGGAGAGAAAAGGAGGGGGAGAAGGAGGAGTAGGAGGGGAGGGGAGAGAATAGGGAAGGGGGGAGAAGTCGAAATCTGGGACAATAAGAAATAAAGAAAGAGAGGAGAAAGATAAAAGAGGAGATACGAGAGACGAGAAAATAAGGGGGAGAAAGGGAGGGGAAAGAAAAGGGAGGGTAGGAAAAGAAATGAAAGAAGGGACATAAAAGAAGAGATAGAGATAAAAGAGGAGGTATAAAAGAAAGCCCGAGAAGGGAAGAAAAAAGGAAAGGGAATGTGATAAGATACAAGGAAGGAAATAACGAGGAAAGGGAAAGAAAGAGAGGAGAGAGAAAGGAAGAGGAGAGAAAATAGAGAAGGGAATGAAGAAGAAGAAAAATCCAGAAAAGGAAGAGAAAGGGAAAAGGAATGGAAGAGGAGAAAATGGGAAAGGAAAGAGAGAGAAAAAGGAATAAAGGAAAGGTGATAAAAAAAGACATAAAAAGGTCTAGGAATGGGAAAAAGAGAGAAAAAAATAAAGATAAAAAAAGAC
>NW_020869088.1:361430-373199 GCF_003789085.1 Penaeus vannamei | reverse complement strand
CTAAATATCTGTCCTGTGGCGAGAACACGGCGCAAGTCAGCTCTGCTATCTCAATACGGGCGAGACCGGCGCAGTCAGCTGTGATCATCAGGCGCGAGACACGTGGCAGTTCAGTACTCTTTCTTCTATCTGATCAGCGTACGGCGAGAACGTAATAGACAGTCACGTCTCCTCTATTGATCAGTGTGCGAAAGACTCACCGGCAGCCATGTACTAGTATGCTTGATAGGGACTCGAGTGCTCCGTGCGAGTCTAGCGATCAGTAGGCGAGTAATAGAATATAGTCAGTTCAGCTGATTATGGAGGCTCGATACACTCTGGCGCAGTCAGAACTTGTCACGGGTGGCGAGATCTTCCGGGCAGTCCGCTGTACTAGGGTAGCGAGACACGGATAGCGCAGTCAGCTGATCAAGGGGGCGAGACACGGGCGCCAGTCAGCGTGACTCTACAGTCGAATGTAATAATAAGGCTGCGATTTCTCGGAAATTTCTCTATCATCTTTGGGAGTGTTTTGTGTATAAGAGATCTTGAGCTAATATATTCGTGACTTACAATCGTTTGGCAGAAGATTGAACTAAGTGAAAATAGGTAACATTCTCGCAATGTATAAAAACACATAGAAAGGCTCAGGAGAAAATTAGTACATCGCCTCGCTATGTATACGAAATACTATAGAAATACTCAATTTTAAATTTAACACGGCTCTTTTTTTATTTGTGCGTGTTTGTGTGTGTGCGGTGGGTGTGGTGTGCATCGTATCTTGGTGCTCATCATTCGTACTCTTCCCTGCCATCTTTCACACTCTAGATCTAATAGTGGACAATGCGTCAATGCCACTTTCTACTGCCGATTACCGAATAAATTAATATAAGGTAACTTTGGTGCATAGTTCGGCAAATGGCTTCATATCTAAAAATCAAATGAAAAGAATCAAGTCTAAATAGAAATGTTAATAGCATCTAGATGTGGATGAGATCTCTGAGTAGAGAGAGAGAGAGGCGAGAAGAGGAGAAGAGAGAGAGAGAGACAGAGAGAGAGAGATGACGAGAGACGAGAGATAAAAACTGGTAAATTTGTCATCAGAATCATAAAAAAAAATTATTCGTGTCGCTGTTCCATTCTCTGCAAAGACTCGAGGCAGTTTGTACTCTCTCAGAGGGAATGGTTGTATCCGTACGAATCCTGTGAGACAAAGAGAGGTGAGAATATAGATGATATATGGCTCGGGATGGTGAGTGTGTGGTGTTTAACGGAAAAGAGAGGATGTGGATTATGTAGCTCGGTTTGATGAATGTTCGTGTTTGTGTGGATGTGCTGATAGTCACGTGTCCGTACGTGTGCTATCGATACGTAGAGAGAAGTAGATTTCATCCGGATAAACCCATCCGCAAGGTTGTCCAGATAAAGGAAGCGGGGATGCACTTTTCGTCCTAGTAGCATCTGAAATTCTCGCATATAAGGGCCTCACTCCTGTGCCCGTATTGCCGATATTTATCTTTGCTGTCTTGACTTTATTTCGTTCGTCCGGCAGAAGGTCCTCCACTAATCTTTGGCTGCTCGGTTTTTCCGTTTTGCAGATTATGGCCTATGCATAATATCAGGGGTGTAATAATGGCCCCGTTTCAGTGTGGGGTGTGTGTGTGTGGTGTGTGCTGTGTGTTGTGTGTGTGTGTGTGTTGTGTGTGCATGTAGGTGTTGGGGTGGACCGTGTACATGCCGCAATAGGGTTTACATCTGTGTATGTACCTGTGTAGTGTGTTTGAAAAAGAAAAAGAACAGAGAGAAGAAACAGAATGCTAAAACTAGACGCTATACAGGACAACAGTAATGAAAAAGGTGATTCATCCTTTGGTTAATAAGAGAGCTGTTGTTATAGGTCTACTTCGTGAGTTTTCTAAGTGCCCGAGATTGTGCCTAGGTTGACATGTTATATATTTGCTGTGCTCTTTTGTGACTGGCCATTCTGAGTATTTCAAGATGCAAATTACGTTTATTGAAGAATGATTTGTATGATATGCAGAGGGATATGGTATTCCTTCTAAAAATAATCTAAAACTAAATATCACTCGTCCTAATCATGCACCTATTGAAATAGATTGATTAATTAAAATTAATTGACAGAAATTACAGCCGCTTTGTCAACAGCCAAGGTCAGTTAGTCGGCGATGAGCCCGCTGGAATCCTCAAAGATGGTTCGAGAATTGATCGTTTAAATTGATGATTAGAGGACTTCCGTCCCTAGTTAATATGATGTCCTTTGTTAAAAAAATGAGTACATGGGATTGACGGGAAGCGGTGCGATTCACGCCTTTACAGGTGATGGTTATGTGATTAGTTTTTGTGTTGGTGCTTGGTGTGGTTTGTTGTTGGATTGTCGTGTAGGGTGTTTATCGTTGAGATTGATGTTAGGTAGGTCTTGGTTTGTTTTTGTGTTTGTTTTGTACTGTTTGTTTGTTTTGTTGTGTGTTTGTTTGTTTTGTTTTGTTTGTTTTTGTTTTGTTTTGTTTGTTCTTGCTTTTGTTTTGTTTTGTTTTGTTTTTGTTTGGTTTTGTTTAGGTCTTAGGTATAGTCGTATACGGTTTGTCTTTTACGAATTCGAGTTAGGTTACATGTAGGCTTCGTGTAGGTAAATTGATGTTAGTGTTGGAGGGTTTGGTTACGGTTATCGGTTCGGTTTGGTCAGGTCACGTCAGGTCAGGTCCGGTCGGGTCAGGTCAGGTCAGGTCAGGTCAGGATCTCTGCTGTCCCATAAACATACAGATATATCGTTTAAATAGGAAGATAGGGAGATAGAAGGGGAAGGAAGATAGGGAGATAGTGAGGGAAAGGAAGATAGGGAGATAGGAGGACTAGGAGAGATAAGGTGAGACTAGGCGAGTTGGAGAATCGGCAAAATAGAATAGGTTTAGGGAAAGGAAACGGTAGGATAGGTAGAGCACTAACTTGGAGGTGTTTGCAAGGATGCGTATCAATATCTCCTTGGTGTGTTTTGTGTGTGTTTGGGTGTCTGTTTTGTGTGCGTGGGTGTAGTCTGTATATTGTAATGTTAATGTTGGCGCCGTAACGATTCGTTGTTCCCTTCGTTAAAAGAGAGTTGGATGAGAGTGTCTCCAAAAATTTCCACCTTTAGGGCATTTCTATATTTTGATCCGTGTTACTGGTAGTCGTGAATGCGTTCGTCGATATTTCTGTATCATCTGAATGAAAACTCGTATAAATTACCTTGGTGATGTGTGAGCCAGATTGAATATAGGGGAGAGTAAAGAGATAGAGGGGATAAAGAGAGGGAGAGAGTTATGAGAGAGAGATAATGCAGATGAGGTGGTTGGGTGGGAAGTGGGAGAGAAGGGGATAAAATAGAGAGAGAGATTAGAAGAGATGATTTAAAGAGAGAGAGAGGGATAAAGGGCATGGTGACAGGTTGGAGGTGAGGAGAGACGAGGAGAGAGAGACGAGAGAGAGAGAGAGAGAGAGAGAGAGAGAGAGAGACTGTATTTGATGACGTGAGATGAGATGATGTTAGAGGAGAAGAGAGAGAGAGATGAAATGAGAGAGATGAACATGGACTTGATCAACAAGTAAGTATAGTTTATATGGACCTGATTCATGTACGAGATGAAAAACGGTGACAGTAAAGTGAGGCGGTCACTGTTCGGTTGATCTGCTCCAGCAGCCACTACAACTTTCTAAGCTTGTTAATGAATTGTCTGGATCTCATTCTATTTTCTTGCTTGGAAAATGAGAGCGTCGTGCCCTGGTTCAAGTTCTGAGTTTCGTTTTTTCATTTGAAAAAGTCGTTATATACTCAATAAACTTATTCGCATAATACCAAACGTATTATTCAAAAAGGAATATAAGCTCTCGTTATAATAATTTTTACTTGATTTTGAAATCGCCAATTTGTCTATTTTCTTCGCCTACATGATTCATATAGTTGTAATTACAGCATCGCTGCTCATCGGATGCCTCACTACTACCAACACACAGTGTTCACTGACCACACAACGCTCCGCACACATCATCACATCTACTCACACCACACAACACTACACTCACACACACTACACACACTCTCAGACGTCACAGACACAGACACACACACACACACACACCACACATCACTCACTAACATACATACATCACTCTCTCCCCGTAACTAATACACACTACATGAGCAGCAGATCGCCAAACTCCACATTTCTCCATCATCGTATTTCCATCAACCATAATATCTCTGAAGCGAGTCAATAGCTATTCTTTCCCATAATCAACACGCACATCGTGCGGGAGTTCTTCCAATTGCGCCGGAAACCCCGTATTTCGAATCGACCTCAAACTTGGTAACAACTGTTGGGTAATTTGACAATAGGTCTCGAATTGCATCCTCTTAATTCTCCACTGTATCGTCTATCTTCGGGTCTGCTTGTGGTCTCACAGACCGTCCGAGTGTCTCCTCCGGGACGGTCGCGAGGGGGGTGGTATGGGCAGTGGCTTCAGTGTGTGTTGTCTTGTGTGTGCTTTGCTGTTGTTTGTTATATGTATAGATCATTTTCACACCACACAACTCATTTATATAATATTATCTATTCATATATATATAGATATTAATTATATTATATATATTACCTTAATATATATACCTTATACCATTATATGGTGGTCTGTGTGTGTGTTGCGTGATGTAGTGTGTGTCGTGCTGTGCTGTGTTGTGTGTGTGTATAATTTATAGCCTTTCAGGATTGTGTTGAATATATGTACATACTATATACATATGAGTATTAATATGCTACCCAATATGTATGTATACAACTATCCATTATATATTTTTACAATATATTACAAATATGTAGGTAAATGAAAGAAATATCTAAACCTGGTTTCGGAAAAAAGAAACATGAACCTCATATACCAAGTTCTTCCTTTAATTGTTTGCCTCATCCCGGCCTTATCAAATCCTGAAATCCAGTGAATAGCCATTCTGATCAATGCACATATATACACATAATATAGGGAGCGTGTTGTTAGGAATAAATAGTCTAGCTCAACGACCCAGATCAGCACTTGTTGACAGAAACCGGATGCTTCTCTTGTTGTAATTCCATAACCAATAATGGAGGTATTCGGATTCTAGCGAGTGTCGGTTCGAGATGTATGAGAGCAAAGCGCTAATCCTCTTATATATTTAACAGAGAGACTCAACGAAAGATAAGAGAGAGATGAGCGAAAGTGAATATGAGATAGAGAGAATGAGCGAGATAGATATGATAGATAAGATATGATTATGAGAGAGAGAGAGAGAGAGAGAGAGAGAGAGAGAAGAGAGAGAGAGAGATGAGAGAGAGAGAGAGAGAGAGAGATCGGGAGAGAGGAGACAGAGAGACAGAGAGGCAGAGAGAGACAGACAGATATACAGAGAGAGATAGACAGACGAGAGTGAGAGTTAAAGAGAGAAAAAAAAAGAAAACCGAATAAAACGTTTCCTCAAACCATCTTTCATACACGAAGGGTTGTGACGGTCCTTCGCTCATAGCCTCCTTCCTTCCTCGGCAGCGAAGGACACGAGAGGGAAGGAACAGGAGCCGTAATTCACCCATAAAGCCTGTCCTCTCTCATCTTGACCCCTCGGGCGTGGATTTCCCGATGGGTGCTTGGACACCAGAAGGTAATGGACGCTTATGGTCGGAGAGAGAAAGCTTTCTTAGATCTCTTTCTGTTCTAATCACTGCGCCGCCGTGTAGCTGATGTACGCTGTTAATGGGTCTGGGGTGTGTGAGGGACCTGGAGGGGGAGTCGGGGTGGGAGAGAGAGAAGGTGAGAGGTAGTGATGGAGATGGGAGAAGAGAGAGCGCAGGCGTGACGAGACTCGCGCGAGCGAAAGGGTGAGAAGACTGGACGACGAGAGAGATGAGCGTGAGCATGAGCTTGTATGAGACGAGAGACCGCACGGGTCGATGAGAAGGACTTGGATAGATGCAGTAGCTATCATCGAGATGAATAGGGTCGACGAGAGTCGGAGAGAGAAAGATATATAGGCCAGCATATAGGTTGTTGGAGACCGACGAAGGACTGGGTAACTTATAGATCAGATTGAGTGAGAGGGGTGAGTTCCTAAAGAGAGACGCAGAGTGTAGATGGGTTAAAGAAAATAACCTAGCAATCTCCGCAATGTAGAAACCTTTTTCATCTTTAATCGCTTTTTTTTTTATCTACCGCTCTCTCCTCGCGAGACAAGAGCAAACACCAACCTTCTGATTTTCCTTTCTCCCTTCCTTTCTCCGCAAGCCTCGTGCGACCTAAACATCCCCTTCGCGCTCAGTAACCAAGCTAAATCATCACGACAGCTGGGACACAGCTGTGATCTTATGCCAGAGCAGTTGTTCGCTTCGACTCGTGCGATCGCCATGTAGCCTATTCTCCTCCTCGCTTATCGGGTTCGCGGCTTCTTTCTTCTCCGCGCGCTCACTTGCTCGGGTTCGAACGCTGGCTTGTCTCCGTTGGATAGGAGAGTCGGCATAAATTTTTTTTTCTTGCATTTGCGCTAAAAGGGTCCGAGAGCAGCGAGAGATAATCTCGGCGTTGGCTTAGTGAGTTACCCTGTAATTTTGTTCCTGCTCGGGGAAATCCCTTCATCTCGTTCTTAGAGATTTCCTCGCCTCGTGCTTGAAGAACGGATCAATCTGACGATGAGTCATCCCTTTTGGAATTTGCCGAGAAATGCGAAAGGGGCGTTGGATGGTTTTTGTTTTGTTTGTGGGTTTCTCCCGTCGATTCTGGTGGATGTATGGCAGTTCTGATTGATCTAGTTAAGGCACAAACATTCTCCTCTTCGTCTTCTGACGCTTCCTGTCCCCATGTTGACACCGGTCTCTGCTGCCCATTTTCCTAGGCGCTTCTTCCGGTTTTGCAATATTTGGTTTTCGCCGTGTGTTTTTTGTCGGATTCGCATTACTTCTCGTCTTTGTGCCGCTGTTCTTCTCTTCTCTTTTTTTCTCGGCTCGGTCACTGCTAGAGCATACACATCCCACTCAGCCTCACTCACTACATCACGTCCTCACTCACCTATCTCACTCTCCACACACACACTACTAAACCCACGCACACATCTGCCTCCTCTTTTTTCCTCCTCCTCTTCTTCCTCTCACACTACACACATACCACACCCACCACACCACATATTCCACACTCCCACACACACACATTATCACTTATCATACACACGCACTCATTCTGAAGGGAATAAAGTATAACCTATCAATATTATATTTTCACTTTATCAAATAAAAGTAATATTGACTTTATCTTTATTCTCACTCTTTCCATTGTAATTCTGAATTATCTGAATTTGACCCTATACTAGCTTTTATATTTACCCCATTTATTTACTCTCTTGTAGGACTGTAGTGTATGATGATTTACACGAGCGTTAACAATCTTTCCGTCTTTTGGGGAAACTAAATTCTTTTCTTATTATTCCCTTTCTCATCTCTTTCTCTCTCTCTCTCTCTCTCGTACTCTCTTCTCTCTCTCCTCTCTCTCTCTCTCTCTCTCCCTCACTTTCTCTCTTCGCCTCTCTCCTCGTCTCTCTCTCTCTCTTTCCTTTCTTCCTTTCTTGGCAACAGCAGGACTTAACGGCGCATGGATAGAATAAGGGCGAGTATCGTGGGCTTTGTAATGGAGAAAGACTTTTATGGGGCCATAATTTCTGTGTGGAAATAACTGTAAATTCTCACCCTGAACTGGTCTGTCATTTTTTTTTTTTTTTTTTTTTTTTTTTTTTTTTTTTTTTTTTTTTTACTTGGAATCTGGAAACTTTATCGTCCAGGCGCACACTCACAGTATGTGCTTATATATATATATATATTATATATAAATATATAGTATATTAATAATATATATGTGTGTTGTGTGTGTGTGTTGTGTGGTGTGTGGTGTGTGTGTGTGTATACTATATAATAGTTATATATATTATACTATTATATATATCTATATATATATATTATATATAATACACTATATATAACTATTCACTATGTGTGCGTTTTGTGTGTATCATCATCTACCCTCATACCTATATAATTATCGTATATACCTATATATATATACTATATATATTATTCTCCCTATATATATATACACATATAGCACTACATTTTTCCTCTCCCTCCATAAGCTACAAAATTATACCAATATACATAATATATATATTCCCTGTAATATCCTACTGACCCTATTATATACTCATTGCCTGCTGTGCTATCCGTGGTGTGTGTATATATATATATATTTTGATTTTTCCCACATCACATACATACCCATCACACCACCATATCTTATCCCCATACACCTATAATATATATTAACTCACCTTATATCCCTCTCTTACTTCCTTCCTCATCTCCTCCTATTCTTTCCCGTATCTAACTATCCCTCTTAATCACCTGTATGGTAGTATTAGTACTTAGTCGTGACACAAGGGATCATATTAAGTAAAGTGAGTGTAACTCGCCTCTTGTTAGTGTGTGTGGGCTCTGTGTCTACTAGTCTCACATACATCACATATCTTACCTACCCTATGAATCTATATATATACCTTTTTTACCTACTAGGTAGCCCTCACTACCTGTTTACGTCAGTATCACTACTCACATATATAAGATTGTTATACCTACTCTAGTCTGTTGTATATCAGTCATCCGTCTAGCTGCGGTCGCTGGTTACCGTGAATTATATATATACTAATAGCTTCACAAATGCTATATCTCACCTATCCTTTTCCCTTCCAACAACATGTATGTTATATAGATATCTTATAATGATGAAAATTATTATATCATATAAAATAATAATACTTATATTTCTCTTACTAATCATACAATAAATAAAAAATAATGATAATAATAATAATATTAGTAATAAAAATAATAACAAAAACAACAAGAAAACTATACGAAAAACAATAATGACAGTAAGTAGGAGAATGATAATGACCCTAATTTACCATTGTCATTTTATAGCTCTTTTTCCATTTTCGATATTTTTTTTATTTTTTTTTTAATTATAAAATATTAGATTCTTTTTTTTTATAATCCATTGGTCCTTGTTCTTATTACTGAGGAAGCAATTATTCTAATCTGATATTTTCACTTCCACTCATATGGTGACAATTTGATGGTGATGCTGCTACAAATAACAATGAAGATGATGTGATGAAGGTGTGGTGATTGCGCGATGATGATGATGATGATGGGGAGGGAGGGGGAGAGGAATAGGAGGAGGGGGTGGAGGAGGAGGAGGAGAGGAGGGGGTGGAGGTGGAGGAGGAGGTGGAGGGGTGGAGGAGGAGGAGGAGGAGGAGGGGGTGGAGGAGGAGGAGGAGGAGGTGGAGGAAGAGGTGGAGGAGGAGACGGAAAGGAGGAAGAGGAGAAGGAAAGGAGGAGGAGGAGAAGGAGAAGGAATAGGAGTATGAGGAGGAGAAGGAGGAGGAGAAAAATCATTATCCTCATAATGATGGTGGTGATGCTGAAGGCGATTAAGATATCGATGTGATGAAAAACGATAAGAGGTTCAATCTGAAAGTGGTGTGATGTGGAAGGAAACTGATCAACGCTCCGTTTTGGGAAGCCATTGCAAGTTGAAACCGCTCTCTCTTGCACAAGCTTCCTCTCGCAACAACACGCGAGTGATCTGAGCTGACAATGACAATGGCGGAGATCCTAATTATTAATCCAGTTTTTCCTTGGTAGTTTAGAAGACGACGCAGCGTGAAATCTCTCTCTCTCTCTCTCTCTCTCTCTCTCTCTCTCTCTCTCTCTCTCTCTCTCTCTCTCTCTCTCTCTCTCTCTCTCTCTCTCTCTCTCTCTCTCTCTCTTTCGCTTCCTTATAAGACGTTCTGATCACCAGTGCAGTGAGATGCCTTTTATGGGAAAAGAGAGCGAGAGAGAGCAAAAGTACGCGAGAGAGAGAGCGAGAGAGAGACTGAGAGACCGAGAGCGAGAGAGAGAGCGAGAGAGAGACAGAGAGACCGAGAGCGAGAAAGATCGGTTATCGAGATCGTCTTTGACAGAGAAGTGAGATCGTTGTGGACTCTCGATCATTCCGTGGCTGGTGATTAGGGCTTATCACATGGCGGAAATATTCTCTTCTTTAGAGGGCGTTTTCCAAGGCTTCGATTCTTGGCAAGAGGAAAGGGTTAAGATGCTTGGGCAGTAGGGAAAAGGGTAATTTTCTCTCTCTCTTTCTTTTTTTCTTTTTTATTCTTTCTTTCTTTCTTTTTATTCTTTCGTTCTTCCTTTCTCTCTTTATTTCTGTCGCTCTCTCTCTCTCTCTCTCTCTCTCTCTCTCTCTCTCTCTCTCTCTCTCTCTTCTCGTCTCTCTCTCTCTCTCTCTCTCTCTCTCTCTCTCTTTCGCTTCCTTATAAGACGTTCTGATCACCTGGGCAGTGAGATGCCTTTTATGGGAAAAGAGCGAGAGAGAGCAAAAGTGCGCGAGAGAGAGAGAGCGCAGAGAGAGACTGAGAGGACCGAGAACCGAGGCCCGAGAGCGAGAGAGACACGAAGAGACCGGAGCAGCCGATGTTAAGGTAAATTTACTTTACTCCCTTCTGCTTCCTTCTCCTTCGCCTCTTTTCTCTTTGTCCTATATTTTTGCGTTTTGGTGCATCCGTGTTGTCTATTCATCAAGATCAAGTTTACTCTATCTGTCTGTTGGATGTCGTATCATCCTCCGCTGGTGTCTTAATGGTTGATTCCAGATGGATCTATTTTGCTCTACTTGGGCGGAAATATTCTCTTCTTTAGGGTCGCCGGTGTCTGTTTTTTCTCGCCATAGGTCTTTCGATTGTCACTTTGCTCCAGTAAGGCTCAGCTTGTGCAGCCATAGCGCGCGTTGTGGGAGAGCAAAGGTGTATTGTCTCGCTTCGGCGCTGCCTCGCTCTACGGTGGTTACAAAGATCTCAGAACGGAGCTAACTTCCCACCCCACCGGCTTCTTTTCTCCTCTTTTACGCCGCGCCTCGTCACGGCCCCAGCCGCCCCCGCGGTCCCCCCGCCCTCGCCCAGCCACCTCAATACCCTCTGGTGTCGGGCGAATTTTGTCGCCTGTTGTTTAATTCTGCGCGTCTGCCAACTCGCTTGCCTTTGCTTCTGTTACGCCACTTGTCTCAGCATAGATTAAGCGTTCACTCGTCCAGGTCAGACGGGAAGACTCCATCAACTCGCTTTCCTTCCTGAGACGCTTTGTTTCAAGGCGGTGAATGCTCTTCGCTTTCCTCCCTGAGTCTTTAACTCCAGGTCCTCTTTCCCTCAAATCGTTCTCTTTTTTCTTTTTATTCTTGTTTCTTCTTTCTTTCTTTTTATTCTTTCGTTCTTCCTTACCTCTTTATTTTGCATCGTGTCGCTCTCTCGTATCCCTATCCCTTTCTTCTTTTTATCTTTCTTTCTTTTTATTCTTTGGTTCTTTCTTTATTTCTTTCGCTCTCTCTCTCTCTCTCTTTCCTTCTTTTTATTCTTCTTCTTTTTTATTCCTTTTTTCGCCTCTCTTTCTTTTCCAGTCTCTTTCCTCCTCCTTCGCTTCTCTCTCCTCTTGCTCCTCTCATCTCCCCCTCGTCTCTCTCATCTCTCTCTCTCTCTCTCTCTCTCTCATCTTCTCTCCTCTCTCTCTCCTCTCCTCTCTCTTTCCTTCCACTCTTTTCATTCTCTCCCTTTGTCTCCTTTCATTCTCTCCTGTCTCTCCTCCTCTTCGTGTATATCTATAGGTTTTGTGTTTTGTATACA
>NW_020869088.1:351430-356430 GCF_003789085.1 Penaeus vannamei | reverse complement strand
GAGAGGAGGGAGAGGGGGAGGATAGGGGAGGGGAGGATGGGGAGGGAGGGGAGGGGAGGAGGGATGGGAGGGAAGGAGGAAGGAGAGGAGGAGAGGATAGGAGGAAAGGAGAGGATAGAGGGAAGGAGGACGGGGAAGGAAAGTAGAAAGGAGGAGAGGAGAGGGGAGAGAGGTGGTAGAAATTGCTCTTTCATTTAGAATCGTTCGTAAAATCTCCACTTTATATAACCAGTGCATGTATTGTCCTTATTGTACATTTCCTCTTCAACCCCCTCCCCCCCCCTCCATTTTTTTCCCGCGGGGGGAGGAGGAGGGGGGAAGGGGGTGGGGGCAGATCCGTTGATGCAGGTTCCAGGTCGTGAATTAATGTGTTTGTTTGTCTGTTTGTTTTGTTTCATGGGCGGGGGGGGGTCTTGCTCTTGATTCTTCCGTGAGTTTTATTTTGGTGTTTTTTATTTATTTCATTTTGTTTTTTATTTATTGTTATTATTATTATTTTGTTTGTTTGTTTCCTTTTGATTAATAGTGTTTTATTTTGGTGCTGTTTTTTATTTATTTAATTTATTGTTTATTTATTATTATTATTATTATTTTGTTTGTTTGTTTCCTTTATAATTAATAGTGAGTTTTATTTTGGTGTTGCTTTTATTTTATTTATTTATTTTTTATTTATTATTATTATTATTATTTTGTTTGTTTGTTTCCTTATAATTGATATGAGTTTTATTTTGTGTTGTTTTTATTTTTATATATTTATTTATTTTTTTTTAATTATTTATTGTTATTATTTTTTTCGTTTCCTTTATAATTAATGGAATTTGTATTTCGACTTTATGTATTGTGCTGTTTGTGTTATCTTTGTTATTATTGTTAGAGCAACAATCATCATTATTAGTATTATTATCTTCATTGTCTTTATTTCTGTTTATTCTTTATTTCACCACTACTATTACCGCCCCCACCTACTTATGTAAGTAGATGGTAGTGCATACGGACTACACCACTACCACACCCTACACATACACAATCATCACATTATTCATCGTCATCATCATCATCATAGTCATCATAGTCATCACCACATCATTATCATCACCATCATCATAGTCATCGTCATCATCATCATCATAGTCATTATCATAGTCATCACCATCATCATTATCATCACCATCATCATAGTCATCGTCATCATCATCATCATCACCATCACCATCATCAATAACAGCAGCCAGCATAATCACCATCATCATCATCATCATCACACAATCATCATCATAGTCATCGTCATCGTCATCATCATCATCATCATCACCACCATTCATCACCACCACCATCATCATCATCATCATAACAATCATCATCATCATCACATCATCATCATAGTCATCATCTCATCATCATTATCATCATCACCACCATCATCACCACACCATCATCATCAATCATAACAATCTATCATCATCATCACAATCATCCATCATAGTCATCGTCATCGTCATTCATCATTATCATCATCACCACCATCATCACCACCACCATCATCATCATCATCATCACAATCATTCATCATATCATCGTCATCATCATCATCATCATCATCATCATCATCATCATCACCACATCATCACCACCACCATCATCATCATCATCATAAACAATCATCATCATAGTCATCGTCATCGTCATCATCATTTATCATCATCACCACCATCATCACCACCATCATCACCACCACCATCATCATCATTATCATAACAATCATCATCATCATCATCAAATCATCATCATAGTCATCGTTCATCGTCATCATTCATTATCATCACACCATCATCACCACCACATCATCATCATCATCATAACAATCATCATCATCATCACAATCATCATCATAGTCATCGTCATCGTCATCATCATTATCATCACCACCATCATCACCACCACCATCATTCATCATTATCATTAATAACAAATCATCATCATCATCACAATCATCATCATAGTCATCGTCATCGTCATCATCATTATCATCATCACCACCATCATCACCACCACCATCATCACAATCATCATCACAATCATCAATCATAGTCATCGTCATCGTCATCATCATCATCATCAATCATCATCATCATCATCATCATCATCACCACCATCATCACCACCACATCATCATCATCATCATAACAATCATCATCATCACAATCATCATCATAGTCATCGTCATCGTCATCATCATTATCATCACCACCATCATCATCACCACACCATCATCATCATCATCCATAACAATCATCATCATCATCACAATCATCATCATACATCGTCATCATATCATCATATCATCACCACCATCAATCACCACCACCATCATCATCATCATCATAACAATCATCATCATCATCACAATCATCATTCATAGTCATCGTCAATCGTCACCATCATATCATCACCACCATCATCACCAACCACCATCAATCATCATTATCATAACAATCATTCATCCATCATTCACAATCATCATCATAGTCATCGTCATCGTCATCATCATTATCATCATCACCACCATATCACACACCACCATCATCACAATCATCATCACAATCATCATCATAGTCATCGTCATCATCATCATCATCATCATCATCATCATCACCACCACCACCACCATCATCATCATCATCATCATCATCATCATCATCATAACATCACCATCAGTCATCATCATCATCATCATCATCATCATCATCATAACAATCCATCAATCATTCATCATCATCGTAATGATCATCACCACCACCCCCACCCCCACCCCACCACCACCCCACCCTCACCCTCACCCTCACCCCCACCCCCACCCCCATTCCCTCCATTCCCATCACCCCCTCACCGCTCAGTCCCCCCCCCCCCCTTCAACACCGCCATGAACTGAACCGAAGAAATGTGAAACCTCATCGATCACGTCACCAGAATACGGCCTCTCTGAGCGTCCCGATCTGGCGAACGAACGAAAGTGAGCGAAACGTAAAGGAATCCTCAAAGACAAGGCAAGCGTCTCGTCAGAATGTTTAATGTGCGATCGGTTGGTCGGCGGTTTTTTCATCTATTTTCGATTTTTTTTCTTTTTTCTTTTTCTTGTTTTTTCGTCTTTCTTCTTTCTTTTCTTCTTGTTTTATTGTTTTTTTCCATTTTATTCTTCTTTTTAAGGGTGTGGTATATTTTTTTCAAGAATTATTTTTTTCGGAAGGGCATATACAATTTAATTTATTTGTTTAATTATTCATTTTGTTTATAATTGGTTTCCCTTTGTTGTCATTTCTGTCAATTATCCTTTTCTTTTATTAATTCCTTTATTAATATCATCACTTATTCAATCATCTGCCTTGAAAGAATGATAATAACCCTTTCTAATTAATTAACTACAGCTTCGTGTTGTCTCTGTTTATCTTTTTTTTTTAATTATTCCTTCTTCCTTCGTGTGTTGCAATTCCTCTTGACATACAGACGTCGGGGCTTTATTAATTTGCATATTGCTGTGTCTCCTCCGGGGTCGAGTGGAGGGGGGGGGAGGAGGAGAGGATGGGGAGGGAGAGAGGGGGGGAGGAGGGAGGAGGAGAGAGAGGAGAGAGACAGGATAAGAGAGAGAAGAGAGAGAGAGAGAGAGAGAGAGAGAAGAGAGAAAAGGAAGGGAGAGAAGAGAGAGGAGATAGAGAGACAGAAGACAGAGACAGAGAAAGATAAACATAAAGATAGAGATAGAGACAGACATAGAGGAAATCGGAGAGAGAGAGAAAGAGAGAGAGTTCATAGAGGACAGAGAAATCAGGAGACAGAGACAGAGAGTGATGGAGGAGACAGAGAAAATCGAGAGACAGAGAAAGAGAATAGACACAGAGACAGAGATAGAGACAGAAATAGACACAGAGATAGAGAAATCGAGAATTTCGAGAGAAATCGAGAGAGAGAGCGAGAGGGCCACACCGCCGCCGCGGACCGGGAGCCAGGGCCGCGTGCTATTGAACACACCTCTCACTCGCCGCCGAAATATTAGGTACAAACCGGCTGTAATCGCCATCGGATCAGCGGCTGTAATCCCTTTCTCGAGGCCTATTGAGTGGTGGTTCCGGTGGTTTGTTATTTGTTATTGTTGGTTTGATGTTGCGATGTGTGTGTGTGTCTTGTCTAGTGTTGTGGCTTTCTGTCGGGTTCTTGCTGGTGGTTGTCGCTCTTGGTTGTTTTCTGTGTTTGCTTGTTTGTTTGTTTTTTCCTTTCTTTGTTTCTTTGTCTCCCTTCTCTCTTAGTCTCCGCTTTCTTTTCTCTTTCTCTCCTCTCTCTCTTCTCTCTCTCCCTCCTCTCTCTCTCTCTCTCTCTCTCTCTCTCTCTCTTCTCTCTCTCTCTCTCTCTTCTCTCTCTCTACTGCGTGCTATCTCTCCCTCTCCCTCTCCCTCGTCCTCTCCCTCCCCCCCACAGGGGAGGGCACCCCCACCCAGCCCGCACTGCGCACCCCTCATCTCGTGAACATACTCTCTCTCTCTCTCTCTGGGCGTGCTCATGCTCTCTCTCTCGGTTACTCTTCTCTCATGCGATGTTTCTCAGCCGGTACGCGGATATCGGACAAACTGCGATCGCATCAACCACACCTCAGCAGATATCACAGGTCCTCTGCTGCCACCTCTCTGAAGGTAGGGTAATTGCCTCTCGCTAGGCTGGACTGGGGGCGTGCGCTGCCTCTGGAAGAGCTCGTTAGTTTAACCTCCAGGAGAGGCGCACGGGTAGGGCGCACCAAAAGTGCCTTCCCCGGTGAGCCCGAAGTGTGCCGAGAGAGTGAAGTCCTACCCTCTGCAGACGCGCTATCTCGCCCGCAAGTACCCGATGGCATCACCCAATCTCGCCCTCTCCCGTGACGTTAGCTCGACTCGTCCGCTGAACCGTGCCCTTCCCTCCCGTGCGCCCCCCTCGAATGCGTGAAAGCTGCTAAGCTCGATCTGCTGTACGTCCGGTCT
>NW_020869088.1:347278-350777 GCF_003789085.1 Penaeus vannamei | reverse complement strand
TACATACAATTATTGTACATATATAAATGATACGTGGGTGCTTCCTCCTTTTCTATCTCCACCTCCACCATTCCAGCTAAATCTTACACCCGACCCAACCCCACCCCACCCCTACCCCTACCCCACCCCCACCCCACCCCCCGAACCCGGCACTGGCAGTGAAAGCCTCCAAGCCAGACAGAAACAAAACACAACACCTTTGATATAAGGCGCGACAAGGTATACACTCCCCAGGCCAACACTAACTCATGTTACTACTTACACTCATCTATCCTTCTACTTATTCATCCTACAGCTCTATTCATAACGGATGCTTGTCATTTCATTAATGTATCCTACTACTTATGCCAGTATATCCTACTAGCAATACTAATTCATCCAGATACTTATCATGGCTTATTCTTATATCAATTCATCATACTATGAGTAAAGTTATCAATGCTAATTATTTGCACGATCAGAGAGATGCCAAAAATTGTATAATTATCACCTTCTCTCTTCTCCCAATCCAATCAACATCAGCGTATATATGTAAATAAGAAAGGCAATCAGAGAGAGAGAGAGAGAGAGAGAGAGAGAGAGAGAGAGAGAGAGAGAGAGAGAGAGAGAGAGAGAGAGAGAGAGAGAACAGAGACATATTAAGATATTTTCACCCCACCCCCCACCCTCACCCCCAAGCAAGCAAGCAAGCAACACTATAAGCATCGTCTGGTCATATGATATCGCCCTTCTCTCGTTTCATCTTTAGATCCAATATATTATTACTAACAGCACCATGGTCCTGTTGCTATTCATTTCCAATAAATATTATGTAATCGTGGTTGCTTTTCCGAATATTTTTTTTTGTTTGTTTCTTACATGTTTTCCTCTTTGATATTGGTAAGGGAGAGGAAAGAAAGAGATGAAGAGGGAGAGGGACATACAGGGAAGGGGAAGATGAGAGAGAGAGAGAGAGAGAGAGAGAGAGAGAGAGAAGAAGAAGAAGAAGAAGAAGAAGAAGAGAGAAGAAGAAGAAGAAGAAGAAGAAGAAGAAGAGGAGGGGGTAATGAGAAAAAAGAAGATATATATATATATATATATATATATATATATATATATATATAGAGAGAGAGGAGAGAGAGAGAGAGAGAGAGAGAGAGAGAGAGAGAGAGAGAGAGAAGAGAGAGAGAGAGAGAGAGAGAGAGAAGAAGAAGAAGAAGAAGAAGAGAGAGAAGAAGAAGAAGAAGAGGGAGGGGGGGATAATGAGAAAAAGAAAGAGAGAGAGAGAGAGAGAGAGAGAGAGAGAGAGAGAGAGAGAGAGAGAGAGAGAGAGAGAGAGAGAGAGAGAGAGAGAGAGAGAGAGAGAGAGAGAAGAGAGAAGACAGACAGACAGACACAGACAGGAAGACACAGACAGACAGACACAGACAGACAGACAGACAGAGAGAGAGAAAGATAGATAGATAGAAATTGAGAGAACCACCAAGGCGGACAAAAAGGAGATGATAAAACCCAGACGTGACTCAGGTTCCAGGGCTAGATAAGGCAAAGAGAACCATGACTTGGGTTAAAGAGAACCACGACACCCACCTGCTTCTCGGGTGAAAAGAGAACGAAACCACAGAATATTAATGCGACAGAACAAATTGGAGTAGATATGAGCGAGAGGAGGAAAGTAGGAAGAGAAGGAGGGAGGGAAGGGAGGAGGGAGGGGGAAGGAGGGAGGAGTAGATGGAAGGGAGGGAGGGAGAAAAGTGGAGAGGTAGGGAGAGAATGAGGGCAGGTAGGAAGGGAGAGGGAGTAGATGGCAGGGAGGGAGGGAAGGAAGGAAACAGAGAGAGAGGAAAGATGGGGAGAGAGGGTGGAAGGAGGGAAGGAGGGAGGAAAGAGTGAGAGTGGAGGGAAGGGAAGACAGGAAGGTGAGGGAGAGGGAGGGAGGAGGGAGAGAGAGAGGAGAGAGAGGAGAGAGAGAGAGAGAGAGAGAGAGAGAGAGAGAGAGAGAGAGAGAGAGAGAGAGAGAGAGAGAGAGAGAGAGAGAGAGAGAGAGAGAGAGATGCTCAGCCTTCAGGTGTGATCTGTGATGCAACGGCCAAGGCTTTGAGGTCGACTCCGGTTGTGACTGAGGTTTATCGGCACGCGAACATCGGCGCTTTGAACATCGTTGCTTCGAACATCATAGCTTTGAACACTCGGCGCTTCGAACATCGTTGCTTCGAACATCATAGCTTTGAACATCGCTGCATGAACAGTCGGCGCTTCGAATCATGAACATCGTTGCTTCGAACATCATAATTTTGAACATCGTTGCTTCGGACATCATAGGTTTGAACATCGCTGCATGAACACCCGGTGCTTTGAACATCATAGCTTTGAACATTGGTGCTTCGAACATCATAATTTTGAACATCGCTTGGATTTTGAACACCCGGCGCTTTGAACATAGCTTTGAACATCGTTGCATTAACAGTCAACTCATTGAACATCAATATCGGCGCTTTGAACATCGTAATTTCGAACATCGTTGCTTTGAGCACCGTAGTTCTGAACACCATAGTTTTGAACATCGTTTGAGAATCGTTACTTTCAGTGTCGTGGCATTGAACATCGTTGCTTTGAACATCGGCGGTCTGAACACCGTTTTTTTTAACATCGTGGCTTTGAACACATTTGATTTTAGAGAGAGTGAACTACGGATGCTTTGAACATCTTGACTATAAACATCGTCGCTTTAAGCTTTCTTTGAACATCGTTGCTCTGAACACCAGTGCTTTGAACATCGTTGTTTTGTACATCAGCGCTTTCAACACCGTTGCTTCAAACGTAATGACTCTTAACACTGTTCACCTGACTATTTTTGCCTTGAGCATCGGCACTTTGAACATTATCGATTCGAACACATTTACTTTGAACGCTTTATCTAACTATGCTTTGAAATCAATTTACTCAAACGTGATTGCTTAAAAGCTCATTTCAACATTATTGCTTCAGAGTTCATTACTTGAAACACACTCGCTTCACACTCCGCTTCCTTGAACAATATTTCTTTGAAAGTCGTGGCTCTGAACACTGGCGATGCTTTGAACACCGTGGCTCCAGGAGTCTCCTTTGCGGCTCTCGGCGACACCACGGGGGAGGGGGGGGGGGAGGAGGGGAGGGGGGGAGAAGAGGAGGGGAGGAGTAAGAGGAGGGGGAAGGGGGGGGAGGAGGGAGGAGGGGGGAGGGAGGGAGGAGTAGGGAGAGGAGGAGGAGAGAGGGGGGGAGGAGAGGGGGAGGGGGGAGGGGAGAGGAGAGACAAGGAGAGGGGGAGGGAAGGGGGGGAGGGAGAGAGGGGGCAGGGAAGAGAGGAGGGAGAGGAGGTGAGGGAGAAGGGGGGGGGAGGGAAGGAGGCAGGGGAGAGAGGAGAATGAGGGGTAGGGGAGGGAGATGAAGCAGGGGAGAGAGGAGGGAGAGGAGAGGGGGAGAGGAGGAGGAGAGAGGAGGGGGGGGAGACCAGCCTCCCTGCCTACAGCCAGACAGAGAA
>NW_020869088.1:329778-339778 GCF_003789085.1 Penaeus vannamei | reverse complement strand
TGCATTCTGTAAACAAAACTCACTCAACAACATACATATGCATAATCACAAAACATTATACATTTCTTCCTACATCTATTTGAAGAATCTATGGAACGCACGTCCAACACACACACACTCGCATAACTTCTTCAAATACCATTCCTTAAAGATAAACAAATAAATAAAATAAAATAAAATAAAAAAATAAAAAAAATCGCCATGTCCCAAGCGCATACTTCCACTTCGTTTTGAGGTCAAAATCGTATTCTTTTGAAAGCCGAATTCAGCCGTAGCCGTTTTGTGAAGCGAGGTGATTTCTCGGCCGAATGGGGAGGCCGTGTCAACGATAACCTGGGGTCGGTTACTGCTTGCGCCTTGTCTCGCGCTCTCTGCTTCTTCTTTATTCTTTTCTTCTTCTTTCGTTGGTCTTAATTCTTCTACTTTTTTTCTTCTTTTCTTCTATCGGTTTTGTTTTTTTTGTTACTTTTTTCTTCTTTTCTTGTTTTTTTCTATTTTTTTTTTCTTCTTTTTTCTTCTGTTGGTATTCTTTCTAATTATTTCTCTACATCTCATTCTTGTTCTTCTATTGGTCTTATTTTTCTTCTTCTTCTTCTGTTGGTCTTCCCTCTATTTTTTCTACTTTTCTTTTTCTTCTTTTTACTCTTCTTCGTCTTATTTTTCTGTTTCTGCTTCTTCGTCTTCTTTTTCTATTACTAGTTTAATTTTCTTCTTTTACTGATTTTCTGTTTTCTTTTACTTATTTCCATTTTCTTCTGAAACCGTTTGCTTCTTCTACTGCTTAATGGTTTCCGTTTTATCTTTTTCTTCTACTGATTTCCGCATTTTTTCTTTTTATTCATTTATTTATTATTTTATTATATATTTTTTTCTTTGCTCCTACTGATTCCGTTTTCTTTTTTTTCTACTGATTTTTGCTTTCTTCTAATGAGAGAGAGAGAGAGAGAGAGAGGAGAGAGAGAGAGAGAGAGAGAGAGAGAGAGAGAGAGAGAGAGGAGAGAGGAGAGGAGAGAGAGAGAGAGAGAGAGAGAGAGAGAGAGAGAGAGAGAGAGAGAGAGAGAGAGAGAGAGAGAGAGAGAAGAGAGAGAGACGAAAGAGAGAGAAAGAGAGAAAGAGAGAAGAGAGAGAGAGAGAGAGAAAGAGAGAGAGAGAGGAGAGAGAGAGAGAGAGAGAGAGGAGAGACGAGAGAGGAGAGAAGAGCAGCCACACATACAAAGACAAACGATAGAAGGGGACAGCGAGGCAAAGGCAGAGACAGAAAATGAGAGGCAAAAAACAAAGACAGAGATGAAGAGAGAGAGAGGGAAGACAAAACAATAATAAATAATGAATTCCCTGGCCTCCCTACCTAAAAAATCTTTATAATTTTTCTCAGGGCTGGAAAGTATGTATATATATATATATATTATATATATATATATATATATATATATATATATATATATATATATATATATTATATATATACATATTTGTATGTGTGTGTGTGTGTGTGTTTGAATATCTATCTATCTATCTATCCATATACATATCTATCTATCTATACATATACATGTGTGTGTGTGTGTGTATGTGTCTATGTGTATTGTGTACGTACTGTATATCCTTTCATTTGTCTTCATTCATATTTGTCTTGGTAACCAGAAAAAAAATACACAGATAGCGAAATTGGCCAGACCCAGCGAACTACCCCCAGTAATCCCCGTGTGAGGACGTACCTTCCACAGCCCCGGGGTATTTGCAGACGCCAGGCACCCATGTCTCACACGGGAAGAATAAATCACTGAATGAAGGATCTTGCGTGAAAGGGAGAATGGGATTATTTAATAGGGACGATGGTCATTCACAGGAGGATATCTTGGGTCAAGTTCTGGGGTCATATACAGTGCGGGAAATTCAGGGAAGGATGTATCGTGTGACTCAAATCGTAGGATAATTGCTGTTTATAAAATGGAAAGACTTAGATTATATCGTTGGGTGAATATTTTGTACCATATGTGTGTGCATGTATTGTGGCTCAAATCTTAGGATAACTACTTTTTTTTTACCAAAGGACAATTCTTACTCATGTCGTACGATGAAAATTCCGTATCCTGTAACTCAAAACCTATGATGGATATTCTTTGCTGAAGGAGAGGCTTGTTTCATATCCTAAGATGAAAAATCAGTATCCTATAACACCAATCATAGGATGAACAGTATACGGTCGAAAGGATAAATTCTTAGTACACTGTGACTCAGAATCATAGGATGAATATTCTTCACTTGAAAGGAGGAACCTGAAAAACTCATAAGATGAAAATTTGATATCCTATGACAGACCATGCAAATATATATCTTAAAAAGGAAAAGTCTAACTCATTTCATTAATTCAAAACTGATCATTGACGTTGATAGTCTGACTCAAATCATAATACGAATACTCTTTAATAAAGGTTAAGCTGAACCTAAATTATAGGACTAAACTTATCCAATGAAAGGAAAGTCAAAGGTATCTTTACAGAGGTAGACCCACATCTTGGTGAAAACCCTATTTGGCAACCACCGAGCTAAGCCCCGCCTCATCACCTTTGTTCATTGCTAATAATAGATACTTTTTATTTCTCTTTTTTCGTTTTTTCGTTGTCGATATATATATATATATATATATATATATATATATATATATATATATATATATATATATATTACCATTGTTATTACTAAGCCATTTTCAAAGATATGCACTCAAATAACGCTTACCATAAAATATTGAACAAATTATTGTCAAAAAAGATGGCAGAGCTTCACCACTGAGGGTGTGCCGTGAGATATCAGATATAGCTAGATCGATGATTATTTCTATAATTTCCCTTCTTTTATTTATGATAACTAAGAGTCCATTGTATTAACAGCCTTCAGAATACTCTGCTATTCTTCTAAAAGTCAGTTTCATTTTCGAGTTCAGTTGGCTATCTGTCAGACAAATCGTAGAATCAAACACTTTAATCGTAGATTTAAATACACTTTAAGAACAGGAAAGTAATAAAATCAAACAAAAGTCAGACAAATTGTAGAATTAAACACTTTAATCGTAGAATCAAAGAGACTTTAATGACAGGAAAGTAATAAAACGAAACAAAAGTCAGAGATCATAGAATCAAACACTAATCGTAGAATCAAACACACTTTAATAACAGGAAAGTAATAAAATTGAACAAAAGTCAGACAAATCGTAGACTCAAACACACTTTAAGAGCAGGAAAGTAACAGAATAAAATGAAACGAATTTCCAAAAAAATCGTGGAATCAAAAACACACTTTCACAACCGGAAACTCTGATCTAAAATCATAAGATTAATAAACTCTTTAGCGAAGGGAAAGGTCAGTCTCCCAAAAGCTTAGAAACTTTGGCCTTTGTTCTACGACGTGACCAGCTCATAAACCTCCAGCTTGTCTCCAAAGTTTTCACAGGAGACGTCAGTCCAAATTCCCAGACAGCGACGAGTTGGCGAGTAGGGAACAGTGAATGGGGGTCAGACGTAGGGATGAACAGCTGTTGTATAAATAAATTCTTAATGTGGGAAAGGCTGGTGTATGGATACATTTTCAACGGGGGGGGGAGGTCAGACGTAGGAATGGACAGCTGTTGAATAAATAAATCCTTAATGTGGGAAAGACTGGTGAATGGATGGATACATTTTGAACGGGGGGGGGGGGGGGTCAGACGTAGGAATGGACAGCTGGTGAATAAATAAATTCTTAATGTGGGAAAGGCTTATGTATGGATACATTTTGAACGGGGGGGGGGGGTGTCAGACGTAGGAATGTAGGAATGGACAGCTGTTGAATAAATAAATTCTTATTGTGGGAAAGACTGGTGAATGTGGATACATTTTGAACGGGGGGGGGGGGGGTCAGACTTAGGAATGGACAGCTGGTGAATAAGTAAATTCTTAATGTGGGAAAGACTGGTGAATGTGGATACATTTTGAACGGGGGGGGGGGGGTCAGACTTAGGAATGGACAGCTGTTGAATAAATAAATTCTTATTGTGGAAAGACTGGTGAATGTGGATACATTTTGAACGGGGGCGGGGGGGGGGGTCAGACGTAGGAATGTAGGAATGGACAGCTGTTGAATAAATAGATTCTTAATGGGGGAAAGACTGGTGAATGGATGGATACATTTTGAACGTGGGGTGGGGGGTGGGGGGGGGTGTCAGACGTAGGAATGTAGAATGGACAGCTGGTGAATAATAAAATTCTTATTGTGGGAAAGACTGGTGGATGAATACATTTTGAACGGGGGCGGGGGGGGGGGTCAGACGTAGGAATGTAGGAATGGACAGCTGTTGAATAAATAGATTCTTAATGTGGGAAAGACTGGTGAATATGGATACATTTTGAACGTGGGGGGGGGGGTGTGTCAGACGTAGGAATGAACAACAGCTGTTGAATAAATGAATTCTTATTGTGGGAAAGACTGGTGAATGCATACATTTTGAAAGGGGGGGGGTCAGACGTAGGAATGGACAGCTGTTGAATAAATAGATTCTTATTGTGGGAAAGGCTGGTGAATGAATACATTTTGAACGGGGGGGGGGGGGATGAAATGCTGGTGAATTTAAGACTGCTGGATGAATGTCTTGAATGGGAGAAAGAGGGATTGAGTGGGGGAAATATTGGTGAATGAAGATTTGTGAATGAATAAATTTTGAATGGAAGGAAACTTAAGAATGAATGAAAATTTGGATGGGTGAAAGCGTGGGAGAAATACAGGAGAATGAGTAAATTTTTAAATGGGGGAAAGACATGCGAATGAATAAATTTTCAATTACAAGACAATGAGTAAATTCTGAACTAGGAAAAGACTTGTAAATGAATGAATTTTAATGAGGAAAAGACTGGTGAATCAGATTTTGAATAGCAGGATGGATGAATGAATGCATTTCAGGTTAGGGGGGGGGGGTATGAATGAATATCTGGTGGGTGAAGTGAATGAATCTTTAATGGGAAAAGATGGGTGCATGAATAAATTTTGAATGGGGGAATGACGCGTGTGAAAAAATTGAATAGAGAGAGTCTTGTAAATGGGAAAAAAAAGAACTTAGTATTTGGTATTGGTTTATTACCCCCCTCTCTCTGGTCTATTCTTTGCATGTCCTGTTTGACTTTTTCTGTCTCTGTTTGTTTAGCTGTCTGTCTGTCTATGGCTGTCTGTTTGCCTGTCTGGCTGTCTGTGTTCCTCTCTCTCTCTTTCTCTCTCTATCTATCTATCTATTTCTCGATCTGTTCATCAATCTATCTGCATCCCTGTTTGTCTATCTCTCTTTCTGAATGCTTGTCTGGTTATACAGATGTTAAGTGCAGTACACGAGCGTTTGTGTGTGTATGTCTGTGTGCACGTGTGTGTGTGTGTATGTCTGTGTGCGCGCGTGTGTGTGTGTGTCTACATGCGCGTGTGTGTGTATGTCCGTGTGCGTGTGTGTGTGTATGTCTGTATGCGCGCGTGTGTGTATGTCTGCATGCGCGTGTGTGTATGTATGTGTGCGCGCGTGTGTGTATGTCTGTGTGCGCGCGTGTGTGTATGTGCGTGTGTGGGGGGGGGTAACGTCAATTCATTATCTTTATATTTCATTTCCATATTTTATCAACTTTTATGATAAAAAAATACGACACACGATAAGAATCAAAAATTGTTTTTTGTAGATCGTACAGGAACCCAAACTGGCTGAGAGTATCATAAGCCAGCAATAGATAATAAACTAAATATCATTGCAAATAGATCATTTATTCTCCTATCGCCAAAAAAAAAGAAAGGAAAAAAAAGTGTAATAGATTTTGAAAATTAAGAAAAAAAGAAAAAAAATGTGTAATAGGTTTAAAGATTAAGTGAACATAAAGATAATTTATAGGACAGAGTGATGATTTTTCTCTTTTTATTGCCTAAAATCACTGAATTCAGTTAAGATAAAACTGTCTTGAATGATGATGATGATGACTTTGATGGCGATGATGATGGTGATGATTATAATGATGATGGTGATGGTGATAAAGATGATGGTGATGATGATTATTACTATGATGATGGCGATGATGATGATGATTATAATAATGATGGTGATAATGATGATGATTACAATGATGATGGTGATGATGATAAAGATGATGATGATAATGATGGTGATGATGATTATTATGATGATGGTGATAATGATGATGATAATGATGATGGTGATGATGATAATTATAATGATGATGGTGATGATGATAAAGATGATGATGATAATGATGATGGTGATATCACGGGCAGATGTTTCAAATCTCATTGTGATGATGATGATGATGACTTTGATGGCGATGATGATGGTGATCGTGATAATGATGATGATGATGATGAATATAATGATGATGGTGATGATGATGATGATGATGGTGATGATGATGGTGATGATGATTATTATTATGATGATGGTGATGATGATGATGATGATGATGATGATATGATGATGAATGATGATGATGATGATTATTATTATGATGATGGTGATGATGATGGATGATGGGGGGCACGGCAGATGTTTCAAATCTCATTTGTGATGATGATGATGATTGATGACTTTGATGGCTTGATGATGGTGATGTGATAATGATGATGATGATGATGATGAAATATGATGATGATGGTGATGATGATGAAATTGATGATGATGATGATGGTGATGATGGATGGTGATGATGATAATGATGGTGATGATGATATTATTATTGATGATGGAAAGATGATGATGATGATGATGATGATAATGATGATGATGATAGTGATGATGATTATTATTTTGATGATGGTGATGATGATGATGATAATGATGATGGTGATATAACGGGCAGGTATTGACAATTACTTGAACATTTATAGACTGATGATGACAACTGTTTATCAAAGGATAGGATGGTAATATTTGTTATCTGATAAGTAATTTTGACAATTATTTATCACACAGCTAGTCATTACCAATCTCTTGAGCGTATTTTCACCGTAAAAAAAACGATAATAATGATAATAATAATAATAATACTAATAATAATAATAATATTAATAATAATAATAATAACAATAATAATAATAATAATAATAATAATAATAATGATAATAATAACAATAATAATGATAATAACAATAACTAAAAGTAAAAGACAAAATAATTATAAGAAATAAACAAAAATAAATAAATGGACGAAAAACAAGAAGTAAAGAAAGAGATCCGAAGAAATGGATAATCGTGAGATAAAGAAGAAAGCGAGAGGAGACGCAAATAGACGATAAGAAAAAATGTCTTTGTGGGATTGATATGAAAAAAAAATGTCATCTTAACTTACAGTGTCAGTGAACCCTTGCAAGAACGAGGCAGAAAGAGTGCAAATAAGATGCAGGAAAGATGCAAGAACGAAGCGGAGAGATGCAAGAAAAAAATAAGAATGAGGCAAGAAAGATGCAAGAACGAAGCAGAGAGATGCAAGAAAAAAAACAAGAAGACAAGGACGAAGCAGAGAGATGCAAGAAAAAAAATAAGAATGAGGCAAGAAAGACGCAAGAACGAATCGGAAAGATGCAAGAAAAAATAAGAATGAGGCAAGAAAGATGCAAAGATGCAAAGATGGAGGAACAGTACAAGAAAAATGTAAGAACGAGGCAGAAATATACAAGAAAAAATAAGAATGAGGCAAGAAAGATGCAAGAACGAGGCAGAAACAGTGCAAATAAGATGTAGGAAAGATGCAAAACGAGGCGCTTACGATGCAAGAAAGATTGGAGAATGAGGCAAGAAAGATGCAAGAACGAGGCAGAAAGATGCAATAAAAGATAAGAATGAGGCAAGAAAGATGCAAAACGAGGCACATGATGCAAGAAAGATTAGAGAATGAAGCAAGGACGAAGCAGAAAGATGCAAGAACGAGGCGCTTACGATGCCAGAAAGATTGAAGAATGAGGCAAGAAAGAGGCAAAACGAGACAGAAACAGTGCAAGAAAGATGCAAGAACGAAGCACTTACGATGCAAAAAAAAAGGAATGAGGCAAGAAAGATGCAAGAAAAAATAAGAATGAGACAAGAAAGATGCGAAACGAGGCACTTACGATACAAGAAAGATTGGAGAATGAGGCAAGAAAGATGCAAGGATGAGGCAGAAACAGTACAAGAAAGATGCAAGAAAGATTGAAGAATGAGGCAAGAAATATGCAAGGATGAGGCAGAGGCAGAAACAGTACAAGAAAGATGCAAGGACGAGGCACTTACGATACTAGAAAGATTGAAGAATGAGGCAAGAAAGATGCAAGAACGAGGCAGAAACAGTACAAATAATATGCAAGGAAGATGCAAGAAACGAGCAGAAAACAGTACAAATAATATGCAAGGAAAGATGCAAGAACGAGGCAGTACAGTGCAAATAAGATGCAAGGAAAGATGCAAGAACGAGGCAGAAACAGTGCAAATAAGATGGCAAGAGTGAGAGATGCAAGAACGAGGCAGAAACAGTGCAAATAAGATGCAGGAAGATGCAAGAACGAGGCAGAGAACAGTGCAAATAAGATGCAGGAAAAGATGCAAGAACGCAGGCGCAGTAACAGTAGCAATAGAGCAAGATAAGATGGCAGGAAAGAGCCAAGAACGAACAGAGGGCAGAAAAAGCAAGTGCAAAAATGCAAGAACTAAGGCAAAAAAGATGCAAAGTAAATGAAAGGCAAGAAACAGCTGCAAATAAGAATTGCAGAGAAATAGATTGCTAAGAACGCAGAAGAGGCAGAAACAGTGCAAATAAAGAAATATGCACGAAGAGGCATAGTGCCAAGAACGAGGCAGTACAGTGCAAATAAGATGCAGGAAAGATGCAAGAACGAGGCAGAAAACAGTGTGCAAATTTAAGGATGCCTAGGAAAATGATTGCAGCAAGTAACGAGATCAGAAAGTGTGCGACCAGAACAGTGGCAAATAAGATGCAGGAAGATGCAAGAGATAACGAGCAGAAAACAGTGCAAATAAGGAATGCAGGAGAAGATGCAAGAAGAGGCATGAAGAACGAGGCAGTACAGTGCAAATAGATGCAGCGAAAGATTGCAAGAACGAGCAGAACAGGGAGAAGCAGTGCAAATGAAGAGCTAGGATAAGTATGCTCGAGAAAACAGTACAGGCAAATAAAAGAATGCAGGAAGATGCAAGAACGAGGCAGAACAGTGCAAAAAGATGCAGGAATACAGAATGCAAAGAACGATGGCAGAATGCACGAACAGGTTGCAAATAAGATGCATGGATGAGATGCAAGAAAACGAGGCAGACTACAGTGCAAATAAGATGCCAGGAAAGATGCAAGAACGAGGCAGCAGTGCAAATAAGAGCAGTGAAAGATGCAAGAACGAGGCAGTACAGTGCAAATAAGATGCAGGAAAGATGCAAAAAGACCGAGGGGGGACAGTACAGACAAATAAGATGCAGGAAAGATAAGCAAGACGACGGCAGAACAGTGTCAAATAAGAATGCAGGAAAGATGCAAGAACAGTAGTGCAAATAAGATGCAGGAAAGATGCAAGAACGAGGCAGTACAGTGCAAAGAAGATGCAGGAAAGATGACAAACGAAACGAACAGCAGAAAACAGTGGCCAAAACTGCAGAGGCATGCAAGGAAAGATGCAAGATACGAGGCAGAACAGTGCACAAGAGATAAGATGCAGGAAAGATGCCAAGAACGAGCTGCAGAAACAAGAATTGCAAAAATAAGATTCAGCAGTGATAAGAATAGCAAGAACGAAGCAGAAACAGCTGCGAATAAGATGCAGCGGAAAGAATCAAAGTAAGAGGCAGTACAGTGCAGTAACAGATGGCAGGAAACAGATATGCAAGAACGAGGACAAGAAACACTGCAATAACGATGGAGGAATACCAATGCATAATGAAACGAGGAGTAAAACAGTGTCAAATTAAGATTGCAAGGGGAACAGTATGGCCAAGAACGAGGCAGTACAG
>NW_020869088.1:325982-329703 GCF_003789085.1 Penaeus vannamei | reverse complement strand
CGTGGGGAAGGGGATAGGGTGTGTGGGGTGGGGATAGGGAACGTGGGGGTTGTGGGGTAGAGGGAGGGAGGGGAGGGAGGGTGTGTGGGGGGATAGGGAACGTGGGGGTTATGGGGGAGGGAGGGGAGGGGGGAGGGTGTGTGGGGATAGGGAACGGTGGGGGGTAAAAGGGGTAGGGAGAGGGTGTGGTAGGGAGCGTTGGTGGTAAAGGGTAAGTTAGGGGTAGCGTATACGGGGGGGAGTGAGAGGAGAGGGAGGGGATAAGTAGCGTGTGGAGGAGGTTAGGGGGGGTGTACGGAGAAACTGGGGTAAGGGGTCTGTGTCGGGGTCGAGGAAGTGAGGAGGGTAAGGGAAGATGGAAATAAGGGAGAGAGGTAAGCGGGCGGGTGAGGTTTTTACACAACTGCCCATTGTCCAGTACGTGTGCAGCATAGGGGACAGCCAAGCGGTTAAATGGCTTTGTTTGGGAGTCGGATAAGATCGCGTCGTACCAGGTCAAGGGTATTACTCGCCGCTGTTTCTGGGACAAGGAACAACAAAAGAACATTGCGTCAGTCGTAGGTCCGTCGGCACAGCTCCATAAGGGAGTTTTTGCCTGTCTTGTCATCTCTCTCCCCGCCCCCCCGCCTACAGCGCAATTTAGACGGGGATTAAGGGGATTTAATTGCATTTTCGAAGTTAAATATTGTGTCTGATATTATGTATTGACACTCACTACAAACAAACATCACATTACACACACATCTATTTACTATTCTATCAATCTATCTATACAGACGCACACACCTATCTGTCTAACCACACACACACACACACACTTTTATCTATCTAAACCACACACGCCACACACACACCACACCACACACACACAACACCCACACACATAAATATATATACTATATTACATAATATATTATATATATATATATATTAATATATAATAAATATATAAATATTTGATTACCGGGATCTTCAATTATCCTCAGGAGATACAATCTAACTTCTCAAATCTGGATTGTTACATTCTTACGGCTCTGGTTGGGGCTTTCCTTCAGTAAGCAGAGGAAGGAGACAAGAGAGAGAGAGAGGAGCAGAGAGGAGAGAGAGAGAGAGATCGAGAGAGAGAGATGAGAATGAGAGAGAGAGAAGAGAGAGAGAGAGAGAGAAACGGGAGAGGAGAGAAAGAGAGAAGAGGAGAGCAAGAGAAGAGGGAGAAGCGAAAGCGAGGAGAGGCAGGAATCAGAGAGAGAGCAGAGAGAGAGAGATGGCAAGATTAGATAGATTGATAAGTTGAGTGTAGTTTAGAGAGAGTAGGATAAAATGTTTTTTTAAAGAAAGAAAAAAAAAAAAGAATATAGATTTATAACATTTTTTAGGGAAAAAAAAAATTAAGGTGTCTAAAAAGTGGGATAGAGTGAGAGCAGAAGATTAGATAGATATGAGATAGAGAGTAGCGCCAGCATAAGTCAAGATAGACGATTAGAGAGAGCGCAGATAGATATAGATGGATTCAGGCAGATATAGTGCGAGCGGATCAGATAGATAGAGAGAAGAGAGAGAGTTTGTCCCCAATGCTTGAAAACATAAACAACATCTTTGTTTTGATATAATCTATTAATGGGCAGCGAGATTTCACACAGGCGCTGTAGCAAGTGAATTCCAAGAAGATCTCAAGATTCATCTTAGGGGGAAGTTTCTGAAGATTCGGAAGGAGAGATTGAAAAAGGCTAATGATGTTTTTTTGGAGAAGAAAAGGTCTGAGAGTAGAGAGAGAGAATCGGATCTTATAATCGTAGAGTTCCTTTCATCTTGGTCTTCTCTGTCGCTGTGATGTTGTGGTTCAATGTATATAATTATAACTTTTTGTCATTAGTATGATATCATCATCATTATATTACTGGTATTTTAAATCCTCATCATTTCTTTTTCTTCATCATCAGCATTTATCTGGTTTATCCATTAATGATATCCTGATAATATCCAACTTAATCATCAGTCATCACTTGATCATTATCATTATCATCAATCATCATGCCCATCCTCAACCATTCTGACTCTCTCTTCTCTCATCATCAATAATCATCATCATCATCATCATTACATACTTCAATGCATCATCATCATCAACCACAGACCATCATCATCCCCAATCATCATCATCATCTCCATCAGTCGATCAGTCATCATCATCAACATCATCCCACCACCAAGCATCATCACTATTGTCGATACTATTATTGCATTGCCATTCCAATTTTCCATTCAACTGAAATTCTCAACAACAAGTACCATCTACCAACCTTTCGTCCTTTAATCTCACTGAAATTCATCACAAAGTTTACAAATCCTAAACAAAACAAAAACAAGCTTCAGAACCCTCCCCACCCCCAGCACCCCTGACCTGCCCCAAGACATTATTCATAAGGCTTTTTTTTCCTCCACTCTCCTTCTACGTGCAGCTCCGCTTTTATGTAGCTTCTAGCCGTCTCTCTCTCTCTTTCTTTTTTCTTTNGGGGAGTTGGCTTAAATGTTACTTGTTATCCCGGAGGACGAAATCGGTAAAAATAAGAATTTCTGTATTTCCGAAAAAAATCCTGACAAACAAATGACTTGGCATAGGAAAAAAACATACGAAGGCGAGTGTTAGCTTTTCGAAGAAGAAGAAAAACGAAATGAAGACGAAGAAAAAAATAAAAATAAAAGAAGAAAAGTGGAAATTAAAAAAGAAACAAAATAAAGTGGCATCGAGTTACTGTACTATCAAGTTAAGCTAAAGTTTGCACAGACAACCCCAAGCCAGAAAGCAGACAGCAGCCCCTAGATAATAAATAACTCAATGGCAGTTTCTTCTTTGTCGTAAGATTTCGTTGAGAGGAGACGCCTGTCCTCGCAGTCCCATGAGCTACCCGTTTCCCTGACGAAGAGTGATCTCAGAAGGGTAAAGGTGGTGTCATAATGTTATTCCCAACATAATAGATATTCAGGAGTTTCTCGGGAAATGAATGTATTCGTGTTGTTATATTAACAATAATGGCAATTATGATTGTTATTCTCGTTGATAAGGGTAATGATAATACCTCGTTAATAATGATAATAACAATAGTAATGACAATGACAGTTATAACGATAATGATGATAATAATGATAATACAACGACTACTACAAATAATGATGATAGTGGTAACAACAGCAACAATAACAACAATAATAATAATAATGATAATGATAATAATAGTAATAATGGTAATGATAATAATGAAATTGATAATAATGTAATATCAAAAACAATAAAAAATAATATACATAATTACAATTATACCAACGGTAAAGACGATAATAAAAATACTAATAGTAATACTAACACTATTACCAACAAAAACAACAACAACAATAACAATTGTCATAATGGTAATAATAATGATAATGATAATGTTAAGAATAACAATAACAACAACAAAAATAATGATGATAATAATAATAATAAAAATAATAACAATAATTATAATAATAATAATAATCTCAATAACGATAATAGCAATAATAATTATAATAACAATAATAATACCACTCTACTACTGCTAAGAATAACAATGATAATGATAATGATGTTGATGGTAATAATAATAATAATGATAATAATGATAACAACAACAATAATAATAATGATAGTAATGATGATAATGATAATGATAGTAATAATGATAATAGTAATGATAATGAG
>NW_020869088.1:313482-315982 GCF_003789085.1 Penaeus vannamei | reverse complement strand
AGCCGCGTCGCTCAATGCGGCAGAGGAGTGTCCGCGCTGGAGCACAGGCAAGGACCGCGGCGTCTCGTGGGCAGCCAGAGGACGGCGAAGGAGCGGCTGAGGCGTTCTCTTGGGCCGTCACCACGTGGCTCTGAAGGAGGTGACTTCGAGCCTTCGATGTGACGGGATTTTAGAAGGGGAGGCCTTGGGGTGGCGGGGAGGGGAGGGGGTGGCACACAAGAGAGCAGCGACGCGCGTATTATCCCATAATTACTATGTTCCTCAAGAGTTGACCCCCTCCCCTCCCCCCTCCCCCATCCACCCCAAACCACCTAGCTCCTCCTCGGCCAGCTGGCTTCGGATTACATCTCGGTGTCGAGGATTCTCTTCCCAGAGTTACATCTCTCCGGCGTCTTAATAGGCCTTTTACGCGAAGATACCCTGAGAAAAATAAAAGTTTTGATGGTCAGACTGATTCTAGAAGACTCTAAGATTTCTTATCATAATGGGTTTTATTTCCCGCATGTTGTAGGATACATATATCTATATCTATATATTTATCTATATATACATCTATCTATCTATCTATATATGTTTCTGTTTCTGCTTTGCAAAAGACGTGCAAAGGGAACTAACAAGTCTCCTTCTCGTCCTTTCAGCCGTGCAGCATGAACGAGGTCCCCGTAATTCCACGCTTCGCCGCCAGATGTCTCTGTACTTCAAGGAGGCAGGATCGGACTCGCCCCCACCCCCACCACGCCCACGAAGCACCACGCCCCCAGAGCCCGCCCACACTCGCTCCTCCCCGCCCGTCATCAGCCACATGCCGCCCATATCGGTGAGCGCCCACCTTCCCCTGCCGTTCCCTCCGCCGCCGCCGCCGCCCATCCACGCCGCCCTCGATCTCAAGATTGGCGTCACACCTCGACACCTTCCCGCCACGCCCACCACCACCGCCCATTCCGACCTCCCGCGCCCGCCGCCCCCGGAGATCTCGGCACTCACGCTTGACAGGATGCACGCCCTCACCACCCGCACCACCACGCTCCTCGCGCCCACGCCCAAGGTAGGGACAGTTGCTTTTAACCGCAGTTCCTTCGTTTCCTTACATTTTCGCCATCAACATTTCCTTTCCCCGCCATTAGTGCAGGAATCAATCTCCATAACATTCTTAAAATCATAAGAATACCGAAACCGTAATACAATAAGGATCATATCCCCGAATATTTTCTCTTTCTCCTCGCCCTAAAAGCCCTCTCTCCATCCCTTCCTCAGTATCCTCACGAACTGGCGGTCCCCATCGTGAGTTCGCCGGATACGGTGTGCGAGACGGCGGCGAGACTCCTCTTCATGAACGTCCGCTGGGCCAAGCACCTCCCCGCCTACACCGCCTTGCCGTTCAGGGATCAGGTATGTAAAGATCGACTCGTGGTGTTTTGGGGTTTCGTTACGCTGTTTTTTTTTTTTTGTCTTTGTTATTATATTATTTTTTTTTTTTTTTTTTTTTGGGGGGGGGTTGTTATTTGTTTATTTATTCTAGGGATGTTTATGATTTGGATTTTTATTTATCGATTTTTTCCCTTTTTATAATAATGATCTCTATTATTTTCAGTTGATGCTCTTGGAGGAAGGTTGGCGGGAGCTCTTTGTCCTTTCCGCCGCTCAGTTCCTCTTGCCAGTGGAGGCCGGACCTCTGCTGGCCTCGTCTGGCCTCAGCGGAGAGTCCTCGGAGCGCCTGCTGCCCATCCTGCAGGATATCAAGCTCTTCCAAGACATTCTTACCAAGTTCAAGGCCATGTGTGTGGACCCTACTGAGTACGCGTGTCTGAAAGCAATCGTTCTCTTCAAGACAGGTGAGAAAATGTGCTTTTAACTATTTGTATACACATACTGTGTGTGTGTGTGTGTGTGTGTGTGTGTGTGTGTGTGTGTGTGTGTGTGTGTGTGTGTGTGTGTGTGTGTGTGTGTGTGTGTGTTTGCACCAGCGGTGTTGCATATTATATAATCATAATCACTGTCCGAATTAGATATATTAGACAAAATATTTAACCGGTGTGTTCGCCTTCTCGCAGTGTGGGAGAACGCAAGCAGTGACGTGAAGGGCCTGCGCGACTTGGGTGCGGTGGCTGCTCTCCAAGACCAAGCTCAGCTCACACTCAACAAGTACATCACCACAGCTTACCCGACCCAGCCCTTCAGGTGAGTCTCGTGGTGCCCCCCCCTTCCCCTCTCTCTCTCTCTCTCTCTCTCTCTCCTCTCTCTCTCTCTCTCTCTCTCTCTCTCTCTCTCTCTCTCTCTCTCTCTCTCTCTCTCTCTCTCTCTCTCTCCATCTCTTCATCTCTCCATCTCTCTTTCAGAAATAATGATATTAAATAGATAGCATTCTGACATTCCTGCAGTCAAATCTCGAATAGTTTTGCGCCATAACCTACGACCCACAACCTCCGCAACGACAACGGGATATTAACAACCCCCCCCCCCTCTCCTCCTGCAGATTCGGAAAGCTGCTCCTGCTGCTGCC
>NW_020869088.1:294641-300151 GCF_003789085.1 Penaeus vannamei | reverse complement strand
TGTTCACTACTAATCTCTTTAATAGAAATACATTTTCTTAAACATTCTGTTCAGTATTTAGTATATTCTCAAGTACACTGGTAATATAAAATGTAATGAATTAAAAGCTCAGAATAAATGCATTGGCTTAAGGAAAGTGCACAAGTTTAAGGTCTTTATTAATATGCTTTCAAAAAGAAAATTTCATCGTTGTTCTCTGCTAGATGGACTGTTACACTACTTGAAATCCTCTAACAGCACTAATTTAGTGTCTGGAACTTATTATATCATCAATAATACTATATCAAAAAATAAATCTAATTAAACATTGAACAGCTATTAGAAAACCGTATTCAGGAAGTGCAAAGAAAAAAGAAAAATGGTATTCTGTAACTATTACCACTTTATTTACATCAAATGATGTACAGATTTGTTAAATATCTACAATCTATATACATAGAAAATTACAAAAATTACAAGTTTTACAATCACGCTGTATAATGCATAAATATCACGCAATAAATTTTCAAAAAAAAGAAAATAAAAAAAGTGAGAGAAAAAGAAAGATGAGCACACTGACCACTTCTTCCAGCGGTTCAGTAACGTGAACACTTAAGTACAAATAACCCTGAACTTGTAAAGCCCTCATGCTCCCATTGTTAAAAAAGTAAGTGAAAAATAAGTAATTTTGAGGGACAGAGAAAAAAAGAAAAAAAGAAGAAAAAAAAAAATCTGGCAGACAAAGATGGTAAGACATCTACTGAGTCGTCAAATGCAAATGAAGAAAGAATATCTATGAAAAAAGAAGGTACTGAAAAAGAAGGTTAAGGTATCTAATAGGTTCTCGTTTGTAGAGAATGAATATTTTTCACCACCTTGTTTTAAGTGAGAAAGAAATTGGAAGCTCTTATATTGTGGAGGGATATTTTACACTATAGTATATTTTAACTTTCTTGTAAACATTTTGGAGGCTTTTTAGAATTTTTAATTACATTTTGATGATAATACAACCTTTCTTGGAAAATAACCACAACATAAATTATAATGTGATTCAAAATATGTAGTGCAAAAATAATATATAAAACTGTAACAGAAGCAGACTGAAATCTTTTTTTCTTATACACATTGTTCAACTTTCAAGAAAAACAATAATAAAATTTCAAACCACTGTGACCATAACCAATACAAACTTTTTACTACTTCTTCAATGCTGAAAAACTATGAAAACCATAAGAAACAGGTACTACCAAGATCAATGAAATTAACTATATATATGAAATAGCACATTACCTTTGAAGCTTATTTTCAACACCAGAGGTCATGAAAGAACATGAAACAACCCTTGATTTTTTTCTACAATCATAATGAACTAATTGCATTTCTGCTCAAAAGTAACAGAATATACAATCATGAATATCTATGCTGATACCAGTGCAATGAATAGCATAAACAGGTGCTATATTGCATGGTATAATTCTTCAATTCTATACTTTCTACAAGCCATTGTTTTAGTATTTCATTTTCTTAACATAAATTTTCAACAATAATTACAATAATTACACTTTTTTCTCTATATACAGTAACTGCATAAAGGAAGGATGTGTATTTATATGTGCATACATCAGAGATGGAGAGGATGAGGATGAGAGAGAGAAAGAATGAGAGTGAGAGTGAGAGGGTGTGCGTGTGAGTGCTGTGTGTGTGTGTGTGAGTGCCGTGTGAGTGTGCGTGCGTGTGCGTGTGAGTGCATGTGTGTGTGAGTCCATGTGCGTTTGTGTGAGTGTGAGAAGTGTGTATGTGCTTGTGCAGGTATGTGTGCATGCCAGTGAATGGGCCTGTGTGTTGTATGCAGTGGTTGCAATTAAAAGATAGTGCGCTTATACATGCATGTGCATACACATACGAATATAGATACACCATATAATTCATATACAATATATGCATATGTGTTATCAATTTGAAGATTGCTGCCTATTGATATTTTAGTAGAGGTATTTTCAATTACAGATAATTCAGGCTTTGAAAATACAGATTTCTTTATTCGAAATAGTGTGTGCAATCAGGCTTATTACACCAAAAAGATAAAAAATAATAATAATAAAAAATAAAAAAATATATATATCTATGACAAAATGAAAAGACCAATTTATCAAATCCTAATACTTTGCAGAAGAGCTAACTGGAACTCCTTACTCTCCACGCAGCCTCGTGCAATACAAGAGTGGTGGATTTTTTCACTGAATATAAAGCACCTCTGGAAAAGGTGAACTCCTTTTTTCAAGGACATGTGAAGAAAAACCTTTTCCCCGGTGTATGATGACAGATAAATTATAGAGCCCTATTTATAAAAGGTGTGTAAAGTGCACACACACACAGAAAAATGAAACACTTCATACAAAATTAAAAAGGAAGGCTCATCACTCATTATAAAATCCATCGCAATATAAAATTCACTCTGTGATATAATCAACCACGTCCTAATATTCCATCTGCATTTTTCTAGGACTGGGTGTCAAACTGAAAACCTTCAGAGGGCCAATTTTCTTTTCAGCTACCATCTTGAGGGCCAACAAAGGTGCATATATGGCTTCCTAGGATTATGCTGTTAAAACTGTCTGATCTTATGTGTCAGTTCAAGAAGTATAATTTGTTTAGTTTTGAATGATACGTCTAATGGCAAACTGTATATTTAAATGCATCATGGGTTGCTTCAATTTATACCTCAATTCTATTTTAGTTTTATGACATCATAGACATAACTAGTAGCCTACCATTTCAATCGTATACAATCATATACGACTCTTCCTCATGAATCATAATTTCACAGGCTAATAATTCTTTATCTTACCCCATGGGCTATTTATTATGATCCCAAAGGCCACATTTAGCCTGCAGGCCATGAGTCTGACACCCCTGTTCTAGGGTCAACTTGTCTTTTATATTTTAATTGACATGCAAGACACTAGGGCAATTAGCTATAGGAGCCTTAATCAGTGCAATACCAAAGATTGACGTGATGTACAAACCTCTACTATTTGGATATTCATGCTAAATAGCTCTTGCATTAAACAACCATCTTTCTATCAAAGAAGGCTGTACTACTTAGGCATTACCATTAAAAATAACAAATAAAATTACTGGGGTTTCACAAGTGTACAATTGCAACAGTACAGAAAGTTGCTAAATACTTTCTTGGAAAACCCATCATTATATCAGCTCTTTTCCACAACTTTATATGTTTCCTTTTTTATAAGAGGCACAAACAGGTAAAAATCAGAAAAGGAGAAATTAAGGGGATAAATGTAAGTCAGCAAGATAGAGACGACTTTTGAGTATTATGGATCATCTTCACTAGACCTTTTACAAGCACCAATTACAATCATCATCTCTAGAGACTACAACCTACATATGTCCGAGAGAAGTTTATGAAGTGCAGAGTCAAATATCATAAACATGAACCCTAAAATTAAAATGTCTCATCTATACAGAATGATAAGGTGATAAAAATACACAAAGAGGACACAAAACCCTATTTTTCTCTCAAAAAGAATTTGAGAAAAAAAAAGATTAAAAAGTACATCTAAAATAAAATGCATAAAAGACAGATTTGAATATGCAATGCATAACCCTTGTTTTAAAAAGCAATGAAATCCCAAATTTCTCCCAAAAGCATATAATAATCTAATCTATTCTAAAAATCTATATTCACCTGAAAAAATATTTCTTATGTGATAAAAACTTGTAATCAGTATACTAAATCCTACAGGATATTCATTCATTAGGTACCAGGCGATATGGATAAAATCATGGATCAGCTACCCACCATAATAAACAAATGCAAAGGTAAATGGCAACTTATCAAAATGCAATTATCAGCTGTTTCTTGTGTCCTCCTCCTACCTCTAATGCTCTTTTTCATATTGTCTGTAAAGGATAAGTTTCTTTCCTATCTTAGGGTTGGATTACTTTCTTCATTACAACAGATTCCAACCCTTTAGATCTTCTCTTGAGGTAAGTGTATCATTGAATGGACAGGATGCCTTTGAGATATCTTGAAATTGCAAGTTGTCAATTGTTAAGCAGCACTGTATTTTAATACTCAATTAAAATCAGTGAAAACAGTGCCTGTGTAAAAGGATAACCAAATTTTCATTAAAGAAACTGAACATCTTGCAAGGATAAATAAGCACTGGATTTTGAACATATCCACAATAAATTTACTGGGAAGATCTTTTTCATCTTCGACTGTATCTACCACAGAAAGTCATTAATAAGACCATTCATATTAATAAAAAAATTACAAAGAGGCACAATAAACTCTGCACATATTAAAGAAGAAGAGACAAAAATATCTAATGAAAACATAATTCACAATACAAAAGACAGTGATGTGGGCTAATCCATTTCTCTTTCATCAACATAAAAGGAAATTGCTGAATATCTAATCATGAACGTGTAAACTGCAAAAAATTGGCCCCTTCTAGTTACCACTCATTCATGCAAGTATTGTAGTTTCTCCTATACAAGCTGTAAAGATTCATTCAACTGCAATTATGTTGGTCTGTATTTGGTTGTCTTCATTTTTCAGAAATGACTCACAAATTGCTAACATTACCACTGATCATATAAATGGGAAATATAATATTGTGACATTTGACGAAAGCAGAGCAAAACTATGTAACAAAAATTCTCACTAAAATCGTCGGAACAATAACCACAAGAAAACAAGTTTTGTCACAGAAATCTCTAGCAACAATGAAAAAATCTAGTGGATCTGCTAAATGATCCTTAAAATTCACTCCAATGATTGATTCATCTTACTTTTAACCTTCAGCCCTCGGAATGGCATGTATGTACAGGCCATGCCAACTGTGAGTTTAGTTTATTAATCAGCTTTGCATACAGATGCCTCCACAAGTACTTAGTCACCAATGAGCCAGTTACGAGTAATACCAATCTCACTTGTTTACCATTTTCCTTGATTTCTGGTAATATTTTCTGGTATCTCATATTGCTGTTAGTAATGTCAACAACACTATGGTAATCATATTGTCTTATGATAATAATAACAGCATTGGTATTGATTCCACTAGTAAAAAAGACATTTTTTCCAGCAAACCCAAGGAAAGGTGAAATCACATGAAGTCACAAGGTCTACTAATCGAATCCTTTGCAGCTAAACACTTGTGGAGCCATTTTGCAAAATATTACAGTGAACACTACTTTTCCCAGCAATGTGGGTTAATACACACACACCACAAAAAAAAAATTCAATACTGTTACACATTAAGTACTCAATAAAATTTTCTATATGACAGTGATGACAAAAAAATCAACAGAGCATATATGGAAAAGAAACTGACGCTTTTATTCATTCTTAACATTTTATCTTTAAAGAACCAAAATTTGCTTACTGCTGTTGCAAATGTTTCCGGCAAATTTCAGCAGTGTTTAAAATTTACTCTGAATTCTTAATTTGCTGTTTCAGACTTTACTACTAAGAAAATTCTGATAATGTGAATCAACTTGGC
>NW_020869088.1:262141-282141 GCF_003789085.1 Penaeus vannamei | reverse complement strand
TACAGTATATGCGATGATATTTACAGAATCTATGACTATCTGATGCAGAGTTCATCCACCAGAATATTGTAGACTCTTTGGTCTTTTCTGGGACGATGTTTCTCCATGGGGGGATATTGTGCACAGTGACCAATCCTGCTCTATAGCTGACAGACACTCAGCAAGGTTGTCTAGGGATCCCATACAAACAAGACTAGTGTGATCATCTCATCATGAATATATATACGAGGAAATTTCCAAAAAACAAATTGTGTAAGACTCAGCAAATATCTTTTCACACCTCAACATAGGCAGCTATGAAAGTACAATCAAATCACTCAAAAACAAACTTAAATATTTACTAGGAATCCACATCATATCTTATGGCATGTGAAGAAACATGATTAGCATAGAGCATCTTCAAATTCCCAATTTCATTCTGCCTTCATCGTCTTCTTCCTTTTTCTTTTTTTTCCTTTTTCCTTTTTCTTCTTCTTTCTTTTTCTAATTACTCCTCTTCTGCTTCTAATTCTTCTTCTAATTCCTCCTCTTCTTCTTCTAATTCTTCTTCTAATCTCCTTTCTTTTTCTTTTTCTAATGCCTCTTAAATCTTATTTCTTTTCTGAGTCGTCTTTTCATTATCATTATTCTTCTTTTTCTAATTCCTCTTCTAATTCTTCTATATCTTTCTCTAATCCCTCTCTGAATCATTCTCTTCTTCTTCATTTTTATCTAATTCCTCTTTTTCTTCAAATTAATATCTATCTCTTATCTCCATACACACAAACATACGAACTTACATAAATACACACAGACAAAGACACACACAGACATGCAACACACACACGCACACACACAGGCACACACACACACACACACACACACAACACACACACACACACACACACACACACACACACACACAACACACACACACACACACACGCACAACACACGCACACACACACACACACACACACACACACACACACACACAGGATAGGGAAAAAAGAATGTTTAACTAAGCAATGAAGAAATAGAAAACTAGTAAGAAAATTCACTTTCCTCTGGAAAAACACAAGTAAAATTCATTTCTCTTCATTTCTATCCTATTAGATAAGATTGCAGTATCTAATTTGGAGGAATGAAAACTAACCTCCAGCACCCATATCCTGGAAAGATAGACTTTGGACTGTTTCCTTAATTGATAAATCCCTATGGATGTCTAGAAGCTCTCCGTACACAAAAGACAAATGGTGTAGGGTTGGTGGCCTCATCTCAAGTGTGGGAGGTTCTCATTTGGTTAAAAAAAAAACAAGATTATACATGTAGAACATGATTTAAACTGAAAATTTCCTCTAAACATAACAATATTTAAAAAGCATAGACAACATCTGCTCGTACTACTTACCCAGCACAATTGGTGCAACCACAGTAACCCATCGGCGTTATGGCAAAGAACATAGAACCCCCATTGCATTTGTTTTTGGTAAAATGGAGCTTGTAATCACCCTTGGCAATTTATCATCTTATAAAGAATAAGATCAAGCTCTTTATATCTTCTTTTCTAATGAATCAAAAGTAAATATTCAAAATAGGACAGCAAAATAATATAGAAAAGCTAAAATAACAGTAAGGGAAAAAAAACAGAAATTGCTCTTGATTAAACAAAAAATATATCAATAATTATTCCGAATAAGATAACATCAACCGTTGCCATGGCCTCTGTGCTCCATACCTTAGCACATGTCATCAGATCATACAGATATTTGTTCAGTTAGATAAAACATGGAATGGTTCATTTTTTACTTTAAATTGCGAGACAAGTCAACAAACTCTATCTTGCTAATATGTAAACAGCCAAAGTGTTTTTTTTTTGCCTGAGTAGTGTTAAGCACGAAAGATAACGTCTCATTGCAATTTTTTGTGCAAGCGTATAGTCACAGACTTTGTAAACAACAGTGGGTTTACTGTCATTTTTCAGTACATTATTTCTAGTGCAGCTATGTACTCTTGTAAGGCTTTTACAAAAGTTTTCTCTCTCTTTGTACAGCCTTACTGTACAGAAAATGAAGATAATACCTCAATCTTTTATCAAAGTACATAAATTATCATTCAGTATAGTCTAACATAGTAATGGCCTCTACATATGCCCTATAATAAAGGCAAACAAACCCCCACTACGCACATCTTGCACGGCAGAGGCTTGACGACCTCTCTGGATATTTATTATGGAATAAGGACTCAGGCCGTCATGCTGATTGCACGTGCGGGAGGTTTTTTTAGTCTCCCCTACAATACACAGGCCATAGCATTGCTCATGGTCGTATTCTGTGCACTTAATGAACCGAAGGAAAATATGTAGGTCATTATTCTTCTGTTGAAATAAAGCAATGCCTGAACTAACAATAATGTAACAGTAAATTACACTAAAGATTATGAAATAACACTGGTCAGAGTCAAAAGAGTGTAGGATATGACTCACGGTAATACATATCAGTGAAAGAGCATTAAATAACTCTAAACTGCGAAATAACACAGAGAACAAGGGAAATATTGTAAGAGTCCATAACACGTTAGTCACTTACTATAACACATCAGCATCAAAGAACACCTACATAACACTCGAATAACACTTAAATAACCCGAGAATAACAGTAAAATGCCCCTTAAAACCTTACAATAACATGAGAGAACGAGGGTGTTGCCTCTCCAGTTCTCACTCATTCCCTCTACTGTTTATTTTCTTTCCTAAACCAAAAACTACTTTATCTACCACAGAAGCCAGGTTGATGAGGCACTTATCTCACCTTTTGGCACAACCACACACAGTGGCTGAGGTTAAAGCTAATAAAAAATGCACGTAAATGTTGAATTTGGTTGAATGTTCACAATGCTCCTGCACTCCGACTTGTCAAGATACACTGATGCCAATATCCATCTCGTGAGAAATCTTGCGATAAGGTATTAATTGCCCGTTTTATATGATGTGTTTCTGGAAATTCGACATATTATGAATTGAAATATAGTATTTTGATTCTTACTGTTAGTACTTTAATGCCAGGAATGAGCGTTGCCACTTTTTAGCTTGCGAAAATTGTAACAACTCTGTTGCCAAATACCATCTCGCGAAAGTTCTTATAATTTGGTGTTCGTTGTTCTTATTTTGGGGTATTTGTTGATTTCCTGGGTGTTTTCTGCTAGGAAAAAGGCAGTGGTGTTATGTTACACTATTCATGCTTTTTGTTTCAATTACTTTTTAACATTAGATTAGATAGACACTGTTGCCAACTTCTATCTCGCGAAAAAATTACAGACACTTCTGCCAATTTCCTTCTACGCAAATTCCCGTTATTTGTGGTATCTGATATTTGCAGGTGTAGTGCCCTGACACAGAAAAGTACTAAAAATTGGTTTAAAGTATTCGAATCTGTTACTAATTCCTCATCAGAGTATTTTGAGAAAGTTTGGCAAATTCAATGTTTTTTTTATTTTATTGATATCGGGGGAAATCCCAAACTCATATTAAAAACAGTTCAAAGAAATGATACAGAAAATGTACATAAAATCTAATTTTTTTGTGCCCTCCTAGAACGTATCCTGATTAAACGAACAAACAATTATTGCACAGAAATCATATTAAAGCAAATCTGAATTCAATTACTTATTATGCCGAACTGAGTAAATCCTTTTGTGTTTAATAGTGTAATGATTAAGAGTTAAATTCTATTGCTTACAGGCTCGGATCCAAAGTGAAGCCTATTTTTGGGACAATTTTTCAACCCTGAATCTTTATTGACCGCCTGCGCATATTTAATGATCTTCAATGTTCAGAGTTTCCTGTAAAAGACTTCAAAGCACTTCTCGCTTCGCAATTGGGCTTTACCTCTATTTTCCAAAAAATCTTGGATCCACCCCTGGGAGAGATAAAAGCGAGCTGATAAGACAATGATATCCTGATATGGACATCTTTATTCTTTTTTAAATGTTAACAAAATATAACACGCACTTCCGTTGTTTTGGNCAGAGAGAGAGAGAACAGACAGACAGAGAAGAGAGGACAGACAAACAAAGAAAGATAATAGCAAGGAGAAGGAGACGGAATGCAAGGGAAAACAATCCGAAATACAAATACACGGTTATAGAAACTCAAGTAATCATTGACCCTAAAAACGATAAGAGGAAAAACCAAATTGTATGTTGCAAATTAACATTTCTAACATTCGCCGTCCCACGCAAAAAAAAAAAAAAAAAAAAAAAAAAAAAATGCAGTTTTCACCCAGCTTAAAATGCCTCTTGACATAAGATGAATTGCTCTTGATTGCGGTGGAGTCTGGCTTGACAGTCTTCCAAGACAATGCAAAAAAAAAGGAGAAGAAAAAAAAGAAGCAAAGACGAAAGATATAAAAAAGGATATAAAAAAAAAAACAAAAACCTAATCGCGACAGAGCAATTTATCATCGGACGCTTCGGAAACCCTCACTCCGGACACTCCCCAGACGTAACGCAGGGGAACTAGGCCTATCACCCTCCTTCTTTCCTCCTCCTCCAATTTCTTCGGCTATTCCTCCCTCACGGACGACTGTAATAGCTCCCACCAAGCCGCCAGAACGAGGAGCCATCGCGGCGGTCAGAATGGGACTGCCGGGTGATGTGTCTGGCCTCCAATATGTGCCGGATTTTTGATGGATGTTGTCACCTCTGCCGGAATAATGAGGGTGGTGTTGTCTCCGTGTTTGAACAGTGTTTATGTGGAGAGGGAGGAAGGGAGGAAGGAGGAAGGTGGGGAGGAAGGGAGGAGGGAGAGAGAGGAGAGAGAGATAGAGAGAGAAGAGAGAGAGAGAGAGAGAGAGAGAGGAGAGACGAGAGAGAGAGAGAGAGAGAGAGAGAGAGAGAGAGAGAGAGAGAGAGATGAGAGAGAGAGAAGAAGAAACAAGAGAGAGAAAAAAAAAATGAGAGAGAAAAACAGTGAGACAGACAGAAATTAAAAAGAGAAATGAAAAAAAAAATCCGCCACCGTTAAAAAAAAAATATCACGAAATAAAAAGGAAACACAGCCCGCATTAATAGGCCTAGTCCTCTTTCCCCTGTGGGCGCAATACATCACCTCGACGTCCATAGATGTGAGTTATTGTCCTTGGCTCACCTCTCACCTCTCCAGTAGCCCTGGGAGCCGCCTCCGTCCCAGGGTAATGCTACTAACGCCCCTGAGATACCAAGTCGAAACGCCCTTCTTATCTAGCGGGAGAGAAGAAGAAATTGCGTGAATTAAAAAGCTTGATGTGAGTCGATTTGTTTCGGGTATGGTGGCTGTGAGAGGGATTTTTGCCTTCGTGGTGAAGCGGGGTGGTATATACGTAGGTTAAAGTCTGACCTTTCTTTCTCTCTCTCTCTCTTTTTTTCTTTTTTCTCTCCTTCCCCCCTCTATCTCTGGCTCTGTCTGTCTGTCTCTTTCTCTCCCTCTCTCTCTCTTTCCTTCATTTTTCTCTCTCTCTTTCTCTTCCCCTACCCCCCTCTCTCTTTCATTTTTTTTCTCTTTCTTTCATTTTTACTTCTCTTCTCTCTCTTTCTCTTCCCTCTCCCCACTCTCTTTTAATCAATTTCCACCACTACACTAATCGGTGTGTATGGATCTCTTACCAATTTGATTAGAAGTCACTGTGACGCAATACCTCTCCCTTTTGCCTTTGTAATCACACCGATCCCATAGTTGCGAACACGACCCAAGCACAGTCAAAACCCTCAATAAACTCCAGGAACTCCCCGCTTCTTTCAAGTCGCTTAAAGGACACGAAGAAAAACCCGGAGATTAGGTCAAGATGAAGTCATCCGTCACTGGGGCCTCCTCCGTCACTGGGGGCTCCTCCGTCAGGTCACTGGGGGCCTCCTCCGTCACTCGTCACTGGGGCCTCCTCCGTCCGGTCCGTCACTGGGGCCTCCTCCGTCACTGGGGTCTCCTCCGTCACTGGGGGCTCTCCTCCGTCAGAGCTGGCAACGTCGTGACAAAAACCGCTCTGCTGGAGGAGCTTCGGACGACCAAGGGAACTTCCTCGTGTGTGAGACGCTTCGTGAAAATGGAGCTCTGGTTCGGTCGCTTCCATCGTGTCGCCATGGTAATGACCTTGTTGTTGCCGAGTGTTGACGGATGGAGGTCTCTGTTAAGTGTGGGGGTCTCTCTCTCTCTCTCTCTCTCTCTCTCTCTCTCTCTCTCTCTCTCTCTCTCTCCTCTCTCTCTCTCTCTCTTCTCTCTCTCTTCTCTCTCTCTCTCTCTCTCCCTCCCTCTCTCTCTCTCTCTATCTCCTCTCCCCTTCTCTCCTCTCTCTCTCTCTCTCTCTCTCTCTCTCCTCTCTCTCTCTCTCACGGGGTGGATGATGTATTACAGAATGTTCTCTTAATATTTTTCTCCGCTGCTTTTATTTGTTTTTCTTTATTTCTTGTTAAATCGAAAGAAGTGAAGAACAAATAAACAAAACGGATAGTAAACAAACAAATCAATGAAAAACTGAAGATAAACAAACAAATAAACGAATAAAAGAAACAAAAAATAAATAAAGAAATAAAGAAGAAAAATGAATTAAATGAACACACGATAAGAATAACAGTAAAAAGCAATTAAAGCTATCGCACATCGGGACATAATTGGAACCCCCCCCCCCAGGGCATATAGTAGGTCCCTCTTGCCCAGCACTTTCTTGTGTTGAGGCCAGGTCGCGTCATCTTGGCTCCCGTCCCTTGCTACCCCTCCCCCCTTCTCCTCCTCCTCCTTCTCCTCCTCCTGTTCTTCTACGCCTCCTCTTTCCCTCCCTTTCTCCCTCCTGTTCTTCTCGCCTCCCCTTCCTCCCTCCCCCTCTTCCTCCTCTTCTCCTTCTTTCCCTTTTCTCCCTTCTCCTCCTGTTCTCTAGCCCTCCCTCCTCCTCCCCTTCTCCTGTTCTTCTACGCCTCCTCCTGTTCTTCTACGCCTCCCCTTCCTCCCTCCCTCCCCCCCCCCCCCCCCTCCTTCCTGTTCTTCTACACCTCCTTCCTCCTTTCTTCTACGCCTCCTCCTCCTCTCCTGTTCTTCTACGCCTCCCCTTCCTCCCTCCCCCTTCTCCTGTTCTTCTACGCCTCCTCCTGTTCTTCTACGCCTCCTCTCTTCTACGCTCCCCTTTCCCTTTCTGCTCTTGCTGCTCTTTCTTCCTTCTCCGTTCTTCTACGCCTCCTTCTTATTCCCTTCCTTCTTCTTCTTCTCTTGCTTGCTCTTCTTCCTTCTCCTGCTGCTTTTCCTTCTCCTCCTGTTTCTTCCACACTTTCCTTATTATTCCCTTTCCTTCTTCTTTTCTTGCTGCTGCTGTTCTTCCTCCTCCTGTTCTTCCACACCTCCTTATTCACTTTTCCTCCTCCTCCTTCTGTTCTTCCGTACCTCCTCCTCATTCCCTTTCCTCCTTCTCTTGCGACTGCTCTTCTTCCTCCTCCTCCTCCTCCTGTTGCTGCTGCTTTCTCTTTCTACTCCTTCTCTTTCTTCTTCCTCAATGCCTTTACATGTCCCCTATATCTTCTACGTCTCATTCTTCTTCTTCTACTCCTCCCTCTCCTCCTAAACTTCTTCCTTCTCCTCCTCATTCCCTCCCTCCTCTTCCTCCTACCCCTCTACCACCTCCTCCTACACCACTACCACCACTACCTCCCTCTTCCTTTCCCTCCTCCTCCTCCTCCTCCTCCTCCCACCTCCCCTCCTCCTACACCACCTACCTCCTCCTCCTCCCTCCTCCTCCTCCTCCTCCTCCTCCTCCTCCTTCCTCCTCCCTCTCGTCCTCCTCCTCCCTCCCTCCTCCTCACCCACTGGCTCCCTGTCCACGTGTACTGCCAGGAGTGTGTAGTGCGCGTCCAGCCACCATACCTCAAGGCACAGTCACTACGTAGACAATTTTGCTGCTCTTTTAGGTGTTTTGGTTATTTGGGGTGAAATTCCGGTGTTATTTCTTGGCTAATTGGTTGTTTGTCAGGAAGGAGGGGGAAGTATTTGTTATTTTTGGGTGTGTTGTTTCCTTGTCTTCTTAAGGGTTAGGTTGGAAATTTTTAGATTCCGGGTTTTTTTTTTCTCTCTATTTCTGTCTCTTTCTTTCTCTCCTCCTCTCTCTCTCTCTCTCTCTCTCTCTCTCTCTCTCTCTCTCTCTCTCTCTCTCTCTCTCTCTCTCTCTCTCTTCTCTCCTCTCTCTCTCTCTCTCTCTCTCTCTCTCTCTCTCTCTCTCTCTCTCTCTCTCTCTCTCTCTCTCTCTCTCTCTCTCTCTCTCTCTCTCTCTCTCTCTCTCTCTCTCTCTCTCTCTCTCTCTTTTAGCCTGTCTGTTTGTCTTTTGTCTTTCTCTCCCTGTCCATAAATTCATCTGTTTATATGCTTCTCTATAACCTTTAGACATATATTAACAAACAATATATATATAAACAAACATACACGCATATATATATATATATATATATATATATATATATATATATATATATATTTAATCCAACCAATAAACACACATATAAATCAATGTACACACATACCATTAAACACACCAACGTACATATTCGTGCATATCCACGCGTACGTGCACGTGTACAAATCCGAGATACAAAAGACAAAACCTGACCATCAAACCTTAATTGAACCTCTTGTTGAACTTGTTATATATGATGCAACAATGATTAATACAGTGATCAATATTTAAAACGCGCGGCCACTTGTCCAACGAGACATATTCCTCGTTAACATCGCAAATACGTGATCTGTTTAGCTATTTTCCTTCTCGGTTAATGAAGCTTCCAAATCGTAATATTTTGTCAGCTAATTGTTCGAAGACTTCAATCTCAGACAGGTGAATAAATAGCAGGGGAATATGTAGCAAAACAGATTGCAGATCAACAAGCGAGTGAATAAACTGCACAAATCACAGGTAAACAAACGGGGAAAAAGTGGCAGTAAAAGAAATCACAGGTAAATAAGCTATTGGAAAAAAATATGTAATTAATTTGCATGTAAACAAGGCACAGGTATATTAAGTTGCAGAAAAGAAACAAGACACAGGTAAACAAGTCGTAGAAAAACAAATAGGTAAACAAATTGCACTTAAACAAAGGAAGGATAAAAAAAAAGAAAAAAAACAAATATGTAAACAAATGTCATTTAAACAAATCACAGGTAAAGAAGTTGCAGGTAAACAAGTCTCGAATCTAAATGATAAGAATATGATAATTTTGATTCTAATAATACCTAGCAGTAGTTTGCTTTGATTAGGATATAAATGAAAAAGACAAACGTTTTTCCCTTTTTTCTTTTTCTATTGACCTAAATATATTTTCCTTTTCCTCCTTTTTCTCCATTAATGTACACATCCATTACTCCCACATAACCAAGATGGATGTAGAAAAAACACGTATCCAGGAAATTAATAACACTCCGAAGATGATAAAGCTCGTACATCGGTCATCATTAGCTGCAAGTTCCTCCAATAGAGCTAACTACAGAGTTCCTCCGGTAACTGCACAATTAGCCTCGCTAATGACCCGACCGCATTATTAACCTGACATGCAGCCGCCTCATGCCTTCGCTGGCTCTCCTGCACGCTCTCTCTGCCCCTCCTGAAATGGGTATGTATATATGTATTATATTATATATATATATATATATATATATATATATATATATATATATATATATATATATATATATATATATATTTTATTTATTTATTTATATATAAACACAAACACAATCACGTGAACACAAAAATGAAAATGGAACTAGCCACAATGAGAATTAAAATAAGCTTATTTTTGATACGCTTATATTTAATTCTCATATGGCTAGTTCCATTTCATATATATATATATTATATATATATATATATATATATATATATATATATATATATATATATATATATATATATATATATATATATATATATATATATATATATATATACACGGATGTATATATACACATTCTTTCTTTAAGACGAACGATCATATACAATACACACAATACGGTACTACATTTCAGTGTTTCCTTTTCAAGTGAATGAACATATCTTTTATGAATTACTTTTAAGCTTCTACCCCCCCCCCCCGGTGCTGCAGCTGCAATTACTGCATTTCCTGCGCCGTTTTCGAAATGATATTATATATGCATTAGTGTAGAAGCTTCGTCCACTAAAGATTGATAGTAAGAAATGATTGTTGTATATTGAGATGATGATTGTAGAGTGTTAGTATGCAATGTAATTAGATCACATTACATACGTACAAGGCTGATAATTTATTCTATCAATTACGTTCTACTTCTTCATTATCCTAAGTCCCATGTCTATTAACATTAATCATAGAATTATATAACGTACACTTGTTCAATGAAAGACAAAGTCCTTTTACCTCAAACATATCATTTTCATCCTAATATTGTCATGTCATTTTCATCCTAATATCATGTGTCATTTTTCATCCTAATATTGTCATGTCATTTTCATCCTAATATTGTCATGTCATTTTCATCCTAATATTGTCATGTCATTTTCATCCTAATATTGTCATGTCATTTTCATCCTAATATTGTCATGTCATTTTCAAAAGAACATCTTAATAACAGTAGCATATGATAATAATTGGAGTAACCTTGAATTTGATCAGAAAATGGTATTAGAAATAGTAGTAACAGCAAAAGAAGCAGCAGCGAGAGTAGTACTAGTAGTATTAGCAGCAGCAGTGATAATAGAATTAGTAATGGTAAAAGTATTAGTAACAGTAGTAGTTAGTAGTAGTTAGTAACAGTAGTAGTAGTAGCAGTAGTAGCAGTAGTTTACGTAGTAGTAGTAGTAGTTGTAGTAGTAGTAGAGTAGTAGTAGTTAGTAGTAAGTAGTAGTAGTAGTAAGTATCAGTAGTAGTAGTAACAGTAAGTAGTAGTAGTAGTAGTAGTAGTATAGTAGTTAGTAGTTAGTAACAGTAGTAGTAGCAGTAGTAGTAGTAACAGTAGTAAGTAGTAGTAGTTGTTACAGTAGTAGTAGTAGTACAGTAGTAGTAGTAGTAGTAGTAGTAGTAGTAGTAAGTAGTAGTAGTAGTAGTAGTAGTAGTAGTAGTAGTAGTAGTAGTAGTAGTAGTAGTAGTAGTGTAGTAGTAGTAGCAGTAGTAGTAGTAACAGTAGTAGTAGTATAGTGTAGTAGTAGTAGTTAGTAGGCAGTAGTAACAGTAAGCAGTCAGTATATAACAGCAGTAGTAATATCAAAATCAGAAGCAACAATCACAAATCATCCCATCGTAATAGAAGTACCTGATACACCCGGCCACAGAACGGCTCCCTCACTCTCACGCTAAGATCACCCTCACTCTCGTTCCCCGAAAGCTAGAACGATCCGTGGATGACTAGCCGTTCTCGCCCTCACTCCCTCGGCGCTGACGTTCGTCGTTCACGAAGCGGAAGAACCACAAAAGTGAATTATCAGTCAGGGACATGGAGAAGGGGAGGGGAGGGGGAGAGAGGGAGGGAGGCGAAGGGGGGAAAGAGGGAGATGGGGGGAGGGGGGAAGAGATGGAGTGGGGGAGAGGGGAGAGGAGGGGAGGGAAGAGAGGGAGGGGAGGAGAGGAAGAGATGGAGGGGAGGCGAAGGGGAGGTGAGGGGAAGGGGAGGGAGGGAGCGAAGGGCGGGGAGGGGAGAAGAGAGGAGATGGGAAGAAACACAAAAAGTGAGTTTACTCAGTCAGGGGGTGGGAGAGAGGGAGGAGGGGGAGAGGGGGGTGGGAGAGAGTGAAGAGAGAGGGAGAGAGAGAGGGGTGGAGAGGGAGTATGGAGAGGGGGAGAGGGGAGAGAGGAGGGGAGGGAGGGGGGGAGAGGAAGGAGAGGGAGAGAAGGAGTAGAGGAGAGGAGGCGAAGGGGGGAAGAGAAAGAAGGAGATGGGGGAGACCACGAAGTGAATTTACTCAGTCAGGTTAAATTACTCAGTCAGGGGGGGTGGAGGAGGGGGAGAGCGGGGGAAGAGAAGGAGAGGGAGAGGGGAATGGAGGGGGAGAGGAGGCGAATGGGGGAGAGAGGGAGAGGAGGGAAGGGGGGGGAGAGAGGGAGAAGAAGAGATGGGGAAGAAACCACAAAAATGAATTTACTCAGTCAGGGGGGTGGGAGAGATGGAGAGGGGAGAGGGAAGGAGGAGGAGAGGGGGGACGAGAAGGGAGATGAGGCGAAGGGGGAAGAGAGGAGGAGCAGGCGAAGGGGGGGGAGAGATGGAGAGGGGGGAAGAGATGGAGAAGGAGGCGAAAGGGGGGAAAGGGGGGAGAGGGAGAGCAAGGGGATGGGGGAGAAACCACAAAGGGAATTTACTCAGTCAGGGAACACGGAGGTCGATTCACGCGTCTTATGAGAAAGTGAGATGGAGCGAAGAGAGGGAGAGAAGGGGGAGAGGAGGAGAAGAGAAGGAGAGGGGAGAGGAGGGAAGAAAGGGAGAGGGTAGGTTGAAAGGAGAGGGCGGAAGAGGGGAAAGGGATGGGGAGGGAGGGCAGGGAAAGAGAGGGAGAGAGGGAGAGGGGGGAAGAGAGGGAGAGAAGGAGAGGGAGGAAGAGAGGAGAGAGGGGGGGAAGAAATTGAGGGATAGGTTGGAAGGAAAGGATGAGAAGAGGGAGAGGAGGAGGGAGGAGGGAAGGAAAGACAGGGGGAAGAGTGGAAGGAGAAGGAGAGGGAAAGATGAGGAGTGGAGAGCTGAGAGGGAGGGAAAGAAGGGGGGAAAGAGGAGAAAGAGGGGGAAGAGTAAGGGAGGAAGAGGGACATGCAAAGAGGAGATAGATAGATAGATAGATAGATAGCGAGAATGGATAGGATAGGATAGATAGATAGATAGGGAACGAACAGACAGACAGATTAGATCGATAAATAGTATATAAATGATAAATAAAATAGATAGATAAATAAATAACAATAGATAAATAGATAATAGGTAGTAGATAGATAGAGAGGAGAGATAAACAGAATAATAAGACTAATGAAAAAGCAGCGTCGGGCTGAGAGGGTTAGCGAACGCGGGTCCTTTCCAACCCACTAAGCTCGGGGAACTAAAAAAGCCAATTTTGGGATCAAATAACCCTGGATGTTTATGGTCACAAGGGGGACTGCGCAGTGCTGTAGCGTCGTCGTTGTGACCTGTGTACTGTCCCCCTTCCCCTGTACTCTTACCCTCTCTGTCTTCTCCCCCCTCGCCCTCTCCTACCTCTTCCTCCTCCATCCCCTCTCCACTCACCTCTTCCACCCTCCTTATCCCATTCCTCCTCCTCCATCCTCGTTATTGCCTCCTCCTCCACCCTCCCCCCTTTCCTCTCCTCACCTCCTTCCTCCTCCTGCTCCGCCCCCTCCCCTTCTTCTCCACCTTCCTCCCTCCTCCTCCTCCTCCACGTACCTCTTCCATCCCCCTCCTCCCCATCCACTCACCTCTTCACCCTCCCCCTCCTACTCCTCCTTACCCCCCTCGCCACTCTTCCCCTCCCCTCCCTACTCTCCTCCACTCCACCCCCCTCCTCCTCCTTCTCCTCTCCACTCACCCCTTCCTCCTCCTCCACCCCCCCTCCCTCCACCTTCTCCCCCCCACCCCACTCAACCCTTCACCCTCCCTCCCCTACCTCCATCCTCCCCCCCCCCCACCACCCACCCCTTCCACCGACAGCGAACCATATTCCACATCGATATCCTCCCACAACGCCTCGGCGCTGATCGCGTACCTGCCGGTTGGGGTCTCGCTAATGACGGGGGTTGATGCCCCCTCGGTGACGTTGTACCTGTGTAGAGTTTTTTTTTACTTGCCCGATTTGTGTTTTGCTCGATTCGTAATCACTCCCCCCCCCCTTCAGGTGTGATTAATTATAACAGTTGAATTGCCATTTAAAACCCTTCTGGAGTTTGTTTCCGTAATTACCCCCCCCCTTCAGGTGATAATTAATAAACAACTGAAATTGCCATTCAATCTTCTGGAGTTCTATTCGTAATCACTTCCCCCCCCCTTCAGGTGATTAATTAACACCAATTGAATGCCATTTAAAACCTTGTGGAGTTTATTTTCCGTAATTATCCCTCCCCCCCTTCAGGTGATTAATTAATAAACAAATGGATTGCCCTTTCGAATCTTCCTGGAGATTTATTTCCGTAATTACCCCCCCCCCCCCTTCAGGTGATTAATTAATAAACCAATCTTCTGGAGTATTTCCGTTGCCTTCTATCTGAATAAACAATTGAATTGCCATTTAAACCTTCTGGAGTTTATTTCCGTAATTACCCCCCCCCCTTCGAGTTAATTAATAAAACATTGAAATTGCCATTTTAAAAAGTAATTACTCCCCCCCCCCCTTCAGGTGATTAATTAATAAACAATTAAATTGCCATTTAAACCTTCTGGAGTTTATTTCCGTAATTACTCCCCCCCCCTTCAGGTGATTAATTAATAAACAATTGAATTGCCATTTAAACCTTCTGGAGTTTATTCCTTGTTGCTTATTGGCCGATCGTAAATTCTCTTCCTAATGGGGTTCGATGCAGTTGTTATGCGTTGTTGTGGCGCTATGTTTTGCGATGGTCATGCTATGCTAAGACTATGGTGGTAAGCTGTAAGTTTCTCCATAATGATATGTGCTGAGATCTGTTGTAAGTTTCTCTATAATGATATGTACTGAGATTAATTAGATTGTGTGAGATTGAGACGTCAGAACTCTCCTTCAATCAGTGTGTTTCTTGGGAAAAAGAAAAGAAAGAAAAGTGTGTTTCTTTCTTTAAAAAAAAAGAGAAAAAAGAAAAAAGATGGAAGAAAATTGGTTAATTGGCTAATTTTGTAAACTCTTGAATTTTTCTGCACTGTTTCTCATGAATCTTTATTTTTCCGTGAGTCCAGATTGTTTCCCATGAATCCCAAACTGCTTCTCACGAACCCTCTTTGGGGTTCATGATAATGATGGTTTATTTTCCGTTTTTTCTTGATCTTTGTCCAGTTTTTTTTTTTTTTTTTTTTTTTTTTTTTTTGTCTGTCCATTTGACTGTCACACTGACGTTCACAGGACCGCCTCTAACTTTTTTTTTTTTTTTTTTTTTTGACAACCTGTCTTGCCTTACTGTTATAATTTCTTCACCGTAATATTTTTTCACCTTTATTGCGGACGTGTCGTATTTCTTTTCATTTAGGTATTTTTTTTTTTTTTTTTAAGATTGTATCCTTCTCAATGTCGCATTTTTTTCTGTCATCGTAATCTGTCAGACATATTTTTTTTTACCTCCATTTTTTGCATAATTACTTCTTTGTGTTGACTGGCTTTGCAAAACCTCTATCGACATCTTTATCACACACACACACACACACACACACACACAACACACCACACACACACACACACACACACACACACACACACACCACACACACACACACACACACACACACACACACAGGAGGAAGAGGGAGGAGGAGGAGGGAGAGAGAAAAAAATAGTAGTAGTAAGAGAGAAGGAAAAAAAAAAGGAGAGAAAAAAAATGGAGAAACTAACAAACACACAACCAAGATGGCGTCGACTTCAATATCCACACCGTCGCGATTCGTTCAACGATCAACATCCGGATAACAACGATGTCGACGCGATGTTTCTCCAACAGCGATGCCACCCCGACGTCTCTGCAGGAGATGACGTCACCGGGGGGTTAAAGGGGCTTCTGCAGGATACGCTTTACCGTCCCTTTTCGCCTCAGGGGTTAGTCTGTGTCATTCGCCGCCCCACTATCCCTCTCTGTTCATTTCCTCTCTCCTCCTCTTTCCTTTCTCTTTCTCTAATCTCCTGTCCTCTTTCTTTCTCTCTATCCCCTCCCTTCTTCTCCCTTTTCGTTCCCCTTCTTCTCCCTCCTATCCCCTTTTCTATTCACTTCCTACTCTCTGTCTCTCTACCTTTCCCTTTCTCCTTCTTTTTCTTTTTCTCTTTCTCTTCCCTACAACCTTTCTCCCTTCCCCCTTCCCTCCTTTTCTTTCCCTCCCATCCCACTCCTCTCTCTGCTTCCCCTTCCCTCCTCCCACTCCCTTCCCTCTTTCCCTCCACTCCCCATCACTCCCTCTCTCTGCTTCCCCTTCCCTCTCCATCCCTCCCCTCCTCCCACTCCCTCCCCATCCCCCCCACTCCCCTTCCCTCCCTCGCTCCCTGTCCCTTTGCAAAAGCCTCAGGCCGTTGGGGAATGGATGGGAAACTGAACCTTATGGGGTCTTACTCTAAAGCCCCTTCTTCTTGCCCCTTCCACTCTCATTAAGTTGTTAAGGATCTGTGATTCAATTAAATGTTGTTGTTCTTTCTTATTGTTATTAGCTTGTCAGTGATGGAAGACGATGTTAAGAGAGAACAAAAAGGTAAGAAACATGAGAAAGATAGCGAGTATGTGCACGGGCAAGAACACCTGTAACGCTCACATACATACATACACATAAGCTCACACAAACGATCAAACGCACACACATCAGTCTTACGTGCATAAACACAAGCACGCACACACACACAAATTAACAAATACACACAAAACACAACACACACACAACACACACACACACACACACACACACACACAACACACACACACACACACACAGACCATTTGATAAAGTGCCGATAATTATAACATCAATAATAATATTAATAACAATAATCATTATAATGCAATGATTTTAGTGAGGATAATAATGATGCTGATAATAATAATTATAAAAATGCCAATGATAATAATAATAATGAAATGATAATAATCATAATGACAAAGATAATGACAACAGCAACAACAACACTCGTCAAATACATATCTTGTGTTGTATATTCATTATCATTTAATTTCTTCATTTGTCACAATGAATACGGTTCAGCAAAAAACAACAATAATGATATTGATGATAATGATAATGATAATAATGATCATGATATCAATATCAATACTAATAATAATGATAACCATGATAATAATCATCATGATGATGAGGATGAATGATTATTGATGATGATGATGAGGATGATAATAATGATTATGACAGTGATGATGATGAATGATGATGGTGATATCTAATAATGATTATGATACTGATGGTGATGATGATATGGAGGTGATAATAATAACAACGGTAATATTTATATATATATATATATATATATATATATATATATAATTATATTAATATTATATATATATATATATATATATATATCGTTGTTATTATCATTCCTCCTTCCCTCTCCCTCTGTTTACCCTCCTTTAACACCCACCCCCTTCCTTCCTCTCTTTACCTTCCCCTTTTCCTCCTCCTTCCTTCTTTCCTTTACCTCCCCTCCCCCTTTCCTCCTCCTTTCTTCTTCCTCTCTTTCCCGTCCCCTTCTCATCCTCCTTCCTTCTCCTTTTTACCCCCCTTTCCTCTACTTCCTTCCCCCTTTTCTACCTTTTCCTCCTTCCTTCCCCCTCCCTCTTTTACCCACCCTCTTTTAACCTCTTTTTACCCACCCCCTTTCCTCCTCCTTCCTCTCCTCTCTTTACCCTCTCCCTTTTCCTCCTACTTCCTTCTCCCTCTCCCTTACCCTCTCTTTACCCCCTTCCCCTTTCCTCCTTCCTTCCTTTTCCTTCCCCTTTTACCCACCTCTGACCCCCCCAACCCCCACCCCCCTCCTTTCCTCCTGGTGTGATGGCGGTGGTGCGTGAGATCCCACGGCCCTGCCTCACTGACCAAGGGGAAGAAAGGAAGGAAGGAAGGGGGAGGAAGCGAGAAAAAGGATCGGAAACACCTGAGGCATATGGAGAAGAGAGAGGGAGGAGGAGAGGGAGGGAGGGAGAGGGGGAAGGAGGGATGGGGAGGGGGAGGGGGGGAGGGGAGGGGAGGGAGGGAGGGAGGGAGGAGGGAGAGGGGGAGGGAGGGAGAGAGAGAGAGAGAGAGAGAGAGAGAGAGAGAGAAGAGAGAGAGAGAGAGAGAGAAGAGAGAGAGAGAGAGAGAGAGAGAGACAGACAGACAGACAGAGAGAGAGGGGGAGATAGGTAGATAGATAGATAATAGAGAGAGAGGGGGAGATTAGAGAGAAAAAAGAGAGAGAAGAGGAGAAGAGAGATACAGACAAACCGACAGACTTAAAATACAGACGGATAAACAGAAGAAAACTAGATATACAAACTCAATAGACAGACAGACAGATAGATAAACAGAGACAGAGAGAAACCGTTATAATAAAAGGGACGAAGAAAGTGGCGGAAGAGACAAAGACGGCGAGATGAAAAGGGAAAAGCAACGCGTTTCATTGCAGGTGCAACGCCGAGAAAAAATGATGCGAGGATGACGCTCAAATAGAAGAAGAGAAGAAGAAGAAGGAAAAGAAGAGGAAGAAGAGAGAGAAGAGGAGGTGGAGGAGAGAGAGAGAGAGAGAGAAGAGAGAGAGAGAGAGAGAGAGAGAGAGAGAGAGAGAGAGAGAGAGAGGAGAGAGAGAGAGAGAGAGAGAGAGAGAGAGAGAGAGAGAGAGAGAAGAGAGAGAGAAAGAAGAGAGAGAGAGAGAGAAAGAGAGAGACATTTAAGTACATCTTTCAAGCTTCGACCCACAAATCAAATCCTGAAAACGTAAACAAAAGACTTAGAGGGAAAGATAAGGAACACAAAAAAAATATATATCCGAAGAAACAAAAGGAGACGAAAAAATCTAAACAAATTATACAACAAACGGCAACGTACCCAACAAAAAAGGAAAAAAAAGAAAAAAAGGAATAAACAAAGACAAAGAAAAAAACTAGTAACAGAAGGCAGTAAGAAATTTGGAACAAAAAAACAAAGAAAAAAACAAACAAACAATGGATGGTCTGGTAGCAACACCGCAGTAAGAGTAAGAGAGTAACAAAAAAGTGATAATTGTAGCAGGAACAACTAACAAAAACAACTAAAACAAATGACAGTCTAGTGACAACATCAGAGCAAGAAAATGAGGGAAAGAGAGATAGATATAGATAGATAGATAGATAGATAGAGAGAGAGAGAGAGAGAGAGAGAGAGAGAGAGAGAGAGAGAGAGAGAGAGAGAGAGAGAGAGAGAGAGAGACAGAGACAGAGAGAGGAGAGAGTGAGGAGAGAAGAGATGAGAGAAAAAAAAAAAAATAACGTACCACAAAACAAAAAAAATAACAAAAAAACAAAAAAAACAAAAACTGCAAAAAAATACAAAACAAAAAAAGACTAAAAAAACAAAACAATACAAACAAAGCAATCTAACAGATAGCAACGTAGCAAAACAAGAAGGAAAATAATCTGAATGGAAGAGAGTGTGAGACGAGGCCAAGGAGGAGGAGACATGCTCAGCGGGCCCTGGCGGCTGAGCAGGGGGGTGGGGTGGGGAGGGGGGGGGAGAGAGGGAGGGGAGGGAGGAGGGAGGAGGAGGAGAGGGAGGAGGAGGAAGGAGGAGGAGGAGGAGAGGAGGAGGGAGGAGGAGGAGGGAGGAGGAGGGGGAGGTGGGTGGGGGGTTGGGGAGGGGAGGAGGGGAGGAGGAGGAGAGGGAGGAGGAGGAGGAGAGGGAGGGGAGAGGGAGGGGAAGGGAGGTGGGTGGAGGAGGGGAGAGGGGAGGAGAGGAGGAGGGGGGGAGGAGGAGGAGGAGGGGGGGTTGGGGTGGGGGTTGGGGGGAGGGGAAGGGGAGGAGGAGGAGGAGGGAGGGGGAGGAGGAGAGGAGGAGGGGAGGGAGGAGGAGAGAGGAGGAGGGGGAAGGGGGGTGGGGTGGGGTTGGGGGGAGGAGAGGAGGGAGGAGGGAGGGAGGAGGGAGGGGGAGAGAGGAAGAGGAGGGGGAGAGGAGAGGGAGGAGGGGAGGAGGAATAGGGTTGGGGAGAGAGAAGAGAGAGGAGGAGGAAGGAGGAGGTGATAGGGTGGTGTGGAGGTGGAGGAGGGGGTTGGCAGAGAGGGGGAGGAGGAGGGGAGGGGGTGGAGAAGGGGAGAGGGGGAGGGAGTTGGAGAGAGGGAGGAGGAGGGGGTGAGGGAGCAAGTCCTCCAATGATTCCTCCTCTTCTGATGACATGATCGAT
>NW_020869088.1:239398-244398 GCF_003789085.1 Penaeus vannamei | reverse complement strand
AAGTATATAAACATGAAATAATGAAATACACTTGTACACTGTGACAAATTACCTTTAGTGGCCCTATACTGATGGCCCCAAAATAAATGAGCCTATCTGACCTATTGCTAGATAAATATGTAAAAATATCTGGAAAAAAAAAAATTTACTTTTATAACATTGTTATAATAGAAGACATTCATTCATTCATGCAGCATTCTTTCAAATGAACTTATTAAACTACAGTAAAAAATAATATGCTTCTACTGTAAAAATCCCAGCTTTAAAACAAGCGCATAGTATAAAACATGATACCCTTTCTTTGAGGGAAAATCTTTTAGAGGTAATGCTCAAGGGTTTACCAAGAGGCAAAGCAATACTGAAAAAATGGCATAAATTGTTTCTATAAATATCATCAAAACAAAGATTCAGCATCTGCAAACCAAATATGAAGTAAAAAACAAAAACGGATAGTCATATAACAGAAGACTGAGAAAGCAAGCAAAAGATATGACGGGTTAAAGGGCAAAAGAGAATTTCCATGAGATCAAAATGTCAAATCAAAAATATATCCCATCATTTTCATATACTATTGTTCTTCAAGGCCCTTACATAACTTGATAAACTTGTGCTACAGACACATGCCTACAATTTGTAATAAAGGTGCTATCATGTATTAAAAAAAAACTGATAATGCCATAAAATTGACATAATCATATATGAAATATCTATAAAATTACTGTGTATAATAGATTATTTAACTAGTCTCTTTCCACATAAATGCGCGCATTGTTTATGTGCTTCTAATTCAGTTGCTCATGAGTCAACCAAGTTCACGTACACAGGCATGATTAAGGGTACACGTAGACAAACCAATCATCACAACCTATAAGCCTATGTTCACTAATCTAAAAATATACGAATATATTTATTTCAATCAACGGCAAAAAATAAGAAAGAAAAGACAGAATAAATAAATCCACAAAAAATAAGCATTGTACTTGCAACATTCCAGACAGAGTATGACTCACAATACATAACAAAAGACAAACTACCATGACCAGCAGTGCATTGGCCCTGCATGTGTCCACCCAACCATGGAATTACTAAAATTTGTGGGGAGTTTTCTCTTTTCTCTGACTGGAAGGAAAGAACAAGGACTGGTGATCTGTATTCAATTAGCTTTCTGCCTCAAAACTATGATTGTTCATGTACAAAAAAATGGAGGGGTACTGATGGCTTATTATGTTGAATTAGAAACATTTGAATGTGGCTGAAGTATTGCTACTGAATAGAGCATTTCTGTAAAACAAGTATCTTTCCAATTACTAATAACTTTGAAAACACAGCCATAGTAAGAAAGTAAACAATCTTCATATGGAGACACTCAAGAGAAACATGATATAAATCATACAAAATTGCAGTCACAGTCAAACAACCTCAGTATCTAATTATGAAATCTATTCTTTATATATCTTATCTTTTTAAGACATACACCATTTAACATGGGCCACTGTTTTTATATTCTACACAAGCCTGCAGTTATTAATCTGCACTTTGTTTCTTTACATCCTTTTACTTTTACTTTATGGCTGCTGCTCTGCTGTACGAGAAGCTCTTCAACAGGTGTCTCATGAAATTCTTAGACTTTTTGTCTTAAAATGATCTCTGCTCAGATGTAAACTTCGAATTTTGTTAAAGAAACAGAAAATTCCTTGCTACTGCCAATATCCTTATTCACAAATTTATATTTCATTCCCACATACACCACTTTGCATTATCTGATCTTGATGCATGTGAACTCATTAATGCCAGGTACTTGTACTCTCCACTAGTTTTTTGGTGAATTTTGGTTACAAATAGATTGCTTCTGTGTCAGAGTTAACATGCATAAAACCATAAACAAACTGAATCATCATGCATTATTCAGACAAACATAAGAACTAGGTAATTAAAAAAAGAAAGAAAGAAAGAAAAAAAAGGCTCCCTTACAGTGCCTAATAAATTACGAAAGATTAAAGTTCTAGAATACAATATTTTGTTTTGTTCAAAGTTAGTTTTACCTACAGAGTAAATTTCTTCAAAAACTTAATGCAACTCCCTACGGTAAATGCTGAATGTTGCAGCTGTCCCAAAAAGGCCCCAGAATAAAACAAATAATAAAGTTAAGGAATTGTTTCTATGATTTTTGCCATGTTAATTTTGATATGCTACAAATGGTTGTCACCTCTAGAAGTGCTGAAAAAATCTAATCATTAACCTTTTCCTTTCTTATTTAGTACATTACTAATGAGAATTTACCCTATTAGATTACAGATATAGGTACCTGTCTCTGATTTTAACTTAATAATGTTTCCCGAACAACTATCACATTACAGAAATTTCTGACCCTCAGAACCAGTCACTGCATAACAAATACAAGGTTATGGAAGAAAATATTGACATCTGGATCAAAAGCTACCATAGATATGCTTACAAAATTTAGATGCAGTTCCTTCACCATTATCACTAACTGATCCCTGTTGGGAGTATAGAGTGAATGAACATTTAAAAAATGTGACCATTACAACATGAAGTCCACGTGGAGTATGGGTAAGAAAAGGTGGTCTGAAGTATCAGCAACCACTTAGCAACACTCATGCAAACTGCAATTTTGCCAGACAACAGATGTTGACCAATATATCTTTTATACATCTATTTCCAAACTATTTTTACTTCAGAATCGTAATTATATCATACAACAAAATGGATCTATGAAATGAAAATGTGGTATTCATCTTTTGCGCTGACTACTGGCACGGCAACCATATCCCAATTTGTGATTGTTATTTGTATATCTGCGTCCTGCGTGTGCGTGGTGAAATTATACTTCTGCCCACTAACAAACTGGCAACATAGAATATGAGATGATAAAAAAAACAATAAAGTTAGGCTAAGAATATTGAACACACAGTGCTATATCCAATACCATACTTATCATCCAGAAATAATGTTTATATGCACATTTGCATATGTGTGCCTGCTGCCATATTCGTATCCTCAGCCTTTATCTTGACTTGGACTGCAGGATGAAATGCTATAGCCTCCACAATTTTGGCCTCAGCAAAAGCTAACAAAGCTTCAGCATATATATCCTGGTAAAACAACTTTGATTGGTCCCTTATTTCATGATTAATCACCAGGGAGATCTATCAGCTCTACTTTGTCAAAATGTACATGGTACTAGGGTATCATAAACCAATGCCAGCGTGTGGACCAGAAAAGCTGAGATATTGCATGATTCACAGATCCTTCACCAATCAATGGTTTGAAAAAGATAAACACACCCATATAAAAAAAAAAAATATATATATATATATATATATATATATATATAAAAACTCACTGCCACTCGATTCCACCAGACAAAAAAATGGACATGTTCTGGGAATAGATATATAATGGGACAATGAATCTAAACATGGAACTAGACAGAAATAGTATGTCCTTCCTTGTGCACCATAATTTCTAAGATCCTCGACACAGTCATCACTGTAGCTAAAAATAGCGGTAGTTTTCCTGCAACAAATATCCTAGGCTCCAGGCTATTTCCACGCATTTATATCCGTCTTATCTTCCACATTCTGAATATCTCTAGAAGTTAGGAAAAAATAACGTGATAGCATGAAACTCTTATAGAACTAATGTCGACGAGAAGTTTAGGTAATCACGTGACAAACCCGAGATAAAAAAAATGAACAAAAAATAATTCATGCAATGACATCAGAGAATACAGTCTTTGAACTTTGAAGGAACAACTTGCCACAAAACGAGTAAATCACAATATTTAGTTATAGATCACAATGAACACTAGTCGAGCCTGACCTTTTCTTGTATTTGATCATATCTCTGTTGATCTTATGCTTGTGTAGCAGGAGGTTGAGAGAGTTTGTCAGCAGCGCACCGCCATACGTACACGTTCGTCAAGCGACAACATGAATGTGTGTCAAATCTGACAAGCGAGGGTCTTCGACTGTATACAAGGGATACAAGACTAAGATTTTTATTGTAAATAACAATTTTCAAGTCATATTTATTTGCTGAATCCATTTCTTAGGAATATTGTATAAGTGATTATTGTTTTTTTAGTGAAACATTTCCTGACTGTGAGGTTAAGCAACATTTGGCAACTACGAGCGTATACAATAAATAAGTATTTGGAACCTTTTTATAAACAAAGATTTTTAAAAATGCAGAAGAAAATATACGTTTTGCTATCAGTACTATTTCTTTTGTATTTTAGACACAAATATCCTAGGTTTTAAAAAAGTTTACAGATTTCAAAGAAGTTTACGTGGCAATTTCAGTTCGCGTGAACGGTGAAGATATCACGGTATATGCATCTAGTTGGATTATAAATGTTATACCAAGAAACAAGAAATGGTTGCAAGTGAAGATGATCCTACCAGAAACGTCTCTCATGATATGCAATCACTTCCAGCGGCACTCCCATCTCTATATATATATATATATAATACTATATTATCCCTATATTCACATATATATATACATATATATATATATTAATAATATATACTATATCTAGCTATATATTATATACTTATATATATGTAATATATATAAATAAATTAATATATGTATATATATTACTATCTATATACTATATATATTCTATATATATATATAATATATATATATATATATAAATATACACTGTGTGTGTGATGTATATACTAGTTGGTGAATATGTGTGTGTGTGTATATATATGTATATATATATATTATTATATAGTATGGTATGATTAGTTGATTAATATGTGTTAGTTTATTGATGTATCATACTATATTATATATATATTATATATATGGATATAATATATATGTATGTATTGAATATGTATATATACCATATATATGATGTATATAATCTATATAATATAATATATATAATAATATATGTGTGTGGTGTATGTTGTGTGTGTCTTAGTATGTCTCTCTCTCATCTTGATCATGTGTTCTAT
>NW_020869088.1:218042-236620 GCF_003789085.1 Penaeus vannamei | reverse complement strand
GTGTGCTGTTTTACTATTTCATTGAGGGTATGTATGCGTTGTGTATGTGCGTGGAAGAGCGTGCGTGTGGGTACGTTGTGTGTATATGAGCGTGTTTTTTCTATTTCATTGAGGGGTAGGAACAAAATATGTTATGATATAAAACGTTAAAGGGATTTTTAAAAATATCAGGGAAACACATCATTTACTAAAATCTCCCATTTACATTTGAAATATTCTTACTTAATTCCAAAACTATTTTGTTAATTCAAAAACATTTATCTATACATATATAAAACAACATAAAACCCTCCCCTCAAAAAAATCAATATACAAAGATTAAACTTTCTGAACATAATTGATAAAAAAAATGTTAACAAGCAATAGATATGAATGTCAAGTAAAAAAAAAGTGACCTTTCTTCTTACACTGACCTAGCTCCAACTCTCCTGACCCAGCTTCAGAACCCCTTACACTGGCTCCGCGACTTTCATACTGCCACCTCGCTTCAGCAATCCTACCACCCGGACCTGGCCCTCATACTGAAACCACTTCCAAACGCTCTAACTGATTTGTCTCCCTCATCCTTATACTTCCCCTCCCTCACTTTCCCCTCGCTTCAAATCCCATAGGGTGACCTCGAAGGCTTTTCATACTGACCCCTACATGACCCTAGAACTCAAACCCTTTTAATCCAACTCCAACTCTCTTCTACAGAACGAACCGTATTCATTATATATATATAGAATCGAATATATAAAAAGTATAGAATATATAGAATATATTATATATATATATATCACGTATAGAAATATAGAAAAAGGCATGAATGATAATGAATTCCTTTGATACAAAATGTGTATTAACCGGCTTCGAATATATATTTCTCGTATATTCATTTCATTCGTTCTCGTATATTCATTTAGACGAATATAGAAAAAAATGAACGATAAATGAATTTCCTTTACGATATAAGAAATGTATTTGACCGGTTTCGAATATATTTCTCGTATATTCGCCTGAAATAAGATACAAATATGACATTTAGACGAATATAGAAAGCATATGGAGAAAAAATATTGACTATACACGAATATACTAAAATCGAATGTACTCCTCACGAAAATACAGAAAGAAATCAACACTAATCGACACCTCAGCAAAATAATCATTAAAAATAAGACAAAAACAAACAAACCAACAAACAGCCATATAACAATAAACAAATAAATAAAAATAAACAGCCTGAAATAAGAAATAAATAAAAACAAACAAATAAACAAACAGCCAATAAACAAATAAACAAATAAATAAAGAAAAAAACAGCCTGAAATAAGAAATAAATAAAAACAAACAATAAATAAACAGCCAATAACAAATAAAGAAAGAAATAAAGAAATAACAGCCTGAAATAAGAAATAATAAAAACAAACAAACAATACAAAACAGCCAATAAACAAATAAACAAATAAAGAAGAAATTAACAGCCTGAAATAAGAAATAAATAAAAAAAAACAGCCAATAACAAATAAACAAATAAAGAAAGACAATAAAACAACCAATAAAACAAAATAAATAAGAATAAAAACAGCCTGTAATAAGAAATAAATTAAAAACAAACAAATAAAAACAGCCAATAACAAATAAACAAATCATAAAGAAATAAACAAATAAATAAAGAAAGACATAAAACAGCCTGAAATGAGACCAAAAATAAGTGCCTTCGAGAGTCTCCTCTTCCGTACCTCGCTCGCTATGTGGTTCAGATGCCCGTGCTCGTTGATGGGCAGACGCAGGGTGGTGGTCGTTGCTTGGAGGTCGTGGAGGGCATGTCCAGCTTCTGGGCAGGGACGACCTCGGCGGGGGGATGGGGGGAGGTGCCCCGCCGCCGCCCGCTTGATGCCGAAATCCTGCAGGCGGGATGGGGGCGTTAGAGATAGGAAGGGATGGGGTTCGTGTTTTAGTGTTCTCGAGTTTTTTTTTTTTTTTTTGCTTCTAATGTAAGTTTTAAAGTTGTGTTGTGTCATTGATGTTATAATTTGTTGTTGTTTTTTAGTATTTGAGTTTTGGTTTTTGGCTTCTTGTGTGTATTAAGTTGTATTGGTATCATTGATGTTATAATTTATTTATTTTTTTTTTTTATTATTTTTGTTTTGGGATCGAGTTTGGGTTTTTTGCTTCTAATGTATATATATATATATATATATATATTATATATATATATATATATATATATATTATATATATATATATATATATTTTTTTTTTTTTTTTTTTTTTTTTTTTTTTTTTTTTTTTTTTTTCTTTTTCTTTTCTTTGCTGCTATCGGTATTTGTGTTATTACTGTTCTAAAATTGGTACTATAATTGCTTACAATAATGTTCTTGGTTTAGTGTTTTCTTTAATGGATACGAGACTGTAAAAATGCAGTAAAAACAAGCATGTTCTGAATATTAATGGCAATAAAACCCTTTTTCTTCTGTCTATATCATTACTTTCTTTATCGTCAGCATAAAGATATTTTCTTTATTCATAAAACTCAAATTTATAAATTATACGAAGGAATCAAATTAGCATAATAGTATAATACGTCTAATAAAAACTCCTGGATTCTGATTTTGAGAGAAAAAAAAAAAAAAAAAATTGATCCCCCCCAATCTTCCTTCTCTCCCCCCCCCCACAACCTGCCTGCCACGTGTTTTCTTTCTTTACCGATAAAATTAAATAATAATTAAACACGTGAATCCTAAAACGTCGTGGAATCTGATTTGAGAGAGAAAAAATCAAATAAAAAAAACACAAAATTCATACTGATACCCCCGCCCCCCCCTCCCCAGCTCCCTTCCACGTGTCATTTTCTTTAATTAATAAAACGAAATCATAATTAAACAAACGTCAAATAATAATATAAATAATAAATAATGATAATGATAATATAATATATGATAATATAATATAATATATATATAATGATAATGATAATGGATAATGATAATGAGTAATAATAATAATAATAATAATGATAATGATAATGATAATGATAATGATAATGATAATGATAATGATAATGATAATGATAATGATAATGATAATGATAATAATAATAATAATAATAATAATGATAATAATAATAGTAATAATAATAATAATAATAATAATAATAATAATAATAATAATAATAATAAATAATAATAATAATAATAATATATGATAATAATGTATAATAATAATAATAAGATGATGATAATAATAATAATAGTAATAATAACAATGATAATAATAATATATTAATCAATAATAATAATATTAATAATTCATACTGATCCCCCCCTTTTCCTTCTCCTCCCTCTCACCCCCCAGCCCCTCCCCGCTCCCTCCCCCTCCCGCTCCCTCAGCCTGCCCTCCCCCTCCCGCTCCCTCCCCTGCCTCAGCCTGCCCTCCCCCTCCCTTCCCCCTGCCCCCCCTCCCTCAGCCTGCCCTCCCCCTCCCTCGGCCTCCCTCCCCCTCCCCTCCCCTCCCTCCCCCTTCCTCCCCTACCCTCGATCTAGCATCCACAGCCGAAGAGAGAATTCGCCAAGAACAGGATCTCCTCGCAGCTTCATCATTAAGAAGATGAAAATGACCTTCAATTTCTCTCCAAAGCGGAGAAAATAGCCGTCATGGGTCAGAGGAAGCGGCAAGAACCTGGCTTGACCTCGCTTGTCCGTGTCATGTTTTAAGGGAGCTGGTCACTCTCTCCTGACATAATTCGAGGGGGAAATGTATAGGAAATAAAGTAATTCGTTATGTTATAGAGATTAGATATTGTTGATAGTGTTATTATCATCATGGCATCATCATTATGCCTATAACTAGTTCCATTATCATCATACAATGATCATTGTAATTATAACGTTTTCATTACTACTATCACCACTACAGTATTCCAAAATATCTAATATTTTCAAACTTAAAATCGAGACAACACTTTTCAAACTTAAAATCATTAAAAAAAACACTTTTCAAGCATAAAAGAATAAAAAAAACACTTCAAATTATAAATTCTTAAAAAAACAATTTTCCAAACTTAAAATCATTAAAAAAACACTTCAAACTTTAAAAGAAAACACTTTTTATACTTAAAATAATTAAAAAGACACTTGTCATTAAACTCACCTTAAAGTCCTCAGGCAAGATGGGGAAATAGACGGGCGAATTGTCGTTCAGCTCCCCAATTGGCCCTTCGTTGATGGAGACGAGGGCGGTCGCCACGCCCACCAGCGCTGCCGAGAAGGTGGAGGTCAGGGATACGACTGAGTAGCTTTAGGGGTCAGTGTTTCTTTTAATATAGGGGGTTAATGACCTTTATGTGTTGGGTAAGTGGTGCGTCTGGCCTTTATGCAACAGCAGGGTCTAAAAATTGTTTATGGAGGAAAAAGTCGAAGCTTCTGATTATTCTGTGTTTGGTAACTTTGAAGTGGGGCCATTGACACTTATTTGCAAACTGCCAATTCAAGTCACATTTTGATCTGTCTGTAAACTCCATTATACACACGTACACATTTTATACATAAAATATAGTATATAGATACATTTATATAAATAAATACACAAGTACGTGGTATACATGTGTAATTATGAATAGATACATACATATATACGCACACACACACACACACGCAATATATAAGCACAGAATATCAATATATATATATGTATTATATAATATATATATATATATATATATATATATATGTATATATATATATATATATATATATATATATATATATATATATATATATATATATATATATATATATATATATATATATATATATATATATTATATATATATATATATATATATATATATATATATATATATATATATCACAAACACACATAGTCACACATTTGCATCTTAGTATTAACTAGTATCAATATCTATATGCAATCTGTATTTACATATTAAAACAGGTATGTTTGTGTACACGGACACAAGCATATGCACCTACGTATCAACACACACACACACACACACACACACACACACACACACACACACACACACACACACACACACACACACACACACACACACACACACACACACACACAATCATTTATGGAATCATATTTGAATCTGTATATACGTAATGATATATGTACGTTCGTGCAAGTATACATACACGCACACGAACCACATATAGAGTGACTCACAAACACAAGTAATCAATACATCCTTTATGAATGTATTTCAGAGTCGAACAATCATACACCCAACGCAATACAACACACATAACATAAAATAACTTCAAACAACATAAGCAGAATCCAAAGTCATGGAACCCAATGTAACGTGAAGTGAAAAGCGGCGTAAAAATCCCGTAGAGTTTCACACGTCTTGATGTTTCCTTCTCGACTTACCTGATATGAAGATGAACATTTTGGGCGAAGGCAACATGGCGTGCAGGGAAGAGGCTGTGAAAGAAAGAAAAAAAAAAGTTAGTTGCAGTTCTTTGTTGTGGAAAAAAGACACTAAAATGATTTTCCTGCATGTGAATTATGAAATATGAATCGATACAGGTAATCTAAAGGTATTGTAAAAAAAAACTCAATGTCTAAATAAACGGATAATCATTTTCCTAACAACTTTTTAACTTATTCATCATATCAGATATCAGTATCTCTGTAGTTCAATATCATGTTCATAACAATATGCCTCACCAAACTGAGAGAAGATAAAAAACAAATAAAAATCAACAAAGGACATATTTGTAATCAAATGAACAGATTTCAGTATTCGAAATTACACGAATGGGAATTTTCCAGACACACATAAAAGCAGATTAAATATGTGGGATAAATTTCTACATATTATGGTACGAAAGAAGACCCTGGACTATTACACCAAAGAAAACGTGACTGATGGATCTTCACTCATCAGGGTAACTATGGTGTTCTTGTTATCTAAATTTAGCACAATGTGTTTTACCTTTTACAAACTACCAATATATATACGTAACTATAGATATGAATAGGAAATACACAGGTGAATTGATCGACCAATGGATTACAATGTAAGACTTAATATCAATTATTTTTATAGTAATAGACGGAGAGAGAGAGAGAGAAAGTGAATTAGCGTACTTGAAACTGAATTTTCAAACCCAGTTCGGCCAAGGCAACAGCTGAGATACGTCTCATCGACCAAGTCATCACGCTGCATAACAGAAAGTGAGTTTGATGACGTCACAGAAGGCAGTGAATCACCAGTGAAAGTCACATTAGTTTGGCGTGAATCCTCTCTGAACTGGCGGGCCGGTGTCATCAGTTACAGTCCATATATACACAGAAATATTTACATACAGTTGGACATCTGTCCTTTTATCGTGTATATATGGCCTGTAACTGAGGACACCGGCCCGCCAAGCTTCAGGAGGATTTCACGCCAAACTAATTGTGACTTTCATGGTGATTCACTGCCTTCTGTGACGTCATCAAACTCACTTTCTGTTTATGCAGTGTGGATGACTTGGTCGATGAGACGTATCTCAGCTGTTGCCTTGGCCGAACTGGGTTAGAAAATTCAGCTTCAAGTACGCTAATTTCACTTTTCTCTCTCTCTCTCCGTCTATTACTATAAAAATAATTGATATTAAGTCTTACATTGTAATCCATTGGTCGATCAATTCACCTGTGTATTTCCTATTCATATCTATAGTTACGTATATATATTGGTAGTTTGTAAAAGGTAAAACACATTGTGCTAAATTTAGATAACAAGAACACCATAGTTACCCTGATGAGTGAAGATCCATCAGTCACGTTTTCTTTGGTGTAATAGTCCAGGGTCTTCTTTCGTACCATAATATGTAGAAAATTTATCCCACATATTTAATCTGCTTTATATGTGTGTCTGGAAAATTCCCATTCGTGTAATTTCGAATAATGAAATCTGTTCATTTGATTACAAATATGTCCTTTGTTGATTTTTATTTGTTTTTTTATCTTCTCTCAGTTTGGTGAGGCATATTGTTATGAACATGATATTGAACTACAGAGATACTGATATCTGATATGATGAATAAGTTAAAAAGTTTAGAAAATGATTATCCGTTTATTTAGCCATCGAGTTTTTTTTTTTACAATACCTTTAGATTACCTGTATCGATTCATATTTCATAATTCACATGCAGGAAAATCATTTTAGTGTCTTTTTTCCACAACAAAGAACTGCAACTAACTTTTTCTTTCTTTCTTTTACAGCCTCTTCCCTGCACGCCATGTTGCCTTCATCCAAAATGTTCATCTTCATATCAGGTGAGTCGAGAAGGAAACATCAAGACGCTTGAAACTCTACGGGATTTTTACGCCCTTTTCACTTCACGTTACATTGGTTCCATGACTTTGGATTCTGCTTATGTGTGTTTGAAGTTATTTTATGTTATGTGTGTTGTTTTGCGTTGGGTGTATCATTGTTCGACTCTGAAATACATTCATAAAGGATGTATTGATTACTTGTGTTTGTGAGTCACTCTATATGTGGTTTCGTGTGCATGTATGTATACTTGGCACGAACGTACATATATCATTACGTTATACAGATCCACAAATATGATTTCATAAAATGATTGTGTGTGTGTGTTGTGTGTGTGTGTGTGTGTGTGTGTGTGTGGTGTGTGTGTGTGTGTGTGTGTGTGTGTGTGTGTGTGTGTGTGTGTGTTGCATACGTAGATGCATATGCTTGTGTCCGTGACACAAACATACCTGTTTTAATATGTAAATACAGATTCATAAATATAATTGCATATAGATATTGATACTAGTTAATACTAAGATGCAAATGTGTGACTATATGTGGTGTGTGGTGTATATAATATATATATATATATATATATATATATATATATATATATATATATATATATATATATATATATATATATATATATATATATATATATATATATATATATATATATATATATATATATAATATATATATATATACATATATATTATATATAATATATATATATATATATATAATACATACATATATATTGATATTCTGTGCTTATTATTTGCGTGTGTGTGTGTGTGCGTGCGTATGTATATATGTATGTATCTATTCATAATTACACATGTATACACACGTACTTGTGTATTTATTTATATAAATGTATCTATAATACTATATTTTATGTATAAAATGTGTACGTGTGTATAATGGAGTTTACAGACAGATCAAAATGTGACTTGAATTGGCAGTTTGCAAATATAAGTGTTCAATGGCCCCCACTTCAAAGTTACCCAACACAGAATAATCAGAAGCTTCGACTTTTTCCTCCATAAACAATTTTTAGACCCTGCTGTTGCATAAAGGCCAGACGCACCACTTACCCAACACATAAAGGTCATTAACCCCCTATATTAAAAGAAACACTGACCCCTAAAGCTACTCAGTCGTATCCCTGACCTCCACCTTCTCGGCAGCGCTGGTGGGCGTGGCGACCGCCCTCGTCTCCATCAACGAGGGGCCAATTGGGGAGCTGAACGACAATTCGCCCGTCTATTTCCCCATCTTGCCTGAGGACTTTAAGGTGAGTTTAAGAACGTGTTTTTTATAATGATTTTAAGTATAAAAAGTGTTTTTTTAGTTATTTAAAGTTTGAAGTGTTTTTTTTTTATTTTTAAGTTTGGAAAATTGTTTTTTTAAGAATTTATAATTTGAAGTGTTTTTTTAATTCTTTTATGCTTGAAAAGTGTTTTTTTTAATGATTTTAAGTTTGAAAAGTGTTGTTCTCGATTTTAAGTTTGAAAATATTAGATATTTTGGAATACTGTAGTGGTGATAGTAGTAATGAAAACGTTATAATTACAATGATCATTGTATGATGATAATGGAACTAGTTATAGGCATAATAATGATGCCATGATGATAATAACACCATCAATAATATCTAATCTCTATAACATAACGAATTACTTTATTTCCTATACATTTCCCCCTCGAATTATGTCAGGAGAGAGTGACCAGCTCCCTTAAAACATGACACGGACAAGCGCGGTCAAGCCAGGTTCTTGCCGCTTCCTCTGACCCATGACGGCTATTTTCTCCGCTTTGGAGAGAAATTGAAGGTCATTTTCATCTTCTTAATGATGAAGCTGCGAGGAGATCCTGTTCTTGGCGAATGCTCTCGGCTGTGGATGCTGATGAGCTAGGATCTCGAGCGGGAGGGGATGTAAGGGGAGGGAGGTGGAGGGGGGATGAGGAGGGGGGCGAGCAGGAGGTCAGGCTGAGGGAGGGACAGGGGAGCGGGAGGGGGGAGGGCAGGCTGAGGGGAGGGAGGAGGAGGGAAGCTGGGGGGGGGGGGGGGGTGAGAGGGAGGAGAAGGAAAAGGGGGGATCAGTATGAATATTATTCATTATTATTATTGTATTATTACTTTATTATTATTTCATTTTATATTGTTTGTATTATTGTTATCATTTTATCATTTAATATTTATTATATATATTATATCATCATCATTTATTTTATTACTATTATTATTTTATTATTATTATTGATTATCATTATTATCAATCTATTATTATATTTTATTATTCTTTTATTATTATTATTTTTATTATAGTTATATTATTATACTATTATAATTTATTTGTTATTATTTTATTTTATTTTATTATTATTATTATTATTATTCATTATTATCTTATCATTATCATTATATTATTATCATTTATCATTATTCATTATTCATTATCATTATCATTATATTATTATTATTATTACTATTATTTATTATTCATTATCATTATCATTATCATTATCATTATAATTTATTCAATTATCATTATCATTATATTATATTATCTATATTAATTATAATTATTTTATATTTGACGTTTGTTTAATTATGATTTCGTTTTATTAATTAAAAGAAAATGACACGTGGAAGGGAAGCTGGAAGGGGTGGAGCGGGGGTAAGTATTGAATTTTGTGCTTTTTTTATTTGATTTTTTTTCTCTCTCAAAATCAGATTCCACGACGTTTTAGGATTCATGTGTTTAATTATTATTTAATTTTATCGGTAAAGAAAGAAAACACGTGGCAGCAGGTTGTGGGGGGGGGGGAGAAGGAATTGGGATATATTTTTTTTTTTTTTTTCTCTCTCTCAAAATCAGAATCCAGACGTTTTATTAGGAAGTGTGAAAAAAAAAAAAAAATAAAAAAAAAAAAAAAAACAATACTGTATTGACTATGGTTAGAAAAACCCACAATGCACAAACTAGATTTATTGATTCCATCTTCGGGGTTATAATTTTGTTAAACTTTGATTTCGTTTTATGAATAAAAAAATATCTTTATGCAAACGATTAAAGAAAGTAATAACATAGACAGAAGAAAAAGGGTTTTATTGCATTAATATTCAGAACATGCTTGTTTTTACTGCATTTTTACAGTCTCGTATCCATTAAAGAAAACATTAAACCAAGAGAATTATTTAAGCAATTTATATACCAATTTTAGAACAGTAATAACACAAATTACCCAAGCAGCAAAAAAGAAAGAAAAAAAAAAAAAAAAAAAAAAAAAAAAAAAAAAAAAAAAAAAAAAAAATATATTATATATATATATATATATATATATATATATATATATATATATATATATATATATATATATAATTAGAAGCAAAAAACCCAAAACTCGATCCCAAAACAAAATAATAAAAAAAATAAATAAATTATAACATCAATGATACCAATACAACTTAATACACACAACAGAAGCAAAAACCCAAAACTCAAAAATAATAAAAAACAACAACAAATTATAACATCAATGACACCAACACAACTTAAAACTTACATTAGAAGCAAAAAAAAAAATGAAAAACTCGAGAACACTAAAACACGAACCCCATCCCTTCCTATCTCTAACGCCCCCATCCCCGCCTGCAGGATTTCGGCATCAAGCTGGGCGGCGGCGGGGCACCTCCCCCCATCCCCCCACCGAGGTCGTCCCTGCCCAAGAAGCTGGACATGCCCTCCACGACCTCCAAGCCAACGACCACACCCTCGTCTGCCCATCAACGAGCACGGGCATCTGAACCACATAGCGAGCGAGGTACGGAAGAGGAGACTCTCGAAGGTCACTTATTTTGGTCTCATTTCAGGCTGTTTATGTCTTTCTTTATTTATTTGTTTATTTGTTTATTGAATTTGTTTATTGAGCTTTTTGTTTATTTGTTTGACAGGCTGCCTTTATTTATTTGTTTATTGGCTGTTTATGTCTTTCTTTATTTGTTTATTTGTTTTGGCTGTTTGTTTTTTTTTATTTCTTATTTCAGGCTGTTAATTTCTTTCTTTATTGTTTATTTGTTTATTGGTGTTTGTATTTTTGTTTGTTTTTTATTTATTTCTTATTTCAGGCTGTTTATTTCTTTCTTTCTTTGTTTATTTGTTTATTGGCTGTTTATTTATTTGTTTGTTTTTATTTATTTCTTATTTCAGGCTGTTTATTTCTTTATTTATTTGTTTATTTGTTTATTGGCTGTTTGTTTATTTGTTTGTTTTTATTTATTTCTTATTTCAGGCTGTTTATTTCTTTATTTATTTGTTTATTTGTTTATTGGCTGTTTGTTTATTTGTTTGTTTTTATTTATTTCTTATTTCAGGCTGTTTATTTCTCTATTTATTTGTTTATTTGTTTATTGGCTGTTTATTTATTTGTTTATTTTTATTTCTTATTTCAGGAGTGAGTGTGTTGATTCGAATGCGTTTAGATACATCTCTTGTATCGTGAAGTAATTTATTTTCATCCATATGTTTTCTATATTCGTCTAAATGTCATATTTGTATCTTATTTCAGGCGAATATACGAGAAATATATTCGAAACCGGTCAAATATATTTCTTATATCGTAAAGGAATTCATTTTCATTCATTTTTTTCTATATTCGTCTAAATGAATATACGAAAATGAATGAAATGAACATACGAGAATATATATTCGAAGCCGGTTAAATACACATTTTGTATCAAAGGAATTCATTATCATTCATGCCTTTTCTATATTCTATACGTGATATATATATATATATATATTCTATATTCTATACTTTTTATATATTCTATTCTATATATATATAATGAATACGGTTCGTTCTGTAGAGGAGAGTTGGAGTTGGATTAAAAGGGTTTGAGTTCTAGGGTCATGTAGGGGTCAGTATGAAAAGCCTTCGAGGTCACCCTATGGGATTTGAAGCGAGGGGAAAGTGAGGGAAGGGAAGTATAAGGATGAGGGAGACAAATCAGTTAGAGCGTTTGGAAGTGGGGGTTCAGTATGAGGCCAGGTCCGGTGTAGGATTGCTGAAGCGAGGTGGCAGTATGAGAGTCGCGGAGCCAGTGTAAGGGGTTCTGAAGCTGGGTCAGGAGAGTTGGAGCTAGGTCAGTGTAAGAAGAAAGGTCACTTTTTTTTTACTTGACATTCATATCTATTGCTTAACATTTTTTTATCAATTATGTTCAGAAAGTTTTATCTTTGTATATTGATTTTTTGAGGGAGGGTTTTATGTTTATATATGTATAGATAAATGTTTTTGAATTATCAAAATAGTTTTGGAATTAAGTAAGAATATTTCAAATGTAAATGGGAGATTTTAGTAAATGATGTGTTTCCCTGATATTTTTTAAAATCCCTTTAACGTTTTATATCATAACATATTTGTTCCTACCCCTCAATGAAATAGAAAAAAACACGCTCATATACACACACACGTACCCACACGCACGCTTCCTCCACGCACATACACACACGCATACATACCCCTCAATGAAATAGTAAAAACACACACCACACAAATACACACACACACCCGCACGCACGCAGCCCCCCCTCCCCCACACACAAATACACACACACGTATACACACATACTCAAAAAATACATAGATAAACGTACGCGACAATAAATAAATGAATAAAACCCCAATCCACGGTTCCACAGACGGTGACGCAGCCCCCCCCCCCCCACACACGCAAAATACACACACACGTACCCGCACGCATGCCTCCCCCCTCCCCCTCACACAAATACTCACACACATACCCACACGCACGCACCCCTCCCACCCACCCCCCCCTCACACAAATACACACACACGTATACACCATACACAAAAAATACATAGATAAACGTACGCGAAATAAATAAATCAATAAAACACCAATCCACGGTTCCACAGACGGTGACGCAGCCCCCCCCCACACCACAACACAAAATACACACACACGTACCCCCACGCACGCACCCTCCCCCCGCCCCCCCACACAAATACACACACACGTATACACACATACACAAAAAAATACATAGATAAACGTACCGTAAATAAATCAATAAAACCCCAATCCACGGTTCCACAGACGGTGACGCAGCCCCCAGGCCCTTCCTACCTGACGGATTCCTACTACTACACCGAGGACCACACGAGCGCCCCTGGAACCCACGAGCACTCCTCTGGCGAGAGAAGCCACGAGGACAGGGAGGGCGAGGACAGAGGGCCGCAGGTGAGGCGGAGAGGATGGGGAAGAAGTCTGGATAAGGAAAAGGGGGTTTTGGTCACGTTGCGGCAGAGGCGGTGTAGATGTGGTTTTACTTTTTTTTTTCTTCTTTTCTTCTTTCTTCTTCTTCTACGTCTTGTCTTTGTCGTCCACTTGTCTTTTTTGTATTTTTTTCGTCTTTGTTTTTGTTGTCCATTTGTCTTTTTTTGTATTTTTTTCTTTGTTTTTGTTGTCCATTTGTCTTTCTTTCTGTATTTCTTTTTTTCTTCGTCTTTGTGTTTGACATTTGTCTCTCTTTCTGTATTTTCTTTTTCTTCTTCTTCGTCTTTGTCGTCTGTTTCTCTTCTTTTCTGTTTTCCTCCTTTTCCTTTTTTGTCTTTTTTTGTCTTATTCTTTCTGCGTTTTCCTTCATCTTCTGCTGTTTCTTTTTCCCACTGATTTGTTTTTCTTCTCTTCCGCATTTCCCCCTTTTCCATTTCTTGCTATTCCTTTTCTTATTCCTCTTCTTCTAAACCTAATCTTAAAACCTTTGCTTTTGTATTTCAGGAAATTTCATGCTTATATAATTCTGTAGTTTATATTCTTTAAAAGATATATAGTAACAGTCACATCAACATATATCTCAAAGTAATAAATATCAATGACGGTTTTTAAATGTTTTAAACTTTTAGACAGACGTGAAATATGTTCTAAATGATTTAGGATAATTAATATCATTGTGATTTCAGTATCAAATTTGCTTCTGTTGCTTCATTTTCCTACTGACTTGTTTTTCTTTTCTTCCTCATCTCTCCTTTTCCATTTCTTGCTATTCCTTTTCTTATTCCTCTTCTTCTAAACCTAATCTTAAAACCTTTGCTTTTGTATTTCAGGGAATTTTCATGTTATATAATTCTGTAGTTTATTTCTTTAAAAAAATATACAGTAACAGTCACATCAACATATATCTCAAAGTAATAAATATCAATGACGGTTTTTAAATGTTCTAAACTTTTAGACAGACGTGAAATATGTTCTAAATTATTTAAGATGATTAATATCACTGATTTCAGCACCAAATTTCATAATAATCCCCTGGAATTTATGTAGATATTCTTTATGTTTACTTTGTCAATAAAAGGTATGGAAGTATGCAAATAAAACAAAACAATGATGGGGATAGAATTGTATTTTATGTTGTCAGTTTTGCATGTTATTTACAAAATATTATATATACTAGTTATTTTTAGATGGATGCTCAGTTTTTTTGCACAAAATATTATATATACTAGTTATTTACGGTCTATTCAAAACTAATCATACAAGGCGCTAGCATATATTACGCACACTATGCACTACTATTTGTACTATTTGCACTAGTTATTATGGATTTATTTGCACAAAATATTATATATACTAGTTATTTTTAGATGGATTTATTTGCACAAAGACAGGTATGGATGCTTTTAGTGTTAATTAATGGCCATGGGTAGGGAGATGCGCAAAGGAGATGACACGTGACACAGCGATCGTTTCAGGCGCTGCAGAGGCTGACCCCCCTCGAGCCCCCCCTCCGCCCCTCCCCCCCCTCCTTCGGCGCCAAGATGCCCGCGGCGCTGGCTCTCCTCGACGCCCCGCCCCCTCCGCCCGAACGCCCCGCCCCTCGCCACCGCCCCACCCCGGCCGCCACGCCCCGCGCCCATCCTCACCACCACGCCCGCGCCGCTGCTCTCCTCGCCGCCGCCCACGCGCCCGCACAAGAACATGAAGCTCAGACCCGCCTACACGCCCATCCCCACGCCCGCGCCCTCCTTCGGACGCGTGCCCGCCCGGGTGCCCTCGCGCCCCCTCTCGCGCCCCTCCACCACCACGCCCTACACGCCCGTGCGCATCTCCACGCCCGCCGCCCCTGTCACCACGCCCCGGCCCGCGCCCACCGGCCCGCCCTCCCGCAGCCCCGCCCGCAGGCCCAAGTTCGAGTCGGCGCGAGTGGGCGGCAAGGGGCGCGCGAACCGCCCGTCGGTGGCCGGCCGCCGCCCCTCGGCCTCGGGCGCGCACCGCACGCCCCCGCCCACCGCCACGCCCGCCCGCAGGCCCCACGACAGCCGCGTGCCGTCGGCCAGCGCCCCGCGCCGCCAGTACGTGCGCACGCACTCGGCGGCGCGGCCCGGCGAGGCGCCCGTGTACCGCACCTCCACCAAGGCGTACCGCGCGCCCTCCTCGCTGTACCACGTGCGCGCGCCCACCACCACCGTGACGGCGCCCGCGCAGCCGGACTTCATTCAGGCCGGTGAGTGAGGCGCCCTCGAGTGGCTCCGGCTTCTTGTTATTTCCTTTGTTTCGTTTGAAACCATAACAGTTATATGTCTGTTGTTCTTTGTGCATTTCAACGTCTCATTTCCCTTACAAGCTCTTACGGCCTTTTGTCACCTTCCTCATTACCCCCCCCCCCCCATTGCCAATCAACTCACTCCCCCCCTTAAATACCACAACCCGCCCTCACCCTCCGCCCCCCCCCCTCCTCCCCCAGACCCCAACATCTACGTGCCCCACGAGTACGACGAGGAGGCCATCCCGGGAGAGGCGGGGTGGACTTCCCCAACTACGACGAAGTGCCAGACACGTCCTTCGCCTGCAGTGCCCAGGAGCATCCGGGACTCTACGCCGACACGGAGGAGTGCCCAGTGCCCCCAGTGCCAGATAGGAGGGAGAGAGATTGATAAGGATGATAAGGTCAGTGCCAGGGAGGGAGAGTGGGGAGAAGAGATAAAGAGATAAGGATGATAAGTCAGTGCCAGTGGGAAGAGATAAGATGATAGATAAGGAGTGCCAGGGAGGGAGAGGGGGAGAGAGATAAAGATGATAAGATTAAGGTCAGTGCCAGGGAGGGAGAGCGGGGAGAGAGATAAAGATGATAAAGGGTTACACCAACATAGATACACGAAAGAGAAATGGGAAGAGAGAGAGAAGAAAAGAGAAGGAAAGAGAAAGGGAAATAGAGAGAAAATAGAGAGGGAAAGAAAGAGGGACACAGAGAGGAACCTACATAGATACACAGTGAGTACAAAGAAGGAGAAGAGGGCGAGCAGACATGGCACTGGCACAGATGCGTCATATCAGTGAGTTGAAAGCGGGTTCAGAGGCACTAAGCGGAGATGCTCGACCAGGAGGTTCGACCAGGGAGTGAATGGGAGGAGTGGGAGTGATGTCTACACCGACACAGAAACGTGATGCTAAGTCAGAGAGGGATGGGGAGTGGACCTTTCACCCACTCAAAGAGGGAGTGCCGTTTCGCGTTGCCCTGGCACTCCTTAGCAGTTTATCTTGGTGCCTCGCTAACTCTTTCCTGAATTAGATTTTAGTTTAGTTTTTACAGTCTGTTTCCCCTGTTAGCAAAGTTATAAAAATGAGGGTGTTTCTTAATGGAGCTGAATGTTCACAGAGCTTTATATTGTGTTACATTATTTAAATGCCAAAGAATCACTATGGCAATTGTTTTCAATATGTTGCTACCCATTAGCATGCCTATAGCTATTTTTTTCTCTCTTCTTTAGCCATGGAGTTCTAATTACGATATATTTACATTATAGAATATATTCAGATTATCTCAACTCTCTACAATAGACAACCTACATTAAAGAATCTAACAAACACCAGTCTTTAAGCCATCTAGAAGAAGAAGAAGATAAAAAAATAATGATAATTAACCTTCATTCTTAGCCTCCTAAAGCTAACACGACCCAGAGGACTTCCGCGAGCCCTTTCTCACGCCCATTCCCGCCCACAGACGTTCCACATCTGCCAGGAGGACGGGGCGCCAGGACTCGTTCCTGTGTCCCAACGGCACCATCTTCAACCAGCAGTACTTCGTGTGCGACTGGTGGTACAACTTCTCCTGCGACCACGCCTCCAGGTTCTACTCGCTCAACGCCCTTATTTACGAGCTTCCCGTGGCCGAGAAAATACGCCAGGAAATAGTGCTCTTTCGGTTTAGCCTTTTCCGCTTTTTCCTTTTTGTATTCGCCTGTAAGTTATTACTGACTGATGCCATGTATTTTACATGCGGGACTTGAACTGTANAGGGAGAGAGGAGATTAAGATGATAGAGATGCAACAGTGCCAGTCAGTGCCAGAGGAGAGCGGGGAGAGAGATAAAAGATGATAAAGGGTTTACACAACATAGAATACACGAAAGAGAAATGGGAAGAAGAGAGAGAGAAGAAAAGAGAAAGGGAAAGAAGAGAAGAAAATAGAGAGGGAAGAAAGAGGGATATAGAGAGGAACCTACATAGATACACAGTGAGTGCAAAGAAGGAGAAGAGGGCGAGCAGACATGGCACTGGCACAGATGCGTCATATCAGTGAGTTGAAAGCGGGTTCAGAGGCACTAAGCGGAGATGCTCGACCAGGAGGTTCGACCAGGGAGTGAATGGGAGGAGTGGGAGTGATGTCTACACCGTCACAGAAACGTAATGCTAAGTCAGAGAGGGATGGGGAGTGGACCTTTCGCCCACTCAAAGAGGGAGTGCCGTTTCGCGTTGCCCTGGCACTCCTTAGCAGTTTATCTTGGTGCCTCGCTAACTCTTTCCTGAATTAGATTTTAGTTTAGTTTTTACAGTCTGTTTCCCCTGTTAGCAAAGTTATAATAATGAGGGTGTTTCTTAATGGAGCTGAATGTTCACAGAGCTTTATATTGTGTTACATTATTTGAATGCCAAAGAATCACTATGGCAATTGTTTTCAATATGTCGCTACCCATCAGCATGCCTATAGCTATTTTTTTTCTCTTTTTATCGTTCTTAGCCATGGAGTTCTAATTACGATATATTTACATTATAGAATATATTCAGATTATCTCAACTCTCTACAATAGACAACCTACATTAAAGAATCAGACAAACACCAGTCTTTAAGCCATCTAGAAGAGAAGAAGATAAAAAATAATGATAATTAACCTTCATTCTTAGCCTCCTAAAGCTAACACGACCCAGAGGACTTCCGCGAGCCCTTTCTCACGCCCATTCCCGCCCACAGACGTTCCACATCTGCCAGGAGGACGGG
>NW_020869088.1:208042-215542 GCF_003789085.1 Penaeus vannamei | reverse complement strand
TGCCTGTCAAACCCTCGCACACAGTCACACACACCCAGTCATTATTTAAATAACTTCACGCTCATGGTTCATTCATATATTGTTCAACGCGCTTATCACTAATGCACTATAAGGCCATTTCTAATCCTCGTAAATATTATTCTTGCTAGATGCTTTGTATATATCCGGTTGCGACTGAACACTTCTCTGAATTGAAAAAAAAAATCTTATGCTTCTTCCTTATGCATTTTCTCCTTAACATTCAAGTCGTAGATAAAAGCGACATTACTTACTTAATTATTCAACTCTCACGACTCACACTCTGCATACGATCCGGAGATAGTCTTAGTAAAGGGTCTTCAGATACTTTTGGTCGATATTTTCACATCCACCAAAAAGCAAACTTTCCTATCATGTGAACCATGAGAGGTTTATACATATATATTTTTATATTGTAAATAAGTAGATGTAGTTTGAGGGGATACTGAGAAAATGTATGACAGGTTGTGTTTTTTTATTTGACTTTATGCAGTGTTTCTGTCGGTTTTTCCCCGTCAGTGAAAGTCGTGTCACACCTGGATGGGCAGGTGTGATGCCCCATAAGATATATCATAATGTAATTGTGTCATTGTGATTGATTTTGCTCTTAGATGTGTCTGAAACAATAAAATGCTAATTAATCAGATGCTTTTATTTTCCGCTTCTGAAAGACTACTAGGAATGTGGTTTAATGAGAGGTTGTGTTATTTTCTAGCGATATATATAGGTACATAAATTACTTTAAAAGATGGAAATTGTTTTCATGTATCTTTTTTGCCTTCTTTATGTTATTACAAACACTAGAAAATAAATCAGGAATATTAGTAAAATAACAAAGAAAGATTATGCTAATGGTAATAAAATGCTAAAGATGTTTGTAATCACAAGAATGACATTTAAAATATGAACAACCATAATAATACTGTAAGAATACTGATGGAAATACTGATCAAAAGTTTGACCTGTTAAGATCATATTCTTTGAATGGCAGATAAGCAAGATCTTTGGCAAAAAGGCTGAAATCCAATGCTAGTCACAAATAGAAGCCGGATTTAAGGATTTTATGTGGGCTAAAAAGTTTCGTGTTGTGTGTGTTTATGCTTATGTACATATATATACATATACGTATGTATTTGTGTGTATGTATATATATATGTGTATGTATATATATATATATATATATTATATATATATATATATATATATATATATATATATATATATATATATATATATATTATATATATATATATATATATATATATGTGTGTGTGTGTGTGTGTGTGTGTGTGTGTGTGTGTGTGTGTGTGTGTGTGTGTGTGTGTGTGTGTGTGTGTGTGTTGTGTGTGTGTGTGTGTGTGTGTGTGTGTGTGTGTGTGTGTGTGTGTGTGTGTGTGTGTACACACATGGATGGATGGATGTGAGATTATACATTTATGCACACACACATATGTGCGTATGTTTGTGTGGTTGTCAGACCAGGAAGTCAGTAGACGGATTGACCTGGCAGCATGGATCACACACACACATACACACACACACACACACACACACACACACACACACACACACACACACACACACACACACACACACACACACACACACACACATAATCAACAAGATTATTTGGAGATACTGGTACCTATGCAGAACGACCAACCTACGGGTGCATATATAGTGTGTATGTATCTCTCAATTCCTCTCTCTCTGACACCGTTTCTATCTCTCTCTCTCTCCCTTTCCTTCCCCAATCCATCACGCCCCATTCTCTCTTTCTGCCTTCCTCTCACATGTGTCTGTCTCTTTCCATTCTCCTCTCTCTCTCTCTCATCTCCATTCTCCCTTTCCCTCTCTCTCACTGTTTCTCTCTTTCCTTTTCCCTTTCCCCCTTCTCTCTCTCTCTCCTGATATTACTACATTTCTCTCCCTCTCTCTCTCCTCCTCCTTTCTTCCCTTCCCTTTGCAACTGAGTTTGAAATACATTAATAATTGTGGACCAATAGAAATTAATGTGCAATAGCATACAGTTTTATTGCCATTTCCTACACAAGAAGCGAAGAAGAAAGGACATGGACGCAACTCGCAATGCAAATAATTCCTATTCTTTCCACCTCTTAACAGTTCAAGAGCCATTAGCACTAACGATCCCACTGTGTTTGAAATGCTCTGACAAGTTCGCTTTTATTTGAATTTCATTTAACCCTAAATTCCACGTTTATTAACTTTGAGAGGAATAAAATTAAATTTACGTTCATAATGGACTATTTTCCTGCTTAGAACTGCAGAAGTCTGTGCGAGGAATGGCTCCCATCGCCTGCCGGTGCGGTCACAATTTGAAATTATTTATTGTATAGAGGAGAGCTCCTGAAATGACCCTTCTAATCATTAGATAACTGTAAGCAAGTTATTATTTGATGGTATTTCACTCCTGAGCTCGATGTCTAGCGTAGTGGTAATAGCATAATTAAATTGTAGTGATCATAAAACATATTTTGAACATCACATCTACATCGTTGAAATCCAGACATTACCCGGAAATGGCAAAGTTTAAGAATATGTTGATATATAGAGGTAATATATTCATGCTGAGATGTTGTTTACTCGAGGAATGCAGGATGCTTACATGGATAAAGCTCCAGTCACCTTTACCTGACAAGATAATCTATCTCTGCAGATTAGTTGTGGAATTGTTAGTAGGTACGGAGTAAATAATCTGCATGAAGTTGAGAAGGTTGTATGACATTCTATAGAAATGTGTTCCTTGAATTTAAAGCTCGTTCTTTAAAAGTATATCTAATGCATTCTGTTATGTCGTATAATTTCACTAGAACCAAAAGAAAACGTTCATTGTTTTGCTTTCTTGGGAATTTCACAGCGGTGGGAAAATCACTGAACTACTCCTGCGATCGTTTGACGGTAGTTTTGGCTTTCGCTATTCCCATCCATTCATTCATTCGTTGTATGTATGGTATATATATATATATATATATATATATATATATATATATATATATATATATATATATATATATATACATATATAATATATAATACACACACACACACACACACACACAGGATCACAAGCCGCTCGCACACACACGAGACGTAACCTTATATATGTACCTAACCTCTCTACAAAACTTAAGCTGGAACAGACCAGATTTTTTATTTGTCATGAAGAAATTTATCGTAATCTTCATAATATGCTGTGCTTTCTTCGCAATAATCTAAGAAACCAGCGATTGCGGTGATATAATTACTATTTAAGAAAAGCACATCTAGAACCTTTCGAGGGTTTTAGAGGGCAGTTGGGTCATCAGCCCACCGCCGGGCCTGACCACCCCCTGCTCAAATCAGGATCAGCCCTGGTATATTCCTAGGCTCTTCAGTAATATGTCACAGGTCACCTGTAATCTTGAAAAGATCCGTCAGCTGCGTCAGTTACTGCTAAAGAGCGACGAAAGAATCCGCCATTTGCTCTTCGCCGGATGTCTTATTTTGGGTGCAATTCTGTTATTCATTTTTGTTGTATTCAAACTCGCTAAATCCCACGAAGCGCTGACCGCCAAGTTGGTGGCAGCTGATCTAAGAGACCACGAGCTGACCGCAATGAAGGCGGCAGCTGACCAAATGCACCAGGAGCTGTCCGCCAAGTTGACGGCAGCTGATCTAAGGGACCACGAGCAAGTTGGAGGCAGCTGATCTAAGAGACCACGAGCTGTCGCCAGCTGATGCTAAGTCAGCTGATCTATGAGCATGGAGGCAGCTGACCCCACAGCTGCCTGTCCGCCAAGTTGGAGGCAGCTGATCTAAGGGAGCACTGACCCAGAGCTGTCCGCCAAGTTGGAGGCAGCTGATCTAAGAGACCACGAGCTGTCCGCCAAGTTGGAGGCAGCTGATCTAAGAGACCACGAGCTGACCGCCAAGTTGGAGGCAGCTGACCAAATGCACCAGGAGCTGTCCGCCAAGTTGGAGGCAGCTGATCTAAGAGACCGAGCTGTCCGCCAAGTTGGAGGCAGCTGATCTAAGAGACCACGAGCTGACCGCCATGAAGGCGGCAGCTGACCAAATGCACCAGGAGCTGTCCGCCAAGTTGGAGGCAGCTGATCTAAGAGACCACGAGCTGAAAGGCGGCAGCTGACCAAATGCACCAGGAGCTGTCTGCCAAGTTGGAGGCAGCTGATCTAAGAGACCACGAGCTGTCCGCCAAGTTGGAGGCAGCTGATCTAAGAGACCACGAGCTGACCGCCATGAAGGCGGCAGCTGACCAAATGCACCAGGAGCTGTCTGCCAAGTTGGAGGCAGCTGATCTAAGAGACCACGAGCTGTCCGCCAAGTTGGAGGCAGCTGATCTAAGAGACCACGAGCTGACCGCAATGAAGGCGGCAGCTGACCAAATGCACAGGAGCTGTCCCAAGTTGGAGGCAGCTGATCTAAGAGACCACGAGCTGTCCGCCAAGTTGGAGGCAGCTGATCTAAGAGACCACGAGCTGTCCGCCAAGTTGGAGGCAGCTGATCTAAGAGACCACGAGCTGACCGCTGAAGGAGGCAGCTGAAAATGCACCAGCTGTCAAGTTGGAGCAGCTGAGGAGCTGTCCGCCAAGTTGGAGGCAGCTGATCTAAGAGACCACGAGCTGTCCGCCAAGTTGGAGGCAGCTGATCTAAGAGACCACGAGCTGACGCAAGTTGGAGGCAGCTGACCAAATGCACCAGGAGCTGTCCGCCAAGTTGGAGGCAGCTGATCTAAGAACCACGAGCTGTCCGCCAAGTTGGAGGCAGCTGATCTAAGAGACCACGAGCTGTCCGCAAGTTGGAGGCAGCTGATCTAAGAGACCACGAGCTGTCCGCGCAGCTGATCTAAGAGACCACGAGCTGTCCGCCAAGTTGGAGGCAGCTGATCTAAGAGACCACGAGCTGACTGCCATGAAGGCGGCAGCTGACCAAATGCACCAGGAGCTGTCCGCCAAGTTGGAGGCAGCTGATCTAAGAGACCCGAGCTGAAGTTGGAGGCAGCTGATCCCACGAGCTGTCCGCCAAGTTGGAGGCAGCTGATCTAAGAGACCACGAGCTGTGGAGGCAGCTGACCAAATGCACCAGGAGCTGTCCGCCAAGTTGGAGGCAGCTGATCTAAGAGACCACGAGCTGACCAAGTTGGAGGCAGCTGACCAATGCACCAGGAGCTGTCCGCCAAGTTGGAGGCAGCTGATCTAAGAGACCACGAGCTGTCCGCCAAGTTGGAGGCAGCTGATCTAAGAGACCACGAGCTGTCCGCCACAGCTGATCCTGCCATGAAGGCGGCAGCTGACCAAATGCACCAGGAGCTGTCCGCCAAGTGGTGAGCTGATCTAAGAGACACGAGCTGTCCGCCAAGTTGGAGGCAGCTGATCTAAGAGACCACGAGCTGTCCGCCAGCTGATCTAAGAGACCACGACAGCTGACCTGACCAGCTGACCAAATGCACCAGGAGCTGTCCGCCAAGTTGGAGGCAGCTGATCTAAGAGACCACGAGCTGTCGCCAAGTTGGAGGCAGCTGATCTATGTCCGCCAAGTTGGAGGCAGCTGATCTAAGAGACCACGAGCTGTTGAAGGCGGCAGCTGACCAAAGCCCAGGAGCTGTCCGCCAAGTTGGAGGCAGCTGATCTAAGAGACCACGAGCTGTCTGCCAAGTTGGAGGCAGCTGATCTAAGAGACCACGAGCTGTCCGCCAAGTTGGAGGCAGCTGATCTAAGAGACCACGAGCTGTCCGCCAAGTTGGAGGCAGCTGATCTAAGAGACCACGAGCTGTCCGCCAAGTTGGAGCAGCTGATCTAAGAGGAGCTGAACAGCTGACAAAGCACCAGGAGCTGTCCGCCAAGTTGGAGGCAGCTGATCTAAGAGACCACGAGCTGTCCGCCAAGTTGGAGGCAGCTGACCAAATGCACCAGGAGCTGTCCGCCAAGTTGGAGGCAGCTGATCTAAGAGACCACGAGCTGTCCGCCAAGTTGGAGGCAGCTGATCTAAGAGACCACGAGCTGTCCGCCAAGTTGGAGGCAGCTGACTAAGAGACCAGAGCTGTCCGCCAAGTTGGAGGCAGCTGATCTAAGAGACCACGAGCTGTCGCCAAGTTGGAGGCAGCTGATCTAAGAGACCACGAGCTGTCCGCCAAGTTGGAGGCTGGGAGCTGTGAAGCGGCAGCTGACTAACTCCGCCAAGTTGGCGGCAGCTGATCTAAGGGACCAGGAGCTGACCGCAATGAAGGCGGCAGCTGACCAAATGCACCAGGAGCTGTCCGCCAAGTTGGAGGCAGCTGATCTAAGAGACCACGAGCTGTCCGCCAAGTTGGAGGCAGCTGATCTAAGGGACCACGAGCTGACCGCAATGAAGGCGGCAGCTGACCAAATGCACCAGGAGCTGTCCGCCAAGTTGGCGGCAGGTGATCAACGGAAGCCGCTGAACCTCCGTATCCGTACTGTGCGGGTGGTCCCGGTGTCCGTCGAGCGCCGCCGCCCACCGTGGGGGGCCGCTCCCATCTCCGCAGAGGCTCAGCGCCGGGCAGACACATGGCGCCGGTATGCCGCAGAAGACCGCAAGAGGGCGAGGGCCTTCAGGGAACGCAAGCTGGCGAAGGCCTTCAGGCCCCAAGAGCCCGAGGAGGAGACCCAGGGAGTCCCCCAAGAGCCCGAGGAGGAGACCCAGGAAGTCCCCCAAGAGCCCGAGAGGAGACCCAGGGAGTCCCCCAAGAGCCTCCCCCAAGAGCTGACCCCCCGTACTGTGCGGGCGGTGCCTGTGTCCGTCGAGCGCCGCCCACCGCGGGAGGCTGCTCCCATCTCCGCAGAGGCTCGGCGCCGGGCAGACACACGGCGCCGGTATGCCGCAGAAGACCGCAAGAGGGCGAGGGCCTTCAGGGAACGCAAGCTGGCGAAGGCCTTCAGGCCCCAAGAGCCGAGAGGAGACCCAGGGGTCCCCCAAGAGCCCGAGACCCAGGAAGTCCCCAAGAGCCCGAGACCCAGGAAGTCCCCCAAGAGCCCGAGACCCAGGAAGTCCCCCAAGAGCCCGAGACCCAGGAAGTGCCTTCAGGGAAGAACGCATGAGGGCGAGGGACTTCAGGAGCAGGAATCAGCGGTGAGCGCTGACCTACCTCCCCCTACCCCTGCCTCTTCCCTCCCGGTGTCATATAATACATATAATATGTATGCATAAATCGACTATATAATATATACAATACACATATAATATACATAATGATTAAGGATAATTAATATGACAACACAAACACATATATATATGTATATATACATATATATATGTATATATATGTATATACATATATATATGTATATATATATACATATATAATGGAGATTATATATATATGTATATATATGTATATATATATATATTATATACATATATATAATATATATATCCATTTATCTACCTATCTATCCAATCTTAGATCTACTTGTCCGGGCTTGGGACCGGCACCCACAAAAGGTT
>NW_020869088.1:205756-207648 GCF_003789085.1 Penaeus vannamei | reverse complement strand
GCTCTCCCCTGCCCCCTCTCTCTGTCTGTATGTCTCTCTCTCCTCTCCTCTCTAATAGTCTCTCTCTATCTCTCTCTCCCTCCGCTCTCTCTCTCTCTCTCTTCTCTCTCTCTCTCGCTCGTCTCTCTCTCTCTCTCCTCTCTCCTCTCTCTCGTCTCCTCATCTGCTCTCTCTACTCCTCTCTCTCTCTCTCTCTCTCTCTCTCTCTCTCTCTCTCTCTCTCTCTCTCTCTCTCTCTCTCTCTCTCTCTCGACACGAGAACTGAAACGGAAACTCCCTTGGCTAGGATAATTCATTTGCTTATTTCTTGTACAACTCCTGTTTTCATAAAATTTCAACTATCAGTCTTTACGATTTGAAAGGCGAATGAAAACGGTGAGAGAAAATCGACTGATCGGGGCGACAGTGTCAGGCCATGTGTTGATTAGATTAATTTTCGGAAAGAAATTAAATGGAAGGATTGTATTCATGTTTCAATTGTGAAATAAAGGATTTTTAGCCACAATTATTGTCTTGATAAAGCTCTTTTCCCCTCTCTCTCCTCTCTCTCTCTCTGTCTCTCTCTCTCTCTCTCTCTCTCTCTCTCTCTCTCTCTCTCTCTCTCTCTCTCTCTCTCTCTCTCTCTCTCTCTCTCTCTCTCTCTCGAGTTTTTGTAACACAAATATATCTTGAACTGGAATAATAATGGTATTCTGAGCTTTTAAACATGTTTGTTTCGTTTTCGTCAGAATATGCTTAGTTTGCATATCTGTAAGAAGAGTGTCCCCCCATCCCCTAAAAAGGAAAAAGAAAAAAAAACTGATCCCCCGACCAGCTGACATCTCGGGGCGACGACAGCTGATCGCGCGGACGGTGACTTCCGCCAGCTGTTTTCTGTATTCATCCCGATCCCTGTCTCTCGTTTCCCTTTTTCTCGAAGCCGAAGTCAGCGCCGTCAGTGACAGTCAGCGTGAAGGGAAATTCGTTATGGAGTGTTACGTGTTCGTGACGTAGAGCGCACATCGCCTTATGAAAAATTTATTTAAATTAAAGTAATCGTTTTTCAAAGATGTTTAGGAAAATACTTTTCTTTTTTATTATTACCATTAATGAAATGACATAAAGGTATTGGTACTATTAACTGTAATTCTATATAGTTATATTAAAAATAAGTGTACATACGGACACGCACATTTTTCATTACAGTGACATAAATATTGATCAAACAAAGCAGTATTATTTTCTGACACGCACGAACACGCTCACGCACATACATACACACAAACAAACACAGATATATGGATACTGTTGACATGCAATTTAATTGTAGATATAGATACATAAAAAGCTATGCACTACACACACACACACGCACACACACACACACACACACACCACACAACACACACACACACACACACAACACACACACCACACACCACACACACACACACACACACACACACACACACACACACACACACACACACACACACACACACAAACACACACACACATCTTTCAAATTTCCATACATCCATCAGTCCATACATACATACATATGTACTCGTATTGGCTGTTTATTTACATCTCTTTATGATTGCATATATCTATCTGTCTGTCTTTCTGTCTCCCAATCTATCTATCTATAAATTACCCAAATTAATCAATCTTTCAATAGAACTGACCATCTATCTACTTATTTGTTTATCTCTGATGATAATGATGATATGATGAATGGATGATGATGATCTCAATCACGCCATTTTCGCTTTCTCTTTTCGAAAAGAAAGAATTCCTTGTTTATTGATATTGTGACAAATTTCGACGGTTTGAATAGCAGAAGTACGAAGTCGACGGTCTGTGTAGATCAAGTCGACGAATTGCCGAAAGCAGAGGCGCCATTTTGTTTT
>NW_020869088.1:198256-200756 GCF_003789085.1 Penaeus vannamei | reverse complement strand
ACTTACCTACCGTTACTGTGATCTAACTATCTTCTTTCTCTGTGCATAATACTTCATTTATTTCCCCTATATATACATACATAAGTACACACACGCACACACACGCGCGCACACATACACACATATATATGTATGCATATCTGCTTTATACAAAAGCACAACCGCACTTACATATAACCTAAACACACACACTCATGCATACGCACACACGCACGTACAAAGGATGTTGTCCGAGCCTGAGAGTACCCAGACAACCGGTTCGGCCGCCTCGGCCACCGCCAGACACTCGACAGTTATCCCAGAGTGCAATACTCCTTCACTGCTGCTGCTTCAACTTGTGCTTCTCTATTTTCTTTATTTTCTCTTCTGCTACTTTTCTCTTTTCCCTTTCTTCTCTTCGACTTCCTCTCTTTCCCCGCCTCTAGCTCAATTTACTTTCTCTTTTTTTTCCTTTATATACTTCTACATTTTCATTTTTGTTTTTACACCATCTTCTGCCACTCCATCCACTATCTTAAAGCCACCAACGCACCCGCTCCCAAACCCCCACTCACACACGCGTGCGCACATACATACATACACACACTTACAGCAATATCTGGCGACTGCGAGTCAAGCAGTAACCTACCAATGTACACCATCCCAGAAGTCAATACGGTATTTCCCAAACTCCGGTAATGCCCGGACGAGCCTGGTCCGTCTCCCAGTAGCAGGAGCACATTTCCCATCCCATCAAGGGGTCCCGGTTTATTGGTCTCTTCATCCAGGAAACACCCATACAACCACACAGTGAATCTATAAAAATGTATATGTACGAAAAAAATCCCTGGCTTTGATAAGGTTCATCCCATGTCCTACAAATAAAGGTCTCGTACTTACTTACGTGGGGCGAGGAAGGTCATCTAGAACAAGATATTTTGGAAGGGAAAAGATACATTAATACAAACATAAACACACAGAGAGCAGTGAACCACAAGATGGGAGACACGCACATTAATAAAGTTCATATAAGTACAACGTCTGGCATGACAGTGCCTGCCGGTATCACGGTACATTACCGCCATGCTATCATTGACAAAATATCCCAAGAGGCATTATCATAAACATGCACACTGTCTACTACTGGATCTAAAATTAAGAATATAATCGGCATATTCTACGTAGGAAAAATGTTGGGACTACTTGTTGAAAACTCCTATCACTTGTAGTGCTAATAATTCCAACTGCTGTCTACTGCAACGGTTGCAGCAGCAAGCACAATTTTTGTTGACAGATAAAACAGCACTCCAGAAGGAACATAAAACATCCCAGCTCTCTCAGTTGCTCCGCCAACCCTCCGTGCCTACTGAAAATTGTACACACGCTGAACTTCTACCGCAGGTCAAATCACATTTATGTTATAAAACATACCACAAGGCCAGCATGCAGTTCTAAAAAAAGGAAAATTAAATCAGAGAGAGAGAGAGAGAGAGAGAGAGAGAGAGAGAGANCCCTCCTCCCTCCTCCTCCTCCTTTCCTACCCTTTTCCTTCCTCCTCCTCCTCTCCTCCTTCCTCCTCTCCCCTCCACCTTCTCCTCCTCCATTTCCCTCCCTCCTTCCTCCTTCATCCCTACCCTCCTCCTCCCTCCTCCTTCCCTCCTCAACTCCCTCCCTCCTCCTCCCCTCCCTCTCTCCTCCTCCTTCCCTCTTCCTCATTCCTCCTCCCTCCTCCTCCTTCCTACCCCTTTCTCCTCCCTCCTCCCCTCCCCTCCTTCCCTATTCACATTCCTCCTCCCTCCTCCTCCTTCCCTACACCTCACTCCCTCCTCCTCCTCCCTCCCTCTCTCCTCCTCCTCCCCTATTCACATTCCTCCTCCCTCTCCTCCTCCCTCCCTCTCCTCCTCCTCCTCCTCCTCCTCCCTCCCTCTCCTCCTCCCCTCTTCGCATTCCCTCCCGGCCTCAGCGGCGCCAGACACCGCTTTGGCAGCTTTGGCGAAACAAACAAAGAATTATTAAACATTATGATGCAATTCCTCCTTCTTCCTCCTCCTCTCTCACTCTCTCCGTCAGCTCGTCAGGAGGAGAGTGTCAGTCTGTCTCTCAGGTTGGCTGTCTGTCTGTCTGTCTAGGCAAGCGGGGAGTGTCTGGCTGTGTGTCTGTGTGTCTGTCTTCCCTAAACTTATTGGCGTGAACTATAAACATACACACAATAACAACTAGACGCACACGGACGCACACGCACACAAGAAAAATAACAGGAACAAATCCAATGACAGCAAAACCGCCTCCATCACCAACAGAGCCAACAACTACAACAACAACCTTACCAACACCAAGTTCAACAATAACTTCACCACCACCTTCACCAACTTCACCACCTCCAAAAACTTCACCACCAATAACATCACCTCTAAAAACTTCACCACCACTAACAACTTCACCAACACCAAACTTCCTAATAAAATAACAACTTCACCACCAACACCAACTTCACCACCTCCAAAAACTTCACCACCACCTC
>NW_020869088.1:183256-193256 GCF_003789085.1 Penaeus vannamei | reverse complement strand
GAAAGAGGGAGGAGTGAAGAAGAGAGAAGAAGACAACGAAAGAAAAAGAGGGAGGAGGGAGACCAGAAAAGGAGACAATGGAAGAAAGAGGAAAGTGGAGACCAGAAAAAAGGAGAGAAGGAAGAAGAGGGAAGAGGGAGACCAGAAAAGAAACAACGGAAGAAAGAGAAGGAGGAGGAAAAGGAAGAGAGGTAGGGAAGAGAGAGAGGAAGGGAACAAGTAGAGGAAACAAGGATAGAAAAATAAAATAAAGACCAAAGAGAAGAAAATAAGTGAAGAAAAACANTACACACAAGATTAATATAATACTAATAAGAGTGTGAACCCAAATAAATTAAATGCACATAATATAAAAAAATTACCATATAACTCCACAATATCATTATCCTCCATGACGTCGCTTTTATATGTTTACTTACCCTTTTTCATCCTTTTTCATAAATTTTTTTCATTACTGTATTTATCTGTTCATAGAAAAGGTTTCTTCAGAGCATGTATGAAAACATTAATATTTTTCCCGAAATCGCTTAAATTCTTAATTTCTGTAAAATTAGATAATATATTATTACAACTGAAAAAGAAAATCCATATTATTCATTGCCGTTTTGTGATTAAATTGTCATTATTTTCAGAAACAAAATAACCATGATCACTGTGAACGGTTTGTGACTCCCATTAACAACTTGCAATTGCATTTGAAATAAGACAAAATATCTAATTATAATCAAAACAAGCAAATTCAATTTTATAAAGCTTCCACTAATTGTATAATACTCAAATTTCAATTAAGAGCAAAATCGCTGATTAGAAAAAAAAATATTTAGAAAAAAAATACCGCCCTTCGCCCAGAAAAAAAAATAATAAAAAAAAAAAAAAATAAATAAATAAAAATAAATGAAATGAAATAGAAATAACTGAAGATGATTCAAACCATCCGGTGAGTCATTCTATTATTGATTCCTCCTTAAATCTATAGAGTTTAGAAGCAGCTGAAGAAAGACATTCAAGAAAGAGAGAGAGAGACAGAGAGAGAGAGAGAGAGAGAGAGAGAGAGAGATGAGAGAGAGAAGAGAGAGAGAGAGAGAGAGAGAGAGAGAGAGAGAGAGAGAGAGAGAGAAAGAGAGAGAGAGAAGAAGAGAAGAGAGAGAGAGAGAGAGAGAGAGAGAGAGAGAGAGAGAGAGAGAGAGAGAGAGAGAGAGACTAGACAGAGGAGAGAGAGAGAGAGATCGCAGAGAGAGAGAGAGAGAGAGAGAGAGAGAGAGAAGAGAGAGAGAGAGAGAGAGACTGAGAGAGCGAGCGAGCGAGCAGAGAGAGAGAGAGACCGAAACAGAAAAGAGAGAGAGAAACAAACAGACAGAGAGTCAAAGAGACGGAGAAAGAGAGACAGACAAACAGAGAGAAAGTCAGAGAGACGGAGAGAGAGAGGGAAAGAGAAAGACACCAAGACATACTTAAAAAGAAACACTTCAAATACGCACTGACGAACAGACAAGTGGCATCTCACTACGCACACGACCGGTGTTAATTGACAAAATTAAATATAACTCGGCTTACAAAATTCTGGTTACGCCGCTTGTCCCTCAAGTCTTCACCGCCTTATAGAGCAGAGAACGGTGTGGGGGGGTTGGGGTAGGGTGGGGTGGGTAGGGGTGATGGGGGGGGTGGGCGTCTCAAAAGGGGCGTCTTTGTCTGGCTTGATCTCTGTTTGTCTCTGTTTCGTCTTTTCTTTCATTTTTAAAAAAATTCTATCGCATTTTTTCTCTCTCTCTCTTTCTCGTTATTTATCTGTTTTGCCTTACTTTCTTTCTTTTTCTTTTTCTTTCATTACTTTCTCTCTCTCTCTCTCTCTCTCTCTCTCTATCTGTCTTTGTCACTCTTGTCTCTGTTCTCTCCCCCCCTCCCCTTCTCTCTCCCTCTCTCTCTCTCCTCTCTTCTCTTCTCTCTCTCTCTCTCTCTTCTCCTCTAATACCTGTTTTATATGTTTTCTCTCTTTCTTACTTGCATGTGTACACATACATGTGATGGTGGTACACACACACATAACACACACACACACACACAACACACACACACACGCATGCACACACACTCACAAACCCCCCCCCCATACACACACACCACAACACACACAACGACACACGCATGCACACACACTCAAACGCCGCCGCCCCCCGCATCATCCCACCCCCCCACCCACATACACACCACACACACAGCTCACCACCCCCCCTCCCATACACACACACACACGCTTACACCCCCCCCCCCCATATACACACCTACACACTATACACACAAACTTACACAACAATCTGCACATGGATACACACATGCATAAATTTATGAATGCAAATTTAATCTCAGTGGACAGAGCAACGAACGTGCTCACCGGTTGGGTCTTTGAAAGGTTTTGGATTTAGAAAGGTTTTTTTTTCTATTGTTTTCTGTTTTTCTGTTTTTTTTATTTTTTTTTTTTTTTTTTTAGCTTTTTTTTTTTTTTTTTCTTTTTTCTTTTTTTTGGGGGGGTGATAGGTAGACTGGTTGACACACAGACACAGACACACAAAAGCGCATTCAAGCGCGCGCCCGCACACGTACACACTTATATACATAATCACAGCATTCACACACCACCACACACACAACACACAGCACACACCACACATATATATATATATATATTATATATATATATCATATAATATTATTATATACTATATATATATATATATATATATATATATATATAATACATATGTTACAATAAAATATAATATTATATATCATTATTATATATAATATATATATATATATATATATATATATAAACAGACTTAAAAAGCGCACACACACACACCACACACACACACACACAAAGCACACACACACCACACATCAACACAAACACAGGCAACACACACTACACACACACACACACACACACACACCACACGGCACACACACACCCCACCACACACACACACCACACCACACAACATATACACATTACATATACAAACCATCAACACACAGAAACACACGCATTCGCACACACACACACACACACACACACACACACACACACATACACACACAGCAACACACACACACACACACACACACACACACACATCACACACACAACACACACAACAACACACACACACACACACACCACCACACACCACACACACACCAAACACACTACACACATATATATGATATATAATTGTATATATATATATATAATATATATATATATATATATATATATATATATATATATATATATATATATATAATATATACATACATAAATATATATATTATATATATATATATAATATATATATATATATATACATATATATATCATATTTATATGGTATATACAAATATACATATATAAGTGTATGTATATATATTTGTGTGTGCGAGTGTGTGTTGTGTGTGTGTGTGTGTGTGTGTGTTGTGTGTGCTGTGGTGTGTGTGGTGTGTGTGTGTGTGTGTGTGTGTTATATATGATACATATATATATATATAATTATATATATATATATATATATAATATATATAATATATATATATATTATATATTATGGTGTGTGTGTGTGTGTGTGTGGTGTGTTGTGTGTGTGTGGTGTATTACGCTCAAGATGTCATTTGAAGCTTTTCTTACACAACACTTGCAGAGCTATTACAGAATGGAAATGCTGTGGTGCCAAAAAGAAAGAAAGAGAGAAAAGAAAGAGAGAGAGAGAAAAAAGCATTTCACTTCCGGCAGACGAAGAGTAGGACGCTTGCCCCCCCCTTCCACTCTTTCCTAACTTCCCCTTTTTCCTCTTTCTCCCCTTCCCCTTTTTTTTCCTCTCTCTTTTTCCTATCTCTCCCGCTTTTTTTCTCTCTTTTTCTCTCATCTCCCTCCTCTTCTCTCTCCTTCCCTTTCCCTTCTCCCTCCTCCTCTCCCTCATCCGTATATATATATACATACATACATATATATATATATATATATATAATATATATATATATATATATATATATTATATATATATATATAATATATATATATATATATATATATATATATATATATATATATATATATATTATTATATACATAACCCAATACATATACATATATATACATATACATATATATATATATATATATATATATATATATAATATATATATAATAATATTATATATATAATATATATATATATATATATTCCCAAAGGTTTTCGTTCGATATACTGAATGTCAGGAATGAATAATAGATTAAAAGAAAGAAGAAACAAACAAAAAACAACAACAAACAAATTAATCTGCGTGATTTTTTTTTTTTTTTTTTTTTCTTTTTTTTTTTGTATAATAAGGCTTCGCGTCTGAAAATCTGGTGCTAAAAAGAACGTGCTTGCGTGTGCGTGCGCTTGTGCGTGAGGTGCGGATGTAACCGTGGCGGTGGATGGGGGGGGAGGGGGGGCGAGGGGAGCGAGGAGGGGAGGATTTGTGAAGAGAAAGGGGCGAGGGGAAAAGGGATATGGAGAGAGAGAGGAGAGGGAGAGAGGGAGGAAAGGAGAGGGGAGAGGGGAGAAGAGAGGAGAGAGGGGAGAGGGCAGGGAATGATGAGAAGGGGAGATGGGGGGAGGAGAGGAGAGAGGGGAGAGGAGAGAGGGGAGAAAGGGGAAAGGAGAAGGGGATAAGGGAGAGAATGATGGAGGGAGATGGAGGAGAGGAGAGGGAGAGGGGAGAAGAGAGGTAGAGGAAGAGGTGAGAAGGGAAAGGAGAGGGATAGGGGAGAGAATGATGAGAGGGAGATGGCAGAGGGAGAGAAGAGAGGGGAGAGGGGAGAAGAGAGGAGAGGAGAGAGAGAAGATGAGGGGAGAGTGTAAAGAGAGTGAAGAGGGTGAAGAGAGAAGAGAGAGAGAAAAAAAAAACACAGAGAAGAGAGAGAGAGAGGGGAAAGGCGAGAGGGAGAGCAGGAGGAAAGGGGTATTGCGTGAACGTTGTTGAAGGAGAAAGGAGGGTGTGTAGGGGGGTCCAGTCAGTGAAGGAGGGGGTGGGGGGAAAACGGGGGGGGGATCTAGTACAAAAGGGGGGGGAGGGAAGGCTGGGGTCCACAGGAGAGAGAGAGAGAGAGAGAGAGAGAGAGAGAGAGAGGAAGGAGAAGGGGAAAGAGCGGGCAGTATAACCGAAGAGAGGGAGGGGGGGGGGAATCCTGTGTTGGCTGGGGGTGGGGGGTGGGAGGAGGGGTGAGAGGGTTATCGAGTACACAGGGGGGGAAGCTTTTCAGTAAGGAGGGTAGGGTAGAGGGGGAATGGGACAAGGTAGGGGGGGGGTTCGTCGACACAGGGGGGGGGGGAGGGAAAGCTTTCGGTAAGGAAGAGGGGGGGAAAGGACAGATGGGGAGGGTAGGGGGGGTCTTTAGAGGGGGGGAGGTTGGAGGGGAATGGGAACGAGTGGGGAGGGAGTGGTGAGGGGCTTTAAGGGGTGGGGGATGGGAAAGGAGGGAGAGAGGGGGGGGGGGTTTTCGTCGCGTTGTGTGAGTGCGTGATTATATGGGTGAGTAATCGTGTAAGTATGTGTTAGAGTGAATGAACGGCGGAGTTCGTGAGTACGTGCATTAGGCAGAGAGTACATTACATAAAGCAAGAGTGTCATGATTCGTGATGGATGTCATGCGGGGCTGTCATGAAGACTCCATGACACGGCGAGAGGGATTAGAGAGTCAGTCACAAAATTCGAGACAAGAGCGAAGGGGGAAGAGGAAGGATAGAGGAAAGAGGAGGAGAGTGAAGAGAGAGGAGGAGAATGAAGAGAATGGGAAAAAAAGGGTGAATGGGGGAGTCGAGGAAGAGAGGGAAGGATTAACGACGGTGGGGAAGGAAGAGGGAGATGCGGTGAAGGGGAAGAGGGGAGGAGAAGGGAGGGAGGAAGGGCGGCAAGAGGAAGGTTGCGAAAGGAAGGGAGGGGAGAGGGAGAGGGAGGGAGAGAGAGGGAGAGGAAGGGAGGGAGAGGAGGGGAGGGATGGGGCTCTCCGGTAATCAATCTCCTAACATACTACTAGTAGCGAACACGCAACCCCCCCTCTCCCCTCTCCTCCCCCCTTCCCCCTTCGTCTCCTCCTCTGGCCTGCTCTCCCTCTCAATCCTTCCCTTCTCCCTTCCCTCCCTCAGCCCTTCCTCTTCTCCCTCCTTCCCTTCCCCTCCTTCCCTTCCTTCTCCTCTCCTCCCTTTCTTCTCCCCTTTTCTGTACCACCCCCTCCCTCTCCCCTCCCTCTCCTCCTCTCCCTTCCCTTCTCCTCCCCTTCTTCCCCCTCCCTCCTTCTCCTCCTCCTCCTCCCTTCCTCTCATCCTCCCCTCCCCTCCTCCCTCCCTCTCCTCCTTCCCCTCCTCCCCTCCACCCCTTCCTCTCCCCTACCGCTGCTGCAGGCTGAGCGAGGTGTGAGGTTCGGATGCAGGTTATTGTACTGCATCACGAAGGTAGCGTTTTGTGCTTTATGGTTGGGTTGGGAAAAGAGAAAAGAGGGAGAGGAGAGGGAGAGAGGGGATGAAGAGAGAGGGGAGGAGAGGAGGGAGACGGAGGGAGAGGGAGGAATGCTATGAGAGGGGGAAGGGAGAGAGGGGAATAAGAGGGAGAGGGAGGGAGAGGAGGGAGGGAGACGAGAGGGAGGGAGAAAGGGGAGAGAGGGAGGGAGAGAGGGAGGCAAGAGAGAGGGAGGGAGGGAGAGGAGGAAAGGAGGGATGAAGAGGGAGAGAAGGGAGGAAGAGGAGAGGGAGAGAGGGGAGGAAGAGAAGGAGAGAAGAGGGGAGATGGGAGGAGAGGGGAGGAAGAGAGAGGGGGGGGGAGGAGGGACCGAGGAAGGTGAGAGAGAGAGGGAAGGAGGGAAGAGGGAGGTAAGAGGAGAGGATGAAGAGGGAGGGAGTCTCAGAGAGGGAGGAAGAGAGATGGAGGAGGAAGAGGGAGGGAGGGACGGAGGGAGGGAGAGAGAGGGGAGGGAGGAGAGGGAAGGAGGGAGGGAGGAGGGAGAAGAGGGAGAGGAAGAGATGAGGGGAGCGAGAGAGAGGGAGGGGAGAGAGGGGAGGGAGAGGAGAGGGAGAGGGGGAGAAGAAGAGGGAGGGCAGGAAGAGAGGGAAGGAGAGAGAGGAGGAAGAGGGAGGGAGGGGAGCGCAGAGAGAGGGAGAAAGGGAAGATGAGAGGGAGGAAAGAGGGCGAGGGAAAGAGGGGAGGGGAAGGAAGAGAGAGGGGAGGGAGAGGGAGGGAGGGAGGAACAGAGACACGAGGGAGAAGGGGAGGGAGAGAGAGGAGGGAGAGAGGGGAGGGAGAGGAGGGGGAGAGGGGAAGGAAGAGGGAGGCGGAGGAGAGAGGGAGGGGAGGAAGAGAGAGGGAGAGAAGGAGAGAGGAGGGAGAGAGGAGGAGGAGGGAGGGAGGGAGGGAGGAAGAGAACAAGAGAGAGGGAGGGAGAGGGAGGAGAGAGGAGGAAGAGGGAGGAGGGAGAGAGAGGATGGAGAGAGGCGGAGAGAGGGAGGGAGGGGAGGAGGAGAGGAGGGAGAGAGGAGGGAGGAAAAGAGGAAGAGAGAGGAGAGGGAGGGATAGAGGGGAGGAAGAGGGAGGAGGAGAGAGGGGAGGAAGAGAGAGGGAGGAGAGAGGAGAGGGACGGGAGGGAGAGGAGGGGAGGAAGAGGAGGGAGAGAGGGGAGGAGAGAGAGGCGAGAGAGGGGAGGAAGAGGAGGAAGAGAGAGGGAGGGAGAGAGGGGAGGAAGAGGGAGGAGAGGGAGGGAGAGAAGAGGAGGCGAGAGAGGGAGGAAGATGGAGGGAGGGAGGGAGGAGAGGGAGGGAGAGAGAGGGGAGGAAGGAGAGGGGAGGGAAGAGAGAGGGGAGGAAGAGAGAGGGGAGGGAGAGAGGGGAGGAAGAGAGGAGAGGGAGAGAGGGGAGAAGAGGAGGAGGGAGGGAAGGAGAGAGAGGGAGGAAGAGGAGGGAAGGAGAGAAGAGAGAAGAGGGAGAGGGAGAAGGGAGGAGAGGGGAGGGAGAGGGGAGGGAAAGAGGGAGGGAGAGGGAGGAGGAGAGAGGGAGGGAGAGAGGGGAGAGAGAGAGGAAGAAGGGAGGGAGGAGGAGAGAGGGAGGAAGAGAGGGAGGAAGAGAGAGGGAGGGAGAGAGGGAGGAGAGGAGGAAAGGCACACAAACATACGCACGCAAGCACGCACGCACAGAGGGTAATGAGATGGACAGATAGATAGGAGAGAGAGATAGACACAGACAGACAGACAGACAAACAAATAAGCAAACAAACAAAGAAAAAGAGATAAACAGAGACGGAGAGAAAAAAGAAAAAAGAAAAACCAAACAGGAGATGAAACGAAAGAGAAATAGGTAAAGAATAAAGAACAAAATAATAGACGCAGGATGCTTCTACTAATCTGACGTAACAACAACTATACTTTTAACAAAAACAACAACAAAAAACTATTAACCAAAAAAAAAAAAAACTATTAACAAAAAAGAGAGAAAAAAAGAAAAAAAAAAAAAAAAAAAAGAGAGAGAAAAAAAAAAGAGAGAAAAAAAAAAGTTACAGTGGGCCGGTCACACGCCCAACGACATGCAATCGGATAAATCAATATAGACATGAGCCACGCAAACAAAAGCAAAACACAACCAAAGCGAAAACAAAACAAGAACAGAACAAAAGAACGAGGCAAAACAAGAACAAAAGAACAACACAAAACAAAACGAAATGGCAAAAGGAAAGAAAAAGGCAAAAGCAGAAAAAAGAACAAGAAAAAAAAAAGAAAAAAAAAGATTTACAAAATAGATAAAAACAAGAACAAAACGAAAGAACAAGATAAAAATAAAACAAATAAATAAATAAAATAAATAAATAAATAAATAAAAATAGATACAAACAAGAGCAAAGCGAAAGAACAAAGCAAAACAAGAGCAAAAGAACGAAGCAAAACGAAAACAAAACAAACAAAAAAAACAAAACAAAAACTAAACACAAACGAAATACGACGCAAAAAAATAAAGAAAACAAACAAACAAAAACAAAACGAAACAAAAAAACAAAACGACAAAGCAAAAACAAACAAAAAACAAACAAGGAATTTAATACAGCTCTTGAAGCAGATCAGACTGTACGCTAAATAAGCCTTGCAGTCAATATTCTGCCGCTGTCAACCCCTTCGCGTGTGTGTGTGGGGGGGGGGCTGGGGGGGGTTGGGGGAAAAGAGGGAGAGAGGGGAGAGGGAAGGTGAAAGAGGGAGGAGGGCTGGGGGAAAGAGGAGAGAGGGAGGGGTTGAAAAGGGGAGAGGAGGGGAGAGGGCTGGGGGGAAAGAGGAGAGAGGGAAGGGTGAAAAAAGGAAGAGGAAGGAGTGAGAGAAGGGAGAGGGAAGGATGTAAGAGGGAAGAGGAAGGCTTGAAAGAGGGGGGATGAAGGGGTTGAAAGAGAAGAAGAGAGGAGAGATAGGGGAGTAGGAGAGAAGAAGGAGGGAAGGGAAGAGGGAGAGAGAGGGAAATAGAAGAGAGGAGAAGGGGAAAGGAGAGAGAAAGGATGGAGAGAGAAGAGGGGAAAAGGGAGGAAAAGAGGAAAGGAGGGGGGAAAAGGAGAGGATAGAGGCGACGAAGAAGGAATAAGGATGAATGGATGAATGAGGAAAGGAGAGAGAGGGGAGAGAGAAGAAGAGGAACAGAGGGAGGGGGTTAATTGTCCCTCCTCCGCTCCTCACTTCGCTATATTTATCGTCCCCTCTTCTCTTCCTCGCTATTCCCTTCCCTCTTTCGCACCCTCTCCCTCTCTTATTCTTTTCTTCGCCTTTTCTTCCATTCTCTCTGTTTCTGTTTAGCTGTGTCTTTGTTTGTTTATGCTTCGTGTCCTGTCTTTTTATTTGTTAACTGTGAGTTTATTTGTTTTTTTTTTTCTCTTTTTTATTTTCGCTATCTTTTTTTCTCTATCCTTCGCTACTTCTCTCTCTCTTCTCTTTCTTCTTTTACGTTTCTCT
>NW_020869088.1:173256-178256 GCF_003789085.1 Penaeus vannamei | reverse complement strand
TTTTTTAACCGATCTGACGGATCAGACTCAAAATTCTCGCACTTACAAAAAAAATTCGCTCGTTAAATCCAAGCCTCTCGCATGGCGTTCGGACGAGGCCATCCGTCCGTTCTTGAATCCGCGAATCCGCCTGTGCGAACGCCATCGATTCTGAAAATCCGCGGCGGGGATAATAAACGGGACGCCGCTATTAACAGGTGTTTCTGTTAACGGTTCCGTACGAGCGTCGTTGAACAGAAGAGGGATAAAAGAGAGATAATTTCGCGATAATAAGCCATAGGGAAGGGCGAAAAAGCTCACAATATCCGACCTATTTGTATGCCAAGAAATTCTCTTTGTTCGATGCTTGCGCTCTGTCGCGAAAACATGTCCCAAGCATGTAGAAAAATAAGCAACACGACCATTTCCCCCGTTACATCAAAAGCGATAAAAAAAGGCTTTCAGAATGCTAAATTACGAGAATTCGAAAGAGAAAGAGAAAAAAAAAATGATTATCATCATTTCACTTTTCGAAAAGAGATGCAAAAGAGCATTAGGTGAAACTGCTTAATTAGAGCTTGTTTGCAGAATAGAAAGAAACAACTCACTCACTTTATGGTATGATCCTTCGTCTCAAAAGCTTCGTTGTGATATTTCGTTATTGCAAATGTAATGCAAAAGAAGGCTTGTGATTTGAATTATTCAGTCAAAATAACCAGGCATATCGGTGCAGGAAAATAGATGTGATGTTGAATTGCCTTAGGGGAAATTACAGAGCAAGAGAACGCACATGCACACACTCACACACACACATATAACACACACACACACATATGTATAACACACACACACACACACATATGTATAACACACACACCACTCACACACACACACACACACACACACACACACACACACACACACACACACCACACACTACACACACATACACACGCACACACATTATATATATATTATAATATAGTATATATATATATATATCATAATATATTATTATATTACACGCATATGTATATAACACCACACCACACATATATAACACTCACACACACAAACATATAGAACACACACACACACACATATGTATAACACATCATACACACACACATATATACAACACACAAAACACACCACACACGCGCGACACACACACAGCACACACACATCACACACACACACACAACACACACACACATCACACACGACACACTATATATATATAATATAGTATATATAATATATATATATTATATATAGATAATATATTATATTATATATATTAAACATACATTGCACATCATATCATTAGTATTTTATCATTAATATTTTATATCATATGTTTATTTAATGTTACCTACATCCTTATATAAATAAATAAATTGTCATTCTTAATCTATAATCGTTATCGTATCATCTTTATCATTATCCTATCACTTACTTATCATTATCGTTATCATCAATCATTATTATTATTATTTATCACACATCATCCTCATATTCATTATGTTATTACGCATCAATATTTATCATATCATTATCTATAATTTTTTTAATTCCTATATACTACTATCACTACTGTCATCTTTATCTCCAATATCATTCCTGTTATCATTCTTAATACTCTGCCTGTCTTTCTTTCTTTCTTTCTGTCTGTCTGTCTGTCTCTCTCTCTCTCTCTCCCTCCTCCTTCCCTCCCTCTCTCTTTCCCCCTCCCCCCTCTCTCTCTCCTCCTCTCTTTCCCTCCTCCTCCTCCCCCGCTCTCTCTCTCTCTCTCTCTCTCGGTCTCTTCTTACCCTTCCCGCCTCTCTCTTTCTCTCTCTCTCTCTCTCTCTCCTTCTCCCCCTCTCTCTCTCTCTCTTTCCTCTCTTTTCCTCCCTCCCTCTTCTCTCTCTCTCTCTCTTCTCTCCTCCTCTCCCTCCTCCTCCTCCTTTCCCTTCTCTCTTCTCTCTCTCTCTCACTCTCTTTCTCTCTCCCTCCTTCCCCCCTCTCCTCCTTCCCTCCCTCCCTTCCCCCTCCTCCCTCCTCCTCCCTCCCTCCCTCTCTCTCTCTCTCTCTCTCTCTCTCCCTTTCCCAAAATGCGTATGTGCCTCTGAACACCCCCCCCCCCGCTCTCGCATAATGATCTGCTTAATTCCTGGAAAACGTCAACCCTCTGCAACTTGCAACATTTTCTTAGAATTGCAGCTTCTATTCCTTTCATTGTTATGCTTACGATTAGCCACTGGATGTATATGATGTGTTTTTTTTATGTGTTGATAGATAGAATTTGGATAAAGCAGGGAGAAGGGAGATTAATGAATAGTTTTGATCAATTAATAAAAACAACGCTTCACCTTAAGATATCATTGAAGTAACTTAAGTAAACTTTGCCATTTTTTAGTTTTCTTCTTTAGAAAAAAAAAAAATCTTCTAAGGTACTCTAAGTGCTGAGGAGGAAAACCGGAAACTTGATCCGGGAACCACATAAAGATAATTATTCTTTATTAACTTATTAATCATACAGAATGACTTAGCAAGGAGGAAAAATTCAGAAAAAGCTGCTTTGCTCTCAGTCGAGATGAATGAATGGATAGATAGATGGATATAATATGAATGAATGATATGATAGATGGATAGATGGATAGGATAGATAGATGGATAAATCAATAAATTAATGGGTAGATAGATGGATAAATCAATAAATGAATGGATAGACAAATAAATAAATGGATAGATAAAAACAAAATAAAACACGGAATTGGGTCGAATATCCGAAACAAGTTTTCCAGACCTACATGTCTCCTTGAGTCCGATATGAGGGAAGTGTAGGTGGACTGACCATCTTAAAATTCTTTTCCTGATTGGACCTCAAGGTATCCCGTGTCACTCTGCCGGTTTGTTAGAATTGTTAGAGGCCCGACCCAAAGAATTTTCTAAACACACAGACGCATAAATAAATGGATATCTGTCTAATATCTGATAGATATACATAGATATGCATTAATTTCTTTATCTATGTCAACGGCCGGTTTGTTAGAATTGTTAGAGGCCCGACCCAAAGAATTTTCATAAACGCAGAAATAAATGCATATTTGTCTATATATCTGATAGATATAGATTTAACCATCTATTTGCCGGGTTGAATGGATGTCTAGCCTGATAAATATGCATTAATTTCTTTATCTATGCATATCAATGGTCGGTTTGTTATAATTGTTAGAGACCCGACCCAAAGAATTTTCAAATTATACAGACCCAGAAATAAATGCATTCTTATATGTCTGAATAGATTAGATTTAACTATATTTGGCCGGTTGATATGGGATGTCTAGACTATAATAATATGCATTAATTTCTTTATTTATGCATGTCAACGGCCGGTTTGTTAGAATTGTTAGAGGCCCGACCCAAAGCATATTCGTATACTTGACATGAATAAATAAAGAAATTAATGCATATTTATCAGTCTAGACATGCATGTCAACCCGGCGAATAGATAGTTACATGCATATCTATCAGATAGATAGACAGATATGCCTTTATTTCTGCTTCTGTATTTATGAAAATTTGACAAACCGATCGACTGAAGTTTCTGTTCGGGAGAGAACTTAATTCTTCATCACGTGATAGATACTTGATTATGGAAGTGATATCTGGGTCTACGGAGTCATAGAATCTGGCACGGCGACTTGGCACTGTCCTCACTTGCTGAAAGAATAAGTCACTCATACGAGTATTTAGGAAAAAAGAGACATCAGAGAGACATGATAGTAGCAGAACGAAAAGAGAAGGACAAAGAAGAAGACGAAGAAGAAGGACAAAGAAGAAGGAGAAGAAGAAGAAGAAGGACAAAGAAGAAGAAGGAAAAAAACAAGAACAAAGACAAAGAAGAAGAAGAAGAAGGACAAGAAAGAAGGAGAACAAGAAAAGAAGGAAAATAGAAAGTAGAAAAGAAAAGAAAAGGAGGAGGAGAAGGAAGAGACGAAGAAGAAGAAGAAGAGAAGAGAGAGAGAAAAAAAAAATGTTTCGAGTCCGAGTAGATTCGACAAGAAACTGGTAACTTGGTTCTCTCTCGCTTGAAGGATTGTGACCTTATACCTTATATTTTGATTGATCAAAGTTGTTCCGTCGTCAATGACCATATAGTACTAATCAAAGCATATATTTCGTATACTCAACATATCTTAGCCAAGAGGATTCGTCACCATTTCCAACCCTGGTTAGTCTTGCTCACGTCTTAATATATACTTTGTTGATAATTATTATACTTCGTTGTTAATTACATCCTTCTGGATTAGAAATCCGTAAAATCTAAGAAGTCGACATGACACAGTGTGAATCTTTAGCAGGGTTCTGTGAGGTGTAGTAGGTCGGGGATAGGGGGATAGGGAAGGGGGGTGGCGCTCCCCTTTTCCCACACTTCCAAGGAATAGAATTTCCAACACTTAAAGACTTACCTGGGATCATTTTTTGGATAGTATGACATTTTTTTTTCTCTCTCTCTCTCTTCCTGTCATACTCATGATGTGGTTATTTATGTTTCTAGAAGCCCTTCGTGAGACACGGTGAATGTAAGACTGTTAATCTCGTAGAAGAAAAGCTAAATCTAAATACTAGGAGAGAGAGAGAGCGAGAGAGAGAGAGAGAGAGAGAGAGAGAGAGAGAGAGAGAGAGAGAGAGAGAGAGCAGAGAGAGAGAGAGAGAGAGAGAGAGAGAGAGAGAGAGAGAGAGGAGAGAGAGACAGGGAGAAGAGAGAGAGAGAGAGAGAGAGGGAGAGAGAAGCGAGAGAGGGAGAGAGAAGAGAGAGAGAGAGAGAGAGAGAGAGAGAGAGAGGAGAGAGGAGAGAGAGGGGGGGGGGGGGAGGGATGGAGAGAGAGAGAGAGAGAGAGAGAGAGGGAGAGAGGGAGAGAGGGAGAGAGAGAGAGAAGAGAGAGAGAGAGAGAGATGAGAGGAAGAGAGAGAGAGAGAGAGAGAGAGAGAGAGAGAGGAGGGGGGGGACAGGGAGAGGAGGGAGAGAGAGA
>NW_020869088.1:155756-168256 GCF_003789085.1 Penaeus vannamei | reverse complement strand
GAGAGAGAGAGAGAGAGACGAGGGAGGAGAGAGAAGAGAGAGAGAGAGAGAGAGAGAGAGAGAAAGAGAAGAGAGAGAGAAGAGAGAGAGAGACAGAGAAGAGAGAGGGAGAGAGAGAAGAAAGAAAGAAAGATATAAAGAGAGAGAGAGAGAACAAAGTTAACGCGTCAGAGCGGTGTTTAGGTCACGCTGAGACGAAGGTGTGCTGCGCCGTGTAATATAAACGGCTCTATAGATTTGATTTATAGAAACAGCTGACGGGGGGCTGGGGGCTGGGGGAGGGGGGGGGGGGTGGAGGGGGGGGCAAGGTAGGACAGAGTGAGTTTGGTTTATGTTTAAGGCGATCCAAACGAGGGCGTGGTGGTGGTGGGGGGGGGGGGGGGGGGGAGAAAGGTTGGGGAAGAGATAGGGGGGGGGAAGGGAAGGGTTAAAAGAGGGAGAAAGGGAGGGGAGATCTGGTGAGGAAAGGGTACTTAAGTGGTATTAAAGAGAAAACGGCGCTTAATTTTTTTTTTTTTTTTTTTTTTTTTTTTTTTTGCGCTCTAATTTATGGCGCGATTTTATGAGGCAGCGTGTTCGAAAGTGAGGGAGGGAGAGGGTGAGGGAGGGAGAGGTGAGGAAGAGAGGGTGAGGGAGGAGAGGGAGAGGAGAGGGAGAGGGTGAGGGAGGGAGAGAGGTGAGTGGGAGGGAAGGAGAGAGAGGGAGAGAGGGTGAGGAGAGAGGAGGGAGAGAGGGGGAGAGGGAGGGAGAGGGTGAGGGAGGGAGAGGGTGAGGTGAGGGAGGAGAGGGTGAGGGAGGGAGAGAAGAAGAGGTGAGGTGAGGAGAGAGGGTGAGGGTGAGGGAGGAAGGAGAGAGGTGAGGTGAGGGGGAGAGAGGGTGAGGGAGAGGGAGGGAGGGTGAGGAGAGGGAGGGGAGGGAGAGGAGGGAGGAGAGGGTGAGGTGAGGGAGAGGGGAGAGGAGTGAGGAGAGGAGGGAGAGTGAGGGAGAGGGAGGAGGGGGGAGAGGGGAGTCCTGAGCTTGCCACGGACGTTAATCAGGGTGATTTATTTCGGTCATGACGTCACTCGTGTCCCTCCTCCAAGCAGAGCCTCTTGGCGTGAGACGTTTTATTTTTTTATTTTTTTTATTCTCGCTTTTTTAAGTTTCTTTCTCTCTGGTCGTAATATATTTTATTTTTAGTTTTATTTTTATTCTCGCTTTAAGTTTCTTTCTCTCTGGTCGTAATATATTTTTTAGTTTTAGTTTTATTTTATTCTCGCTTTTAAGTTTTTTTCTCTCTGGTCGTAATATATTTTTAGTTTTAGTTTTATTTTATTCTCGCTTCTAAGTTTCTTTCTCTCTGGTCGTAATATATTTTTAGTTTTAGTTTTATTTTATTCTCGCTTCTAAGTTTCTTTCTCTCTGGTCGTAATATATTTTTAGTTTTAGTTTTATTTTATTCTCGCTTCTAAGTTTCTTTCTCTTCTGGTCGTAATATATTTTTAGTTTTAGTTTTATTTTATTCTCGCTTTCTAAGTTTCTTTCTCTCTGTCGTAATATATTTTTAGTTTTAGTTTTATTTATTCTCGCTTCTAAGTTTCTTTCTCTCTGGTCGTAATATATTTTTTAGTTTTAGTTTTATTTTTATTCTCGCTTCTAAGTTTCTTTCTCTCTGGTCGTAATATATTTTAGTTTTAGTTTTATTTTATTTCGGCTTTCTAAGTTTCTTCTCTCTCTGGTCGTAATATATTTTTAGTTTTAGTTTTATTTTATCTCGCTTCTAAGTTTCTTTTCTCTCTGGTCGTAATATATTTTAGTTTTAGTTTTATTTTATTCTCGCTTCTAAGTTTCTTTCTCTCTGGTCGTAATATATTTTAGTTTTTGTTTTATTCTAGTTTCTTTCTCTCGTTTTAGTTCTATTTTAGCTTCTTTCTCTTGGTCGTAATATTTTTTAGTTTTAGTTTTTTATTCTCGCTTTAAGTTTCTTTCTCTCTCGTAATATATTTTTAGTTTAGTTTTATTTTATTCTCGCTTCTAAGTTTCTTTCTCTCTGGTCGTAATATATTTTTTAGTTTTAGTTTTATTTTTTCTCGCTTTCTAAGTTTCTTTCTCTCTGGTCGTAATATATTTTTAGTTTTAGTTTTATTTTATTCTCGCTTTTTAATTTCTTTCTCTCTGGTCGTAATATATTTTTAGTTTAGTTTTATTTTATTCTCGCTTTAAGTTTCTTTCTCTCTGGTCGTAATATATATTTTTAGTTTTAGTTTTATTTTATTCTCGCTTCTAAGTTTCTTTCTCTCTGGTCGTAATATATTTTTAGTTTTAGTTTTATTTTATTCTCGCTTTTTTAAGTTTCTTTCTCTCTGGTCGTAATATATTTTTAGTTTTAGTTTTATTTTATTCTCGCTTCTAAGTTTCTTTCTCTCTGGTCGTAATATATTTTTAGTTTTAGTTTTATTTTATTCTCGCTTCTAAGTTTCTTTCTCTCTGGTCGTAATATTTTCGTCAAGGTTGTTGTGACATTTCGAAAAGGATATGATTTTGTGCCTTTTGAGACGTAACAAACTCTTAAACATTACTCATTCCTCTTACTCCTTTCCCCGACTTCCTCTATCCCCCCCCCCCTCCTGCTCACTACCCCCCCCTCCTACACTCCCCGTAACCCCTCTCCTCTCTTCAACTACTTCCCTCCCCAACCTTTTTTTTTCTATCTTTCCTTCCCCTCCCCCCCTCTGCTGATGTCCTCCTCTTGTCTACTCTTTCCAACCCCCACCCCCCTACTCCTTTTCCTCCTTCCCCAGCTTCGTTTCCCCCCACCCTTCTCCTCCCCCTCCTCCCCCATCCCCTCCCTCCCCCACCTCCTCCTAGCCTCATTTCCCCTTCTCCCCCTCCCACTCCCCCCTCCTGTCTACTCTCTCCAAACCCCCAACCTCCCTCCCCCCCCTACTCCCCCCAGCCCCCTTCCCCCCCACCCCATTCCTCCCGCTCCCGTCCCCCAGCTTCCGTTTTCCCACCCATCCACCCCCTCCCTTCCTCCCAGCCCCTTTCCCCACCCCATCCCTTTCTCCTCCCCCCTCTCTCCTCCTTTTCCCTCCTCCATACCCCCTCCCTCCCCCCCCTCCCCCCCCCCTCCTCCCCCAACCCCCTCCCCCTCCAGCCCCTCCCCCCTCCCCCCTCCAGCCCCGTCCGTTTCCCCCTCCACCCGGATCCTTCGTGTGAAAGAGTGTTGGCTGCGGTCTCTAAGTGTCAATAAACAAGATATGAAATTACGGGCGTGGGAGGCGAGCATCGTTCGTCAGTGGTCATGCACGGGCTGGAGTACGCCCTCGCCCCCTTCTCTTCCTCCCCTTTTCCTTCCTTCCTTCCTTTCTTCCTCGGTTGGTTCTTATTTCCCGTTTCTTTTGATTTTTATATTTTTTTTACGCCATCACGTGACGGTCCATTTTTTTTTTTTTTTTTTTTTTTTTGTCTTTCCCTCTTCCTCTGTTCGTTCTTGTTCTCGTTCGTATTGTTATTTCTCTGTTCTTCGGGGCTTCGTTTTCTTCTTGTCTTTGGTTTCGTCTCACTCTTGTTCTTCTTCCATTTTGTCCACTCTTTGCTTCCTCCTTACTTTATTAGTATGATTCCCATTTGTTTTCCTTCTTTCGGTGTTCCATTTCTCCTCCTCCCTCCTCCCCCCTCCCCTTCTCCCCTCTATTCCTCTTTGCTCCTCTTTCTTCCTTTCTCCTGATTCCTGCCTTTTTCCCTTCTTTATCCTTCTCTATTTCTTTCTCGTCCTCCTCTCCTCCTCCCTCTTCTTCCTCTTCTTCTCCTCCTCCCTCTCCTCTTCCTCCTCCTCTCCTCTCCTCTTCCTATCTTCCTCCTCCTCCTCCTCCTTCCCCTCTCTCCCTCATGTGAATTCCTTCTAATTTTCTTTTCTTCTCCCTTTCATTTCCTCTCCTTCCCTTTCTTCCTCCCAATTCCTATTTCTCCTCTTCCCCATGGGTTTATCTTCTCTCTCAATTCTTCCATTTCCTCTTCTCCCCTCCATGGTTTCTTCTTCTCTCTCCATTCTCTTCTTCTTCATTTTTCTTCTCTCCTTCATCCATGTTTATCTTCTCCTCTATGTCATCATTCTTCCTATTTTCTCTCTTCCTCCATGGTTATCTTCTCTGCTCATTCTTCCTATTTTCTCTTCTCCTCATGGTTTTCTTCTCTCTCATTCTTCCTATTTTTCTCTTCTTCCTTCTCCATGGTTTATCTTCTCTCCTCAGTTCTTCCTGTTTCTCTTTCTTCCTCGCAAGGGTTTAATCCTCTCTCTCATTCTCCCTATTTTCCTCTTCTGTCCTCCAATGGTCTTTATTCTTGCTTCTCAACATTTTCTTCCTATTTTCTCTGTCTCCATCCACGGTTTCCTCTTCTCTCTTCATGTCTTTCACCTCTTTCCGTCTTTAATGGGAATGAAAGAATTGAGCGAGAATTTTGGAGAAAATTTGGGCATTCGACAGGACCAAGCAGATAATTTAGAAAGGGAAACGTTGATATTTGAGGTGTCGGATTCATCAAAATTAATGCAAATTGATGAAATAATGGAAAGGCAGATTATAACGAATTAGCTGATGGTGATGGTGATATTAGTATGAATATCATAAAAAGAGAAAAGAAAAAGAAAGAAAGAAAAAGAGTGAAAGAGATAAAAGAAGAAAGAAAGAAAGAAAGAGAAAGTAAGAAAGAAAGAAAGAGAGAAAGTAAGAATGAATGAGACGAAAACGAAGAAAAAAAGAAAAATACGAAGAAAAGAAGAAGAGAAAGAAAAAGAAAGAAAGAAAAAAAGAAACAAACAAACAAACAAAAAAAAAAAAGAAAAAAAATACATAATATAACAAAATAGAACCCCAAGAGCTGCGAGAGTGATAAGCAGCAATAGAGAGATTAGAAAATGAATAAAAAAAGAGAGAAAGTAGAGAGGGTTGAGAGATAGGATGTCGGAACTCTCAAAATGCCTTAAAGGTTACAGTGAGGAACCGTGATTCCCCTTTCGACCAGCGGGATCCAGGGTGATTGATGGTGATTTGCTACAAGTGATAGTGATTCTCGGTGGTTGGCAAGGGGTTCGTGGGACTTGGTTGTGCTTTCGCTTTTTCCTTCGTTTGTTTTGTTTTGCTTTGTTTGTTTCTTGATAATAACCTTCGTGATTTGTGGGATTTTTGTGTGTGTATGTATGTACATGTGTATTGCATGATACTAATAAGGTGTGTGGTGTGTGTGTGTTTGAGGTGTGTGTGTGTGTGTTTGAGTTGGCTGTGTGTGTGTTTGTCTGGTGTGCGTGCGTTCAGTGTGTGTGTGTTTGAGTGGTGGTGTGTGTCTGTGTGTGTAGTGTGTGTATTTTGAGTTGGTGTGTGTGTGTTGTGTTTGAGTGTATGTGTGTGTTGAGTTGCTGTGTGTGTGTGTGTGTGCTGTGTGTGTGTGTCTGTCTGTGTGTGTGTGTATTAGTGTGTGTACATGTATGTTTTTATTCCCCTTTCTTCACTCCATCTCTGCCAGTATATCACATTCAAATAATTAATTTTATGATCGATGTTTTTCATTCCCCTTCACTCTCTACCTATCACATATGTCCTCCTTCTCGAACCTCTCTTCCTTCTCCTTCTTCCTCCTCAATCCCCATCCTTATCGCCTTCCTCCATTCTCACTCTCGTAAACGCCAAAATTTATATTACTGCACATGTAAACAAGTTCGTCCGCCCATGCACAAGGGACCATGAGTGAACTTCATAAAAATAATAGTCAGAGTAAGAAGAAGAATGAGTAAATATAGACAGATGAATGAATAAATGAATAAATAAATGGTAAATGAAATATCATGCACGCAGGATTAACAGACGACGGAAGCTGTGTGAAAATTCTCATTTGGGTTTTTCCTTTTTTCTTTCGCTTTTTCCTTCGTTGTTTTGTTTTGGGTTGTTTGTTGTTCTTGATAATAACCTTCGTGGTTTGTGGGAAATATATATATATTTTTTTTTGTATGTATGTACATGAGTGTGTATTTTATACTAATAATGTGTGTGTGTTTGTGAGTGTGTGTGTGTGTGTGTGTGTGGTGTGTGTGTGTGTGTGTGTGTGTGGTGTGGTGCGTGGTGTGCAAGTAATATACGTTTTTATTCCCCTTTCTTCAATTCCATCTCTGCCAGTATACCACGTTCAAATAATCCATTTTTTTGATCGATGTTTTTCATTCCCCTTCACTCTCTACCTATCACATATGTCCTCCTTCTCGAACCTCTCTTCCTTCTCCTTCTTCTTCCTCCTCATCCCCATCCTTATCGCCTTCCTCATTCTCACTCTCGTAAACGCCAAATTTGATATTACTGCACATGTAAACAAGTTCGTCGCCATGCACAAGGACCATAAGTGAACTTCATAAAAATAATAGTCAGAGTAAGAAGAAGAATGAGTAAATATAGACAGATGAATGAATAAATGAATAAATAAATGTAAATGAAATATCATGCACGCAGGATTACAGACGACGGAGCTGTGTGAAAATTCTATTTTTGGGTTATAATTATTGTTGTTGTCATTATTGTGGGGTTATGATTGTTATTGTTGTTGTTGTCATTATTGTTGTGACTTCTGTTGTTGTTTTTTCCAGTCATATTTATTGTCAGTATATAAAAAAACGCCAGTTATTAGATTTTACGCCTAAGATATAGTAGTATTGTCTGTTCTAATGAGTTAGCGTGTCTTTGGTAAGTAGTTTTGCGGCGTACAAATTGTGCCGTACCCTGGCTCAGGTACGACCGACCGTGCATCATGTTGCCCAAGGTTTCCGTGCCCAGTACAAAGCTGAACATGCCCGGCCAGCTCTGCGGTTGCTGCTAAGATTCACTCATAACCGACTTTATTAGCCGACGGGGAACTTGTTTGGCGGGTGTCCTGTTTATTTTTTCGTTTTTTTTTCGTTTTGTGTGTGGTGTGTTTACCCCTCTCCTCCCTCTTTTCTCTCGCTTCTTTCGTTTCTCAGTAATTTTTCCATCCGAGTTGTTTTTTTTCTTGTTTTTCTTTCCGCTCTCTGTCTCTTTCTGTCCTGTCCCCCTGTCTGTCTGTCTGGTCCCTCTCTGTCCTCTCTGTCTCTCGTCCGTCTCATCGCATCGTCTCGTCTCTCCTCCTCATCCTCTCTTCCTCGTCGTCGTCTGCTCTTTCCTGAGCCTATATCCCACTCACCGCCCGGGTCCACTACTTCCATCTCCCGCGCGTCTGCTCTCCGGGCCCGTCGATCTCCGTCCTCAGATGTTGTCTCTCTCTCGTCTCCTCCTTCTCCCACTCTCCCCGACTCGTGCGCCGCTCCCCCCTCCTCCCCACCTCCTCCTCTCCCTCCCCTTTCTCCCCCCTCTTTCCTCCCCTCTCCCGCGATCCTTCTCTCCCCGCTTGCCTCCTCCCTCCCCCTCGACTCTCCTCCCCCTCGCCTCCTTCTCTCCTCTCTTCCTCCTCCTTTCTCCCCCCTCTCTCCCTACTCCTCCTTCCTCTCTCTCCTCTCCTCCGCCTTCCTCACGACCACACTGACCGACTACCTCAACTTAACACGTCACCTGTCTCATCATCTCTTCCCGACTCCTGTCGTCGTCCTCCTCTCCTCTTATCCTTTCCCCTCCCCTATCCTCTCTCATCTCTCTCTGCTTTCGTTTCCCCCCTTTTCTCCAATAATTTCCTCCGCTAGTGCGTTTTTTCCTTGTTTCTCCATCCCTCTCTCATCCTCTCTCCACTGTCTCCTTCCTGGCCCTCCGCCCATCTTCCTCCCTCCTCTCTCTCTCTCATCTCTCTCTCCCTCCTCTCTCCCCTCCTCTCTTCTCTCTCTCTCTCTCTCCTTTCTCTCTCTCTCCTCTCTCTCACACACTCACACACACACACACACACACACACACACACACACACACAAACACACACACACACACACATTTACTCATTCGATCTGTACATCTTACTTTTATCATATATTAATTTGCCAATCCATCTATCTTTAACCATTTGCATCATCATCGGCAGCATAGCGAGAGGATTTAACCGGGAGTGTGGAGGTTGCTGTGGGAGTAAAAGTTCCTGAAAATAGGTTTATATTGCTTCTATCTCTGTGGCATTATCCTCGCGTGGGGTGTGGGTGAAGTTGCAGAGGTGAGGAGGGGAGGAGGGGTAGTAGGGAATGAGGGAGGGAAAAGGAAGAGAGAATAGACGGGTAACAGAAAGAAAAAAAGGGAGGAGAAAGAGAGGGAGGAAGATAGAAGAAAAGATGAAAAGGAGAGAACTTTGGAAAACAGAGAAAGAGAGGGAAGAAGAAGATAGAAGTAAAAGGTAAAAAAAAAAAGAGAGAGAAACTTTGGAAAAAAAAAACAAGAAAAAAAATAGGAAAAAGAGAAAGAAGAAGATAGAAGTAAAGGTAAAAAAAGAGAGAAACTTTGGAAACAGAAAAAAAACAACAAAAAAAAAACAGGAGAAAGGAGAGAGAAGAATAAGAAACAAAAAAAAAAAGAGAAACTTATTGCATGGCGTTCTTTTTCTTAAAGAAAATGTGCACCCTGAGTCAAGTCGAAAAGACCTCTCGCATCCCGCTTTCCTCTCCTTCGCATAATCACTAACGTCTCCCTTGATGGACGATTCGCCCGCCTTAATTACCGGCCGTGCATCTTATTTGCCGTAATTAGCTGAGGCCAAACGGAGCTGTGGAAGAGCCCGCACCAGAAGTAGAAGGTGGATGGACTGACGGGCTCTGGTTATCAGAAGGAAAACATAAGGCTCGTTGGAGCGGTTTCCTGAAGGTGGAAGGACTGACGGTCTCCTGGTTATCAGAAGGAAAACATAAGGCTCGTTGGAGCGGTTTTCTGAAGGTGGAAGGACTGACGGTCTCTGGTTATCAGAAGGAAAACATAAGGCTCGTTGGAACGGTTTTCTGAAGGTGGAAGGATTGACGGTCTCTGGTTATCAGTAGGAAAACATAAGGCTCGTTGGAATGGTTTCCTGAAGGTGGAAGGGCTGACGGTCTCTGGTTATCAGTAGGAAAACATAAGGCTCGTTGGAGCGGTTTTCTGAAGGTGAAAACTGACGGTTTCTGGTTATCAGAAGGAAAACATAAGGCTTGTTGGAGCGGTTTCCTGAAGTTGGAAGGCCTGATGGTCTTTGGTTATCAAAAGGAAAACACAAGGCTCGTTGGAATGATTTCCTGAAGGTGGAAGGGTTGACGGTCTCTGGGTATCAGAAGGAAAACATAAGGCCGTTGGAGCGTTTCCTCTGAAGTGGAAGGGTTGACGGTCTTTCAGAAGGTAAGGCTCGTTGACGGTTTCTCTGAAGGTGGAAGGGTGACGGTCTCTGGATCAGAAGGAAAACATAAGGCTCGTTGGAACGGTTTCCTCCTGAAGGTGGAAGGGCTGACGGTCTTTGGGTATCAGAAGGAAAACATAAGGCTCGTTGGAACGGTTTCCTGAAGGTGGAAGGACTGACGGTCTCTGATTATCAGAAGGAAAACATGAGGCTCTGGACGGGTTTCTCCTGAAGGTTTGACGGTCTGGTATCAGAAGGAAAACATAAGGCTTGTTGGAGTGGGGTTCCTGAAGGTGGAAGGAACTGACGGTCCTGGTTATCAGAAGGAAAACAAGGCTCGTTGGAGCGGTTTCCTGAAGCGAAGGACTGATGGTTTCTGGTTATTAGAAGGAAAACATAAGGCTCACTGGAACGGTTTCCAGAAGCGGAAGGACTGACGGTCTTTGTTATCAGAAGGAAAACATAAGGCTCGTTGGTAACGGTTTCATCCTGAAGGTGGAAGGACTGACGGTCTCTGGTTATCAGAAGGAAAACATAAGGCTCGTTGGAACGTTTTTTCCTGAAGGTGGAAGGACTGACGGTCTCTGGTTATCAGTAGGAAAACATAAGGCTCGTTGGAACGTTTTTTCCTGAAGGTGGAAAGGAGGAGGTGAGGGTTATCAGAAGGAAAACATAAGGCTCGTTGGAATGGTTTCCTCCTGAAGGTGGAAGGACTGACGGTCTCTGGTTATCAGAAGGAAAACATAAGGCTCGTTGGAGCGGTTTCCTGAAGGTGGAAGGGTTGACGGTCTCTGGTTATCAGAAGGAAAACATAAGGCTCGTTGGAATGGTTTCCTGAAGGTGGAAGGGAGAAAGGGAGGGTTAGACAGGCGAGTAGAGAAGGAGATGGATCTTTTTGGCCTATTACATGCATAGATCACCTAGTCGTGCAATTTGGCTTCTGTTTTATGCAACTCTCAGGGAAATCGAGTGACTGTCTTGATACTGTCTTTGGTCCACGTACATACGAAGACGCTTTATCCGAGCATGGTCCAAAGACATCTTCGAAGGAATAATGGAGGCAATCTTGCTAAAACGTCGCAGAAATGCCCCGTATCGGCTGCGAGATAATCCGGAAGCGAAGTTGATTTTCTCCAAATGTGTCTGAACAGTTGCCCATTAGTCACTTGGCTGTATCTCGAATGGCTTGCAGCAGACGAGAGGAATTGCCATACAGTTGTCTTTAGACTTTGTGCACGAGGCTAGACACGCACACACGCGGACACTCACACGCACACAACACACACACACACACACCACACACACACACACACACACACACACACACACACACACACACACACACACACCACACACACACACACACACACACACACACACACACACACACACACACACACACAACACACACACACGCGGAATAAACAGGCAAAGAGAAACAAAGATAAACACGAAAGGAAAAACGAGCAGCGTAAGACCGTCGCAGAAGGAAAGACAACGTCCACAATGACATCATCTCGATCGCCAAATCTCGAAAGGTAAAAAGTCCACTCATTAAGACAATACCCAGAGAAGTTGCAGACAAGTGTCAGGTGACCGCAACGTCTTCCAGTGACTTTGCGGTTACGAGATCTGCCGTCATCAAAACTTTCCTGACTTTTCCCGAGCACTTTAACAACGGCCGAAGTTAAAAATATCTAACGGTGATTTTAATGACGCTTGCTCGATACTTTCCGTGGCGTGGGCATGCGATACTCGTGGAATATTTGGTATTAGAATATAAATTAATTCATTTCAAGCATATAAGTAGGAATTATTACACTTCAAGAGGATTGTAGCCTCTCGTCTCTAAAAATTAACTGTTCATGATGCCAACAATAGCATTCATTACTCTCTAATTGGTACTATTGTTATCACCGACAAAAAAGTATAACTAATATATGTGAGAAAGACAAGAAATTATGTAAGAAAAATTAATGACGTTAGTGAAACATGAATAAATGTTATGGCCAATTAACAATGTTACCAATAGTAGTACTATAGATACTAGTAGTAATAATATAAACGTATATTTTTGTCAATATCGCACCACGTTTTTAAAATAAATATTGCCATATGTCATAACCGTTATTTTTTTTTAAGGAATGATGACATAAACAGAAAAATATTAATGAATGAAATTACTCTGTATCATCATATTATCATCATATTATCCTATTCGCTGCGTTTGTATATAATCTCCAGTGCGATTACCTTAAGCACGATGAACAAGAACAAAGAACAAGATGTATTAAGAATATACAATAACCCCCTTTTCCCGGTCCAGGTCTCCCTCTACGCCTTTAACAAGTAGTTATCTGTTTATAAATGCCCTGTTTATACGTATTTCCCGGAAATTCCTTCCTGAGTCCTTTCATCAGCTAATATTTCACGCTAAACCTTCATATTTCGCTTTATTTATGATCACACTTTTTTTTTTTTTTTTCGAGATTCACTCCCGACCCCCCCCCCCCCCCCTTTAGGCGATGGAGGCGAGGGATTGCAACCATAAGTTACGGACGTTGCCAGCTCGTCCTTCACCGCTAATTGCTTCTCATTAATCTCTCTCATAATTACCGGTTCCTCCTTCTTCTTCTTATGTGAATGAATCCGTTCGGGCGAATCCGTCGGCCTTTTTCTGTGGCTTCGTTTTCGGGTTCGGACCGAATTCGAAGCTTCGTTGCGGTGCCTGTGGACGCGTCGCGGATTGTATTTACACTAATATTTTTTTCGTCTTTTTCGTTGGTCTTTCTCTTCTCACTTCACTTTTTGGTGTTCCTCGATTCTTATCTTTATTATTTTTTTGTTTCCTTGTTATTTTCTATCGATTTTTCATATCAAAGGGATCAGTTAGAGGTTGTAAATAAAAGGGTTGGTTTGCGATAAGTCAATAGAAAAATGGCGCCATCCTTGGGGGTCAGAGGAGGTCAACTGGCGGTGCAATTTAGAAGCAGCGCGTGAACTTGCTTCGATGTGGTATGTTCGCGAGTGATTTAGTGTTTATACCTGATTGGAAATTTGAAGAAGCTCCTGGGTTGGAGAAAGGAAAATAAAGTGACTAACCCCACACGCATTCATCTCACTTCAGAGCTCATTCCATGTAACAGGCCAGTTTAATCGAGCAGCTGGATTAGTAACACCGGCAATAAAACTGAAAGACAGAGAGGGAGAACTGGAGTGGGAAGAGGAGAACG
>NW_020869088.1:121516-127217 GCF_003789085.1 Penaeus vannamei | reverse complement strand
TCTCTCTTTCCTTCTTTTCTCTTCTTCCTCCTCTCTCCCTCTCTCACTCATATCTCTCTCTCCTTCCTCTCCCCCTCCTCCCTCCTCCCTCCCTCAACCTCCCCATCCTCCCTTCCCTCCCTCCTCCCTCCCTCCCTTTTCTCCTCACCATTCCCTCCCTCTCTTTTCTTCTCTCTCCAGACCTAGGCCGGGTCGGGTCGCCTGCGCCTTGCCTCGGATCCGCGTGAGGCGCTCGCGATGACGGCCGTTGACAAATTACGCGCCAAAACAAGTGACGTAGCCGAGATGCGCGAAGAAAGCCATGCCTCTAGCGTAATTAATTATTTTTCTTATCCTTTGACGATCGCGAGTTGGTAATTAATATTTCATGTAGCTTGTCTGCCGTTTCAATAGAATATATGTCTTTTGTTTTTTAAAGAGACAATTCGAGATTATCAAATCTGCGGTGAGACTCAACCTGCCTCAATACAGAAATTAAAATGTCTAATAACCACGAAACAAAGAGAAAATAAAAAACGAAAAAAAAAATCCAAAAACTATAATTTAGAAAAATAAAAGAAAAAAAGACAGAAATAACTAACAACAATAATAAAAAACAGCCTACACCATACTCCCATTTATAAAAACAAACAAAAACAAAGAGACAAAACGGACACGGGATAAAATTTTAGCCCCCCCGAACGAAACGAGAGAGATTAGGAAGACAAAGGAGAGTTTCCGCGCGAGTCACCCTGATCCGTTTTAGCGTGGAACTCCGGTTGTCCGCGGTCTCTTGCCGCCTCCAAACATACGCAGAGATTACATTGAATGTTCAACGGAAATGAACACGAAAGAGTGAGAAGAACAAGAGAAAAAAACAACCCGGGTGGCCGGGTGGCCGAGGACAGGTGGGAGAGTGTGGCGGGAGGTGGAGTTGGCTCCTCAATGTCTTCAATTCTCACTCCTCGGGGAACCAACGGAAGAGGGAGGGGAAGGAAGAGAGAGGGGGAGGAGACTGCGGTGGAAGGAGGGAGGGGAAGGAGGGAAAAGAGGAAAGAGGAGAAAGGAGGGAGAGACGCGGAGTGAGGGAAAGAGGCAGAGAGCAGAGAGACCGAGAGAGGACGAGCAGAGAGAAGAGCAGACGAGAGACGAGAGAGGGCAGAGAGATTAGAGCAGGAGAGAGAGAGAGCAGAGAGAGAGCAACAGAGAGAGAAGAGAGAGACGGAGGAGTTTCGTATGGGCTTTTGAAATGAAAACAAACTATGCCATTATTTTTCACTTTTCATATTACTTCCCTTTTTCTTATTTTTCTTTGATGATTTATATTGCAGTCAACTGTGAAATGACAACCTCACACACACACACACGCCATTTACTATATTACATACTCTATGTATGTTGTTATATATGTATATATATATATATATATATATATATATATATATATCTATATATATACTATATTATGTAATTTATTTATTTATCATTATATGAATGTTCTGTGTGTGAATCATCCAATATTTCGCTACCCATTGCACATACACGTACACACACCAACCACACACCCACACACCAAACACACACACCACACACACACACACACACACGCGCGCGCAGTACACACACACGTACACACACCACACACACACACACACACACACACACACACACACCACACACACACACCACACACACACACACACACACACACACACACACACACACACACACACACACACACCACACAACAACACACACACACACGTACGTACACACAGCATACGCACTCACAAAAGCAAGTGCTCCCCAAGAAGTGTCCAGTCATGTTCCGAGAGAGTGTAGCCTCTGACCCGTGCCTGACGTGGCCTAATTCAGAGGAGACTGAGGTTATGTTCAACAAATCCTCTCTGTGATGTTTGAATCCTTTTTAAGGATGTTTGAGGAATGTTTTTCTTGTCTTTCTGTTTTTTTATAGACTTCTTATGAATTTTACTGTTATTTCTATTATTGTTGTTATTATTGTTCGTCCTTATCATCGTTATGAATGTTATTATTCTTGTTATTATTATTATTAGTAGTAGTAGTATCATCATCAGCATTATTATTATCATTATGATTAGTATCACCATCATTTTTATTACCATCATTATCATTATTATTGTTATCTCCTTATCATCATCATCAATTTTGTCATTATCCTCATTATCCTTACTATGGTAGTGCCAGCAGGGCATTGCCATGCTGAACCCCTTATAATGGCCCTTATGGTATGATATAAGGGTAGAGGGCCATTGTCTTCCACTGTGTTCGATGGTCCCCTGGCTCTCTCGCTGTGCCGTGGCCCTTAGACGCTCGTGAGTGCCAGACTCTCTCTCCGTGGTGCCAGGGTTGAGGAGTGCCTGCCTGTCTCCCTCTTCCTTGGCCTTTCTTTGAATTTTTCCTTTCTTTTTTTTCATATATATTTGTCGGCCTATCTCTCTCCCTCCTCTCTCTCTCTCTTCTCTCTCTCTTCTCTTCTCTCTCTCTCTCTCTCTCTCTCTCTCTCTCTCCTCTCTCTCTACTCTCTCTCTCTCTCTCTCTTCTCTCTTCTCTCTCTCTCTCTCTCTCTCTCTCTCTCCTTTCTCTCGTTCTTCTTACCGTCTGTTCTGTTGTCACCTGTGAAGACAACACTGGGATAGAAGACAGACAAAGAGAAATACGAAAAGGGTACTGTTAAGACACAGAAGAATAAAACGAAATGTATAGTGTATTAAGGGGAACGAAACGTTAGGTAAATCTTTCTTAAGGAATTGTGAGGATAATGAATTTGAGATATCTATTATGGGTAATAACTTTTGAAATGGTTTGAGATATGCTTCCTTTACAACTTCTGCGAGAATATGCGTATACTTTTAAGGCAAAGCTAGTTGTTGTATTGCATAAGTGGATATATTACTTTTTGAATTAGAGAGAGAGAGAGAGAGTCGACGAGAGAGAAGAGAGAGAGAGAGAGAGGAGACGGAGAGAGAGAGAGAGAGAGAGAGAGAGAGAGAGAGAGAGAGAGAGAGTGAAAGAAATAAAGGGAGAAAGAGAGAGCGAGAGAGAGAGAGAGAGACAGGAGAGAAATACTGAGAAGAGAGAGAGAGAGGAAATCGGTTAATGATAGATAGAGAGGAGGAGAAAGAAAATAATATAGACAGAGAGGGAGAGAGAGAAAAGAAATATATAGATAGAGCGAGAGAGAGAGGCGGATCTAAGAGCGGCGACTGACGACCCTGTGAGCTATGCTGCGTTCTGCTGAGTCACCGGCCATATTCCTTAGCACTAGCGAGGGAGAAACGAGGGTGTGTTTTATTACCGGCTTTTTACGCACACGGCTAACAGTAAAGACGGATAGACAAATAGATAAAGAGGGCGTGAAGTTATACAAAGCACGAGAAAGAAAATATACTACCGTTTGAAACCCACGTGGCAGAATTCCTCGACCACGTGTCCTAGACCTCTGAGTAACAGTTTTGCACTAATTATGAAATGGACTTGTAAAGAAAGGAAGAAAGGAAGAAAGAGAGCATATACGCCTTTGCGGGAGTCCTTGTCGTGTCCTTGGTCAAAAAAACAAAACGATAGACGAAGGAAGTTGCAAAAATCAATCTAGTTTGTTTACTCTCCGGCGTCCATTCATCTTTTGGGCATCGATAGGCGTTTCGCAATGCCCTCTCTCCCTTTAGAGTGAAATCAAATCCCGCAAAGTTTGTTTTCGAGAAGGTGTTCTACGCACGGGGGTTTATTTGAGATAATATTCACCCTAAACAAGGAGAGGCGAGTGAGGGGCCAAGGTTGAAACCTCCTCCATCCTTCTACTGCTCTTTCTCGACTGCAACTCCACCTTTCGAATTCATTCACGTTAAGAGAGAAAAAAAGAAGAGAAAAGGGAATTCGTTGGACTTGAAGAGATAGATCTGGCCTTTTGGAAGGACTCTCATGCGCCACCGCCATAACAGAGGGTGTCGTGTTGGGCCGTTGCTAAGCTCTCGTGTTTAGCCCGCTTGGTCGCGTGTGATCGGGAAGGTGGACCCAAACAACCGCTGTCCGAAACGTAAACTGTTTGATCCCCGGCGCGTGGATTCGGGCGTGTTTGTAACTGTTTGTAAATAGCGGCCATTAAAGCTAACATTTACATGGAACGACCTTGACCGGGTCAGGGGGGAGAGGCCGGCAGGAGGTTTGGTAGAAGAGGCACGGAGGGGATGGCGGGACCGTCAGTTCACCTGCTGGGGGCGGTGAAGGAGCACGCGCGGAGGACACGCTTCGTCCGAGAGACACGGGGTTGCCTGCGTTGCTTTTGGAAATGGACAAGAGTGGGGGTGAAGTGAGGATTTTCTAGGAAAAGAATATCGGAAATTCTTTCTTCGACGGAGGGGTTTCAGAACGAACCCTGACCTGTCCAATTAATCCTGTCGAGTGATTTCAGTCATGCAATCGAGAACAGAGTGATCTGGTGCTTCCCCGAAAGAAATGTGATTTGATATCCATTCGTACGAGAATTCCTTAGATGTTAGTGTCTTGTGCAATCAATCACGTATCCAGTTAAGCCGAAACGAGAAGTTTACTGAACAGCGTATATTTGTAAACCCACAACCACGTCACAACTCTCGTATTTCCAATAACCACACAAAGAAAATGAAGTCACCATAACCATCAAAGGCAAATGAAGTCATGATACCAAATCGAAGCAAATGACGTCACAATAGCCATCCCAAGCAAACGAAGTCCTTATAGCCATCCCAAGCAAATGATCGAAGCAAAACGCAGCTCCCTGTCTTCGAATCCCAATCCCTTTTATTACCCTACGACGAACAGAACCCACTACGGACTCCCTTCACCATAGGATCGAATCCCACTCCTTCGAATCGAATTCTACAGGACGACGAAAAGACCAGCTGACGAACCGGTGTCTCAGGGTACTTGAGATTCCCACGTTGTCAGCATCGAGTGTCAGCGAAGAGCGGGCTGACAGTTCTCCCTGACTGACACCTCTCGTGAAAAATGGAATTCACTTGTTCTCGCTGTTCTCGCTGGTTCATTACACAGGTCGGTTTGTGTCAAGATGACTGAGAACAAGAAGCGGGTTTTGTGGATATTTGTGTCTTCGGCTTAGCATGTTTTTGTTCTTTTTGTGTTGTTTGTTTGTTTGTTTCTTGATGAAATGGGGTGTCTGTGTTTGTTCTTTGTTCGAGAAGGTGAATTAGATGTAGTTGTGAGATTTTTTAATAATTTTTGTTTTGTTTATTTGTTTTGTTCAAAGATTTTTGTTCTTACTTTCGATTAGCGATTTATCTTTATACATTTTGAAAACGGAAGTTGATGCTTTGGTAATATAGAAGTATATTTAGCTGCAAAAAAGTAAGATAGCCGTAATATATAGCGAATCTGTTCCAAAAAGGTCGGCACAAAGCATATCAATGTAAATAAAGAAATAACATGATAATGGTATGATGATAATAATGATGATAATAATCATTGTTATTGTTGTTATTATTATCATTATTATTATTATTGTTATTATTATTATTATTATTATCATTATTATTATTATTATCATTATTGTTATTATTATTATCATTACTATTATTATTATTGTTATTATTATTGTCATTATTATTATTATTATTATTAGTAGTAGTAGTAGTAGTAGTAGCAGTAGTAGTAGTAGTAGTAGTAGTAGTAGTAGTATAATTATAAT
>NW_020869088.1:113623-116442 GCF_003789085.1 Penaeus vannamei | reverse complement strand
TACCCCCTCCCTCCCTTTCTTGTTTCACTAAGTCCTTTATTATGTGTGTGTTGTGTGTGTGCTCCCGTGTGTGTTCTTGTTCTATGTGCGTGGTGCGATTCTTGTGTTCTGTGCGCTGTTCTGTATGCGTGTGTGTTTGTGCCTGTTCTGTGTCTGTTGTGTGTGTGTGTGTGTCCTTTCCTCCCTCTCTTCCCCCCTCCCCCTCTCTCTCCGTCTATCTATCTATCTATCTATCTATATATCTATCTGTCTCTGTATTTCTGTATGCCTATCTATCTATCTGTTTATATTTCCACCTCGCCTTCTCTCTCCCTTCCCTATTCCCCACCTATCTACTTCTCTCTAACGATTAAATCCTGTTTTAACTGCATATCCCTAATTGAATTATCTTTTTATTATCTATCATTATCTTTATCATGGAAGGTGACGTCATCACTTGCTCAGGACCGCAATAGATCCCCCCCCCCCACCCTGCCCCCTTCAATAAGGGCAGTCAATTGGTTTCTTCAGTTCACCTTTTGTCTTCTTTGTTCTTCGCTGACTGAGCTTGGAGATCTTTGCTTTCTTATTTTTATTTATTTTGGATGTCTTGTTTATTTCTATTTCTTTTATTTAGAGTACCATTGATCCGCGTCTTCCCATTTTTTGTGTCACATTTTTTTTTGCAATCAAAGAAAACGGGAACGAGTGAGCAGGATGTAGGTTAGGCGCGAAACGAAAGCGAATACATAAGTTGGTTATATATTATAGTAATACGGAGGCAGCAGGTGTTCCGCGAGCTTCTTGAGACAAGTGGCCAGTTTCCTCAAGTCATTGTGGGAGGTCAAAAGGTGATTTTCTTTATATATAAAAAAAAAAGTTAGAGCTTCGATTTCCTCGCTCGACCTCCCCTCCCCCTCCACCCCCCCCTTTATCCCCTCTTTCCCCATACCTCCCTCCCCCTCCCCCCTTTATCTCCTCCTTCCCCTTACCACCCTCCCCCCCCCAACCCTTCGTTTTGTTTACCTTGTCTACATTTTCATGCGCTTGAATAGAAGTACTTTAATTTAAGTGGCAACGGTTTTTCATTTCTCTTATTCTCATTTTTTTTTCTTCTGGAAAGTCATTTCGAAGATAAAGGCAATTTTAGTCTCTATCTCCCCTATTTTTTTTTTTTTTTCTTCTTCTTCTTCTTCTTCTCCTATTTTCTTCTCATCAATTTTCATCTCCTTGAAGACCACTTGCAACTTCGCGCTTTATTTCCTTTTGATATTCTCATGCCCTTGTTCCTTTTTTTTTGTTGTTTATTTCTCATTTCCTTTGTTCATTATTTTCTTTTCATTCGTGGTATTTGTTCGTCTTGTTTTTTTTTTTTTTTTTTTTTGACAAGGTTTTTGGTTATTGTTTTTGTTATTTCTGTTTCTCTTTCATTATCATCGTGATATTCCTTATTTTTTCTCTCTCTTTTCTCTCTGATTTGTTATTTTACTCTCTGCTTCCTTTTCTTCACTTCTCTTTCTTCTCCTTCCTTCTTTTCGGTAATTTTCTTATCTCCTCTCCATCTCCCCATTCTTCTTTTTTCTTCTATTCCGTCTCTTTCGTTTCTCCTCTCTTCTCTCTCCCCCTTCTCCTTTTCTCCCCCTCTCCTTCTCTCTTCTCCTCTCCTTCCTCTTTCCCTTGTTTTTTTCTCATTGTTTATTATATATTTTCTTACTTCCTCCCCCTTCCTTAATTACCCTGCTCTCTTCTCTCTCTCTCTCTCTCTCCACTCCTCTTTTTCCTCTCTTTTTTCTTCTCCTTCTCCTCCTTCCTCCCTCCAACTCCTCCTCCTTCCTCCCTCCCTCCTCCTCCCTCTCCTCCTCCTCCTCCTTTCCTCATCTTCATCCTCCCCTTTTACCCCCCCTCCTCCTCCATTTACCCCCTTTCCTTTCCCCCTTCCTCCTCCCATTTATCCCCCCTTCTTTCTCCTCCTCTTCCTCCCTTTACCCCCCTTCCTCCCCCCTCCTCCTCCTCCCCCCTCTTCCTCCCTCCTCCTCCATTCCCTCCCTCATTTCCTCCCCTCCCCCCCTTCCTCTCCTCCCTTTAACACCTCTTCCCCCCTCCTTTCTCCCTCCTCCATTTACCCCCCCCCCTCCACTCCTCTTCGCCCTCCTCCTCCCCCCTCCCCCTCCACTCCTACCTTCTTCCCTCCTCCTCCCCCTCCCCCCCCCACTCCTCTTCGCCCTCCTCCCTCCCTCCCCTCCCCCTCCAGCTCCTTTTCTCCCTCCTCTCCCCCCTCCCCCCTCCCCCTCCGCAACGTGTGGTCAAAGGTTATCAAGCCGGTGGATGTACCTTCAGCGCCGCCTTCAGGCTCGTTTCGTTGGCTCTTTTCGATTGGCTATTTCCTCTCGGCCTATTTCGTTGTGTTTTTTGTGTTTGTTTTGTTTGGTTTGGTTTGGTTTTTGGTTGATTGTTTTGTTTTGTTTTGTTTGGTCTGGCTGTCTCTCTCTCTCCTCTCTCTCTCTCTCTCTCTCTCTCTCTCTCTCTCTCTCTCTCTCTTCTCTCTCTCTCTCTCTCTCTCTCTCTCTCTCTCTCTCTCTCTCTCTCTCTGTGTGTGTGCTGTGTGTGTGTGTGTGTTGTGTCTTTCCTCTATTTCCTCTTTGTCTCTTCTCTCCATCTCTTCGCGCTACACTTACGGCGGGGTCAAGTTGGTTCCATGAACTCTCATTACTTTTCTTGGTTCTTTTGATTCTATCCATCGCTTTATCTCTCTCCCTCCCTCCCTCTCTCTCTCTCTTCTCTCTCTCTCTCTCTCTCTCTCTTTCATCTCTCTCTCTCTCTCTTCTCTTCTTCCTCTCTCT
>NW_020869088.1:93623-111123 GCF_003789085.1 Penaeus vannamei | reverse complement strand
ATGATGTATATTTTTCTGAACATATTTATATGTATGTATGTATGTATATAGATAAAACACACACACACACACACGCACACTCACACACACACATGCCCAAGAGCCTTTCACAGCTACCGTCTCTTCCCACCGTGTCTACCCCCTCCCTCCCTCTCTCCCTCCCTCCCTTCTCCCTCCTTCCCTCCCTCCCTCCTCCTCCCAACTCTCTCCCTCCCTTCCTCCCTCCCTCCCACTCTCTTCCTCTCCCTACCTCTCTCCCTCCCTCCTGCCTTCACCCTTCTAAGCCTCGTCACTGTCACGTGAGGTGGGAGTAGGGAAGTAAGGAGGAGGAGGAGGGGGAAGGGGGGAGGGCGGGAGTTTGGGGGGAGTAGAGTGGGAGGTGGGAGGCTGACTGCAGCGAGGACTACCGAGAGACCGGTGTTTTGGCTTTGGTGATCGAGGACGACATGCTCACCCACATAAACTTGAAGGATTAGGTGGCCACTTCACGGCGCTGTCCGATGGCCTGTAAAACACTGGCTTTTCCTTTTCCCTTTGGCCAGATGCTGGGCCATGTCTCTCGCTTCCTGTTCTTCTTCTTCTTTCTTCTCTTTTGCCTCTTGCCTCCTTCTTCTTCTTTTCCTTTTCTCTTTCCTCTTCTCCTTCTTTTCTTCTCTTGTTCTCTTCTTCTCCTTCTTCTCTTGTTCTCCTCTCCTCCCCCTTCTTCCTTTCCTTTCTCTTCTTCCTCTTCTTTTTCTTCTCCTTTTCTCTGTCTTCCTCTTGTTCTCCTTTCGCCTTCTTCCTTTGTTCTCTTCCTCCTGTTTTCTTCTCTCTTCGCTGATCTTTTCCTTGTTTCCTCGGTTCTCCTCTCCTTTTCACTCGTGTCCTTCTCTTCTTCTTCCGCTCCTCTCTCTTCTTGTTCTTCTCCTTCTCCTCTCCATTTGTTAACTTCTCGCTATCCTCCATCTCCTTCTTTTCCATCTCTTCTTATTTGTCCTTCCTATATTTTTTCTGTACTCTTTCTGTCCTTTCTGTTCCTTTCTCTTTTTTCTTCTATTCCTTCTCTCTCTTTCTGCTTTTTCTTTCAAGATGATTTTTTTCAAAGGGAGGGGCCGGGTATTAGGATATATTGGTATTTCTCTCTCTCTCTCTCTCTCTCTCTCTCTCTCTCTCTCTCTCTTCTCTCTCTCTCTCTCTCTCTCTCTCTCTCTCTCTCTCTCTCTCCCTCTCTCTCTCTCCCGTCTCCCTCTCTCTCTCTCTCTTCTCTCTCTCTCCTCTCCTCTCTCTTCTCTCTCTCTCTCTCTCTCTCGACCCTTCCTTTCCATCTTTTTCCTCCTCTTTTCTAGTCTACTCCCCTCTAGTATCCCTCCGTCGACCACCACCTCTTCCCACCATTCGGCTCTTTCAAACCCCAACGCTCTCCCCTTCCCCACCCCATAACATCTTCCACTCAACCCATACATCCCCTCTCACCCCATCCCCCTCTTTTTCCCATTCAGTCGTATGCCCCCCCTCCTTCTTTCCTTCCCCTTCCCCCACCCCATCCTTTCCCCCTCTCTCGCTTCTCTTTCCTTCCTTCATCCCCTTCCTCTCTTGCCCTTCCTCCTTCATCCCCACCCCTCCATCCCTCTCCATCCCCCCTCCATTCCTTCCTCCATCCCTCTCACCCCCTCCATTCCCTTCCCTCCATCCCTCTCCTTCATTTATTCCCACCCCCTTCTCCTTCCCCCTACCCCTCCTTCCCCCTCCCTCACGGATCATCGCGACATCCTCGCAAAGGAAGAGAAAAATAAAAAAACAGCGTGTGTGGCACTCCCTTTGGGTGGGGCACTCAGGTGGGGCACTTGACAAGGGTGCCCCTGGTAATGGACGTGTCACCAGATACCACGTACCACGACGGCCTACCAGGAGGAGGGACTTGTGACAGGAGCACGTACTTTTTTCTTTAATTTTTATCATGATTTTTATTTGTCATCTTTGTTTATGTCACTAATTTCTATTTATTTTTTATTATGATTTTTAGTTTTTTCATCTAAATTTGATTTCACTTATTTTCTATTTATTTTAATCATGATTTTTATTTTTTGTCTTAATTTGCTTATATCACTTATCTTCAATTTATTAAATCTATTACTCATCTTGGTCATATCATTAGTTTTTTCAATTTTTTTTTTTACTCTTTTATTTACATTTTCTCTACTTTCGAAGACTCTTTTGTTATTAGTCTTCTCTGTTTGTTGATCTTCTTGTCATCAATGCTTTTTTTCGACATTTTTGAGCGGAAGGAGGGAGGGATTGGGGGGGGATGGGGGGTGAGAGGAGGGAGGGATGGGGGGGGGGGGGAGGAAGGAGGGAGTTAGGGGGGCAGGGGGGCAGCTTACTTTCTAATAAAACCGTTGGAGAGATGGGGTTTGAAGCGTCGAGTGGAGTTTTGAGGAGTGAAGGAGTTGATGGTTCTGGAGTAAATCGTACTTTTGTTCTTTTAGCATACGTTAGGTCATACGCACACACGCGCACACACACATCTATCTAATCTATCTATCTATCTATACACAAACACACAACAAACATATCTATCTATCTAATCTTTATACACACACACAAAAGAATGTATATATGTTATATATATATATATATATATATAATATATATATATATATATATATTTATATATATATTGTGTGTGTGTGGTGTGTGTGGGTTGTGTGTGTATGTGCATGTGTGTGTGTGTGTATATATATTATTATATATAATATATAATACTATAATTATATAGAGAGAGAGAGAGAGAGAGATAGAGAGAGAGACGAGATAGAGAGTAGAGAGAGAGAGAGATAGGAAAGGAAGAGAGAGATAGATATAGTGTGGTGTGTGGGTGTGTGTTGCGTGTGGTGACGTGTGTGTTTATAGAGTTACACACGCGCACACAACACTTATATGTATATATATCATCCTTATTATATATGTTACAGTTCCTGAGAAGCTAAAAGCTGTTGTGATCCTGCTGATAAAAAACACATAAAAAACACACACACACACACAAACACAAACACCACACAGACACACACATACGTGGTGGGTGGTCTGGTCCCGGGGGGTTGATGGGGTGGGGGGGGTGGGTGGGGGGTGAGGACCGCTTTTATACGTCCATTCCGTGAAATCCATGATGGTCGAGATTCCTGTTTGTTCAAGTGGAGATGTGATAAATAACGACGAGGCTCACCCACAGCTGGTCTTGTCTTGCCCCCTCCCCCCTCCCCCCTTCCCCCTCTCCGCCCCCCTTTCCTGCTTCCCACCAACTCGAACTGTCTTATCTCTTTTGTTTCTCTCGTCTCCTTTTTTCTCTCTGGATTTTCTGGTTTTGTCTGTCTTTGTTTGTCTTTGCCTCTGTCTTTGTCTGTCTTTGTCTGTCTTTCTGTCCCTCTGTTCTCTCTATCTCTGTTTGTCTGTCTTGTCTGTCTCTTCTCTCTCTCTTCTCTTCTCTCTCTCTCTTCTCCTCTCTCTCTCTTCTTCACTCTCTCGCTCTCTCTCTCTCTCTCTCTCTCTCTCTCTCTCTCTTCTCTCTCTCTCTCTCTCTCTCTCTCTCTCTCTCTCTCTCTCCTCTCCCCTCCCTAATTCAAAAGAAATCCGAGGCTATTAATCTTACGTAAAACCTTCTGTTATCAATTCAATCGCTGCTATTTTCCGGTTTATGGTATATAGTAACAGCGCCGACCTACCACAAGGGGGAAGGGGTGGGGTCAGACAGCTGGTGGTGTAGTTAAAGGGGGGGGGGGGGGTCAACCATCTGTAGTAGGGGTAGTGAGGGCACATGACCAACTGTAGAAGGGTTGAGACTGTATGAGAAAGGGCGTGGGATATGGGGGTGACGATTACTTTTTGTCTAATCAGGAGAAGGGTTATCCATTGTGGATATAAAAAGAATAAAAAAAATAGATATGTTATGATTTTTTTTTCTTTTGCTTGTTTTTTTTTCTGTATAGATATTACATTTGCACAAGCGTTGGTGTTAACAGAATCGTGAAACAGAAAGTTACTATTAATACCAACGTTTATACAAACGCCACGAAATACGCCATCAATGGACAAATACTGATTTCTTTACCTACCAATTACGTCCAAAAAATAATAACTATTTAAGCCAAAATTCACTTACATCTAATTCCATTAAATCCTGCATAATACTCCACCTTTTTATTCCACCTCTTTTTCCAAGCTGAATCTCAGTCACACAAATTTTCACACTCACCTCCACGCAAAACTTCAGTCGAAACTCGAAACTTCACGAACATGATCTGCACATCACTAACAATCTGTACGAAGAAATGCGCATTACGAATGAATGAAAATAATCAGCTGACGAACTGGGGGTTGTAATGGGAACGAAAGACCCCTTAAGTGGACGATAAACATGTTGAAGACGTGTTTGTGTTGGTAGTGCGGTAAAGAGTCTGTCTTTTGCACATATGTTGTCCGGGCTTTGTCGTTCGGGAGGGTAGGGGGTGGGGGTAGGGTAGGGGGTAAGGGGGTAGGGTAGGGAGGTAAGGAAGTAGGGGCTAGGGGGTTAATCTTCGCCCTTTAATCTACCGAAAGCAATCAAAGCAGACAAAGGGATAAGGTGAGGATAGACTTGATGAGGTGTTTGGATGCTGTGGCGCCCATCCGCGCCCCACCTTTTTCGCCCATCCAGACCCGCCCATTCCCACTTTCGCCCATCCCCAGCCCCATCATTCCCGCCCATCCAAGGCCTCCCACGCCCACCAACACTCTCCCTAACTCACCTTTGTCCATCTCTTGCCCCACAACCCACGCCCATTCACGCCCATCTCCGGCTTCATCAATCTCGGCCATCCACGCCCATCCCAACCTATCCCTGGCCCCAACACCCACGCCCATCCCGGCCCCACTATTCTCGCCCATCCTAACCCATACCAGGCCTACCACTTACGCCCATCCACGCCTATTCACGCCCATCTCCGGCTCCATCAATCTCGGCCATCCACGCCCATCCCAACCTATCCCTGGCCCCAACACCCCACGCCCATCCCCGGCCCCACTATTCTCGCCCATCGTAACTCATCCCAGGCCCTACCCTTACGCCCATCTACGCCTATTCACGCCCATCCCCCGGCCCCATCATTCTCACCCCATCCTAACCATCCTCTTCCCCCCAGCATTCTCGCCCATCCTAGCCTATCCCTGTCCCCAACACCCACGCTCATCCACGCCCATCCTACTCATCCCCTTCCCCCCACTCCATCCACCCATCCCCGCCCATCCCCCACCATTCTCACCCATTCTACCTCATCCCTTCCCCCCCCCCCATCCACGCCCATCCCCGCCCACGTCCTCAGCAGCTGCGCGCCCGGTGCCCCTGGGTGGGCCGGGAGTGATAGCGCCGCGAGGGTGTCAATGATGCAACACAAACAAATTTACGCCCAAGTTCTTGACGGGATTCGTGTACCAAGGAGGCTACTGAGGCCAGTGGGCGTGGGTGGAGTGGGGGTGGGGGAGGTGGGGGTTGGAGGGGGGCGTGAGGGAGGGGGAAGGGAGGGAGAGGGGGTGGAGGCTAATGGGGTCTTTGGGTGTGGGTGGAAAGACGCGAGGAATGGAAATAGATAGACAGATAGATAGAGAGTAGATAGACAGATAGACAGAGACAGGCATGTAGACAGACTGACAGACAAACAGACAAACGGACGAACAGACATATGAACAGACATAAATACAGACATATAGGCAAACAGACAGACAGAAAGACAATATTCTTTTGAAAGGAACAAAAACATACAAGAAGAAAAATACAAGAACAAAAAAACGAAAGATAAAATAAACAAGAAAACAGCAATTATAAAAGCTGTACTAAATTCTAATGGTGAAGATGCCGAAGAAATACATAAAGAGAACGATAACAGCGGAGTAATGAAGTCGATGATAGTGAAAACGAACGCCAGATAAGAATTCAACAAGCGGCCAAACTTACGAAAATATGATGCGGGGAAACGAACGCATAAACATAAACATTAGTACAGATGTTTATGATAATGATAATTATAATTGATAAAAATTATGAAAACTAATACAGGGAAACGAACGTATAAACATAAACATTAGTGCAGCTGATAATGATGATTATAATTGGTGAAAAATATGAGAAATAATGAATAAATATGGAAAATAATGCAGAGAAACGAACGTATAAAAATAAGTACGGATGATAGTAATACTTATAATCAATAAAAAGAATAGAAAATAATGGAAATATGTAAAATAATGGTAAATATGGAAATACAGGGATACGAGCGCAAAAACATAAATATTATTACAGATAATAACGATAATTATAACTGATAAAAAAAATGTATTAAATAACGAAAGAACAACAAAAAGATGGAATTACGAACCTAAACAGAACTACAGCAACAAAATAGATACAAGTCTGAATATAAAAGTACAATGAAAAGCATAAATAATCACACAGGAAAAGAAAATATAAACATAACCACAGCTACGAAAACAAATTTTAGATATATAAAGACAAGAAGAATAGAAAGAAAAGAAAATGTTTACAAGGTTAATTATATATATATAAAAGATACAATGCTAAATCAGCAAAAATAACATAAATAGATAACAGAAACAAACCTTTAGAGAGAGAGAGAGAGGAGAGAGAGAGAGAGAGAGAGAGAGAGAGAGAAGAGAGAGATGAGAGAGAGAGAGAGAGAGAGAGAGAGAGAGAAGAGAGAGAGAGAGAGAGAGAGAGAGAGAGAGAGAGAGAGAAGAGAGAGAGAGAGAGAGAGAGAGGAGAGAGAGAGAGATAGAAGAGAGAAGAGAGAGAGAGAGAGAGATAAAAAAAAGAGGAAGACAGAGAGAGAGAGAAAGAGAGAGAGACAAAAAAAAAAAGAGAAGAGAGGAGAGAGACAAGACAAGAGAAGAAAGAGAGAGAGAGAGAGGAGAGCGCAGAGGAAGAGATGAAATTAAGACAAAGGAATTGCCGAAAAGCCAGCGGGTGGGAGAATCAGTGCCAGAAGAGGGGACTCAAGAGGGCCATGAAAGCTCAGCGCCGAGTGACAGAGGGAGGAAGACGAGGGGAAGGGGAGAGGGGGAATAGCGGCGGAAGGGGAAAGGAAAAGAAAGAGAGAGGGGAGACGGGAAAGGGAATGGAAAGGGAGAGAGGAAAGGGATGGGAAAAGGAGAATACGAAAGGAGGGGAGAGGGGAGACGGGAAAGGGGAATGAAAAGGGATGGGAAAACGGAATACGAAAGGAGGGAGAGGGGAGAAAGGGAACTGGAGAGGGGAATGGGAGTTGAGAGGAGAGGGGAAAGGGGAAAGAGAAGGGAAAGGGGAGAAGGAGACGTGAAGGAGAGAGAGGGAATGGGAATAGAGGGAAGGAAGGAGAGATAGGAAAGGGGATACGGAGAGAATAAAAAAAAACGGCAAGGGAAAGGAGGAAGAGGAGGAGAGAAGGGGAGGAGAGGGGAGGGTAAATGCGAAGGGGAAGAGGGAGAGGAAAGGGAAAGGAAAGGGTAAAGAGAGAAAGGTGAAGGAAGAGAAAGGGGAAGAGAGAGTGGAAAGGGAAAAAGCGAAAAGAGGAAGTGGAGGTGAGGGTTAAATGGGAAAGAGAGGACGGAGGGGAAGAGGCGAGTGGAGGGTAAAGGGAGGGGAAAAGAGAGGACGAGGAACAAGAAAAGAAAAAAAGACTATATTTTCATGCGCCTCCGCCTGGCCTTTGTTGCGGGCCGCTGTGTCCACCCTGGCGGTCATTTTTTGTAACTAAAACGACTTTTTCATTCGTTTCCAGGAAAGTCCTTTTTATGTGGGGGTGGGGGTGGGGGGTGGGGGGAGAGGTGTATGCAGCTGGTGCTAAGATTTCTTTCCGTTTCAGCCGCTTGCAAAAAAAAAAAAAAAAAAAAAAAAAAAAAAAAAAAATCGATCATGTGTGTGTGTTTATGTATGTATTTATTCAAGATTGTTTTCTCTCTCTTCTTCTTCTTTCTTTTTCTCTCTCTCTTATTATTATTGTTTTCCTCACCCTCTCTTCTATTTTTTATTCTTTTCCCCTCTTATTGTTTCCCTCACTATCCTATTTTTCTTTCTATCTCTCATTCTTGTTCTTCTTCTTTCTCTCACTCTCTTATATTTTTCTTTCTCACTCTTTCTTCTATTTTTTCTCTCTTCTTCTTTCTATTTCACTCTCTCTCTTCTCCCTATTTTTTCTCCATCTTCTTCTCCTTTCTTTCGCTCTCTTCTTCTTCTTTCTCATACTCTCTCTATTCTTCTAATTTTTCTCTCTCTTTCTTCTCCTTCTTCTTTCTCTCCCTCTCTACTTTTCCTTCGTCCTCTTACTTTTCTCTTCTTTTTTTTTCTCTCTTTCTTCTTCTTTCTCTCTCCCTCTCTTCTCTTCCTCTCTTCTCTTCTTCTTCCCCTTTCTCTCTCTTCTTCTTCTTCTTCTTTCTCACACTCTCCCTCTTCTTCTTCTTCTCCTCTTTCCTCTCTCACTCTCTCTCTTTTTCTCTCTTTTTCTATTTTTTCTCACTCCTCCTACCCATGTTTCCCGAAAGCGATTCTCCCGGACAAACCTCGTAGCTGTTTCCTCTCACACTTCACGTCACACTTTTGCAAGAACAATAAATTACAAGGAACAGATAGCTCAAGTATCAAGAAGTTGACACGCAAGACCTCCCCCTTGACCCTTGCCGCCCCCCCCCCCCCTCCTCCCTACCCTCCCACCTTCCCTACCTCCTTCTCCTCCTGCTTCGTCTAATCCTCCTCCTTCTCTTATTATCATTATTATTATTATTATATTATTTCCTTCATCATCATCTTTCTTTTCCTTATTCTTCTCTACTCTCCTCCTTCTCCTTTTCTTCTCTCTTCATCTTCCTTCTCATCCTTCTTCTCCTCCTCATCATCGTCCTTTTTCTTCTCTTCCTCCTTCCCTAGTACCCCTTTCTTCCGCTCCTCCGTCTCCTCCTTCTCTTCTCCTCTTCTTCCTTTTCCTCTTCCTTGCTCCTCCTCCTCCTCTCCTTCTTGTTCTTATTTCTCAACCTCATCCTCTTCCTGCGCTTCTCTTCTTCGTTTCCCTCTCTTTATTTCTTTTCCTCCTCCTCCTTTTATTCTCCCTCGTTCCTACCATCTTCTCTGTCCCTCATCTTTCTTGTTCTCTTTCACATCCTCTCCCTCTCTCTTCCTTCTCCTCCTCCTTTGTCGTTTCTTCTACTTCTACTACGATGGCTACTACTATTTATTTTCCTTCTTCTTTTTTCATCATCTTCATCTTCTTCTTTCTTCCTCCCTTCTTCCCTTCTTTTCTTAACCCTCGCACCCCTCCTCAACATTCACCATCTTCTCCCCTCCTCCCCTTCTTGATCCAACTCCCCTTCTTCTTCTTCTTCCTCCTCCCCTACCTCCTTCTCTTCTTCCTCCCCCCTTCCTCCCTCCTCCCTCTTTCTCTTTCTCCCCACCTCCTCTTCTTCTTCTTCCTTCACCACCTCCTCTCTTCTTTCCTCCTCCACCCCCTCCTCATTCATCTTTTTAATTCCTCCTTCAAGCTTCTCTTTATTATTCTCTTGCTTCCTTCTATCTTTCTTTTTTCTCCTATTTCCTCTTCTTCCACTCCAGCGCCAGATAGAGGATGTTCCCACGCATGGAAGAGGGAGGGAGAGGGAGGGAGCGGGAAGAGGGAAGAGTAGAGGGATGAGGAGGAGAAGGGAAGATGAGGGGAAAAAGGGGAAAAGGGGAGAAAGGGAGAGGGGAGGAGGAAGATAAGGAGGGCGAGAAGGAGAGATGGGGAGGAGGAGGAGAGGACGAAGGGATAGAAGTGAGGGGTAAGAAGAGGAGGAAGAGGGAGAAGCGAGCAGGAGTGAGGGAGAGGAAGAGGAGAGAAAGAGAAGAGGAAGAGGGAAGCAAGAATAAGGGAAAGAGGAGAATAGAGGAGAAAAGGGGAAGGGAGACAAAGAGTGAGGGAGGGGAGGGCTTTGGAAATAGGGCGGTGTGGTGGGGGGAGGGGGGGGAGGGGGGTGTCCACAGACCAGCCTGATCCACTTGACTTTCTCTCTCTCGAATCCGCAGCGCCTCCGAGGACGCTCTCTCGAGGCTCGTCTTTCGCGCGCCTTTCTGCTTCTTTTTTATCTCTTCTCTTTTTCTTATTTTCTCCTTAAATACTTACATACATGCACATACACACACACACCCACACAACACACACACACACACAACACACACACACACACACAACACACATAACACAATAAACACACACACACAATACACATATATATAATATATATATATATATATATATATATATATATTATATATATATATATATATATATTATATATATGTATATATATATATATATATAATATATATATATATATATATATATATATATATATATATATATATATATGTGTGTGTGTGTGTGTGTTGTGTGTGTTGTGTGTGTGTGTGTGTGTGTGTGTGTGTGTGTGTGTGTGTGTGTGTGTGTGTGTGTGTGTGTGTGTGTGTGTGTGTGTGTGTAGTGAGTTAGATAGAGTTAGAGGAGATCGATGAAAAGATATATAATAGAGATGGAGATATAGAGACAGACGCCGATAGAGAGAGAGAGAGAGAGAGAGAGAGAGTAAGAAAGACATTCGCGCGCAGTGAAACAGTGAGACAGACAGACAGACGTAAACAAAGAGATAACACACAGAGATGGCTACGGAGACAACTCGAGACAATCCTTTTCATGTACTTGGTTAATAGGTTGTTTTGATTTATGAAAACACATTAAGCATCCGTCTCCTCCTCCTCCTCCTTCTGCTTCTTCTTCTTCTCCTCTATTTCTGCCATCTCTTCTTCTTCTTCTCCTCTTTTTCTTCCATCTCCTCCTCCTCCTCTTCTTCTTCTTCATCATCATCTTCTTCTCTCCTCTTTTATTCTTCATCTCCTCCTCCTCCTCTTCTTCTTCTTCTTGTTTTTTTCTTCTTCCTCCTCCTCCTCTATTTTTCTTCCATCTCATCTTCTTCTTCCTCTAACCCTCTCAACCTCCTCCTCTTCCTGATCTTTCTACCTCTTCGTTTCCCTCTCTTTATTTCTCTTTCTCCTCAATCATTTATTTCCATTTAAATCCCTTTTCCTCCATGATTTATTTCCATTTAAATCTACTCACAATGAAAAATATAAATTCCAATCACGGAGACGATTTTCATGATAAGGACAATCATTGTAATTAGATAAGATTAGTTATAGTGTTATCAGTATTGATGTTAGACGTGAGAGGGATGATAATCTTAATGAAAATGGTAATGAATTTGATAATTAAAGATAGAAATGACGATAAAGACAATAAAGACGATAATGATGAGAGTAACTATGATGATGATAATAATAAGATCGATAATGATGATGACGTTGATAATGTTGATAATGATAATAATCATGATAATGATAACAATAATAATAATAATAGTAATAATAATGATAATAATGATAATAAACAGCAACAAACAGTAATAGTGGTAATAACAATAAACAATAAAGGTAATGATAATCATAATGATGATAATAGATGATTGAATATTTGAATATATAATTAATATAATATTAATAATAATGATTGATAAACAATAATGATAAGAGTAATAATGATAATAATAGTAATAATGATAATGATAATGAAAATAGTAGTACTACTAATAATAGAAATAATAATTAAAAAATAGTAATAACAATGATGATAAGGATAGTGGTATTAATGATGAAATAAGGATAATAACAAAAATAATAAGGATAATAAAAGAATTTAATAAAGAGAGCATTGATTTAATAAAATGCTAAGGATAAAAAATCATAATTGAAGAATGACGAATATTATCATTATTCCATTTGTGTCATTATCAAAATGATGATGATAATGATTAACAATAATGCTGATAAAATCCTAATGATTAATAGTTATACATTATGATAATGGACAGGAAATTAATGATAATTCATAATAATAATAATAATGAATAATAATAATAATAATAATAATAATAATTAATAATAATAATAATGAATAAATAATTTAATAATTAAAGGATAATTAATAATAACAATGATAATGATAATAACAATAAATGATTAAGGATTAATAATAGCAATAATGATAATTAATGACAATAACAATGGAAAATGATAATAAAAAAAAAAAATTTTGGGGGGGGGAAATGTAAAAAAAAAAAAAAAAATTTTTTTTTTTTGGGGAATTTTTAAAATTTTTTTGATTTTTTTTTTTGAATAACAATAGATTAAACAAACAAAACAAGTAAGATTTGAAATGGGAAATAAAATCCTTGAAGCGAAAAAAAGAAAAATAAAGAGGAGCGGGAAAACGAAGAGGAAAGAGGAAAAGAGGTAAGGGAAAGAAGAAAAAGAGGATAATTAATTAATTATATATCTTTTTTAATAATATTAAAAAAAACAGAAAAAACAAAATTAAAAATGGGGAAAGGTTAATTTATATATCAAAACGAAAAAAAAAAGGAGAAAAGAAGAAAAAAATAAAAAAATAATTTGGGCGGCAGGAGGAGGAGGAGAAAAAAGGAGGAGGGAGGAAGAAAGAAGAAAAGGAAAAAAAAAAAAAAAAAGGGGGGGAAAAGNTATACTATAATACGCTATATCTACTATACCTATCATATATACTCACCCTACACTACCCCTACCTATATACTGCTACCTATCTAATCACTATACCTATATATATATACTTACCTCACACCTACCCCCATTATACCTCAACTCATCCCACCCCTCACCTAACCCTATACTACCTACCCTCACCTATACTTACTCCACTCATGTTCGTGTGCGGTGGTGTTGCTGTGTGTGCTGCCGCTGTGTGTGCTGCCGACTGTCGTCTGCTGTGCGTCGCTGCTGCTCGTGGTGCTGTGTTGTGCTGTTGTGTGTGCTGTGTGTAGTTCTCCGCGCTAGTGCAGATAGAATACCGAGTTAAGACCGGGAGGTGATCCGATGAAAAGATTCACATAAACCGAGACTGCGAGATATCACCAGACAACAAGACGCCGAAGAGAGAAAAGAGAGAGAGAGAGAGTAAGAAAGACATTCGCGCGCAGTGAAAAGGTGAGACAGACAGACAACGTAAACAAAGAGATACACACACAGAGATGGCTACGGAACAACTCGAGACAATCCTTTTCATGTACTGGTTATAGGCCCTTTGTTTTGATTTAACTGAAAACCCCATAAGCATCCGTCTCCCTCCTCCTCCTCCTCTTCTGCTTCTCTTCTCCTCTTTTCTGCTCTTCTTCTTCTCCTCCTCTTTTTTTCCATCCCTCCTCTCCTCCTTCTTCTTCTTCAACATCATCTTCTTCCTTTTCCTTTTTTATCTTCATCTCCTCCTCCTCCTCCTCCCTCTCTTCAGTTTTTTTTCTTCTCCCTCCTCCTCCTCCTCTATTTTTCTTTCCATCTCATCTTCCTCTAATCTCTCAACCTCCTCCTCTTCCTGATCTTTCTCTACCTCTTCGTTTCCCTCTCTTTATTTCTCTTTCTCCTCAATCATTTATTTCCATTTAAATCCCCTTTCCTCCATGATTTAATTCCATTTAAATCTACTGACAATGAAAAATATAAATTCCAATCACGGAGACGATTTCAATGATAAGGACAATCATTATAATTAGATAAGATTAATTATAGTTTATCAGTATTGATATTAGACGTGAGAGGGATGATAATCTTAATCAAAATGGCAACGAATTTGATAATTAAAGATAGAAATGACGATAAAGACAATAAAGACGATAATGATGAGAGTAACTATGATGATGATAATAATAAGATCGATAATGATGATGACGTTGATAATGTTGATAATGATAATAATCATGATAATGATAACAATAATAATAATAATAGTAATAATAATGATAATAATGATAATAACAGCAACAGTAATAGTGGTAATAACAATAACAATAAAGGTAATGATAATCATAATGATGACAATAATGATGATATTGATGGTAATAATGAAAATATTAATATTAATAATAATGATGATAACAATAATGATAGAAATAATAATGATAATAATAGTAATAATGATAATGATAATGAAAATAGTAGTACTACTAATAATAGAAATAATAATTAAAAAATAGTAATAACAATGATGATAAGGATAGTGGTATTAATGATGAAATAAGGATAATAACAAAAATAATAAGGATAATAAAAGAATTTAAAAAATGATGATGATGACAATAAAATGCAAGGATAAAAATCATAATGATAATGACAATATTATCATTATCATTTGTGTCATTATCAAAATGATGATGATAATGATACCGATGATAATGATAATAGTTATAATTATGATAATGACAGAAATAATGATAATCATAATAATAATAATAATGATAATAATAATGATAATAATAATAATAATAATAATAATAATAATAATAATAATAATAATAATAATAATAATAATAATAATAATAATAATAATAATAAAGATATAATAAATAAAATAATAATGATAATAACAATAATAACAATAATAATAATAATAATAATAATAATAATAATAATAATAATAATGATAATAATAATAATGATAATAATGACAATAACAATGGAAATGATAATAAAAATGATAATGATATTGATAACAATAATAACAACAACAGTAGATTGAAATGGAAATAAATCCTTGAGGAAAAAGAAAAATAAAGAGAGGGAAACGAAGAGGAAGAGAAAGAGTAAGAAGAAGAGGAAGGATAATAATAATAAAAAATGTTAATAATAAGAATAATAACAGACACAATAAATGGGAAGTTATATTAAATAAACGAAAAAGTCGAGAAAGAAGAAAAAATAAATACTGGAGGAGGAGGAGGAAGAGGAGGAGGAGAAGAAGGAAGAAAAAAGGAAGAGGAGGAGAAGGAAAAGAAGAAAGATTTGACGGTTTGTTTCACGGACGGAATATTTATCCAACTAATGGATACGCTGGCCATTACCTCCCCCTCCCCCTCCCCTCCCCTCTCCCCATCCCCGACCCCTCTCCCCCACCCACAGACCTCCCTCCCTCCTCCCCCCTCCTCCAATTCCTCCCCCCTCCCCCCACCCCCATCCCCCTCCCCACTCACAGAACCTCCTTCCCTCCCCCTCCCCCCACCCACATCCCCACCCCCCTCTACCCCACTCACAGACCCTCCCTCCCTCCCTCCCTCCCCTCTAACCCTTCCCCATACCCCAGTGCCCCCCCTCCCTTCCCTGCCCTTTCCATATTCACGCCCCCCCCACTCACCCCCCCATTCGTGTCTCATTTCGTTTTATTCATTTGTAAAAAAAAGAAAAAAAAAGTGTTTTTAATGTTTGTTTATACTGATAATGATGATGATGGAATGAATAAAGGTAGGTGCACTAATAATGATAATGAAACTGGTAAGGATATAAAGAATGATCTGATAATAATGATAACAATAATGATAATAATAGCAATAATATCAATGATAAACCTGATGATAAAAATAACAATAATGTCAATAATGATAATCATGATAATGATTATTATAAAAATAAATAAAAGTTATCCTTATCATCATTGTAATGATATTGATACCATTTACTACTGCTTATAATGATGATGGTAATGCTAATGATAATAATGATAATAATGTTAACAAAAATAATGATAACAAAAATAATGATAATAATGAATGATGGCGATGATGATGATGATGATAGTAACATGATAATGATGATAATGATAATGACGATGATGGGATAATGGTGATGATAATAATGATGAAAATAATAACAATGATAATGATGATACTGTGATAATGACATTAGTAGTGGTAATAACAGCAATAATAATGACATTGTTAATAGTAATAGCAATAACAATAGCAATAATAACTTTAGCAAGAATAATAATAATATTGAGCAGGTGACAGGATGAGAGGTACAGGGAGTGGCAGAGAGTGACAGGGACAGGAAAGGGGAGCATTTGGTGACGAGCAGGGAGGGTAGGGGGGGAGGGGAGTAGCAAGGGGTGGGGGGAGACAGGGGGAGGGGGCAGGGGGGAATAGAGAGGGGGCAGGGAAGGACGGGGTGGGGGGGGGGGCAGCGATGGGGGTAGAGGGGGTAGGGGTAATAGCGAGGGATGGGAGAAGACAGAGGGGAGGGGGCAGGGGGAGCAGCGAGGGATGGGGAAGCACATGGGGAGGAGGAAGGGGTGGGGGAGCAACGAGGGAACGGGGGAAGGTAGAGGGGGGGAGGGGGTTATAATCTGGGCCCATTACCACGGTGACAGCCATCTCTACGGGCGATATATCGTGTCTTCCCGTCAAGGCACAAGAACCCTGGGGGGGGGGGGGGCGACCCATCCGAGGCAGGTGGTGGGTGGGGGGTGGGGGTCGGTGGAGAAGAGTGGAGGTCGGGGGAGAGGAGAGGGGTAGGGAGAGAGAAGGTGGAGGTCGGGGGAGAGGAGGAGGGGTAGGGAGAGAGATGGTGGAGGTAAGGGGATAGGAGGAGGGGGTGGGGGTTAGTCATCGAAGTTGTAGGGGGTGGGTGTCTGAGGGTCAGGGGAGAGGGGGGGAAGGAAGGTGATGGAGTCATACCTCACGGTTAGGAGAAGGAGGGTAGGGGGAAAGGAGGAGGAGAGGGGGAGGGAAAGGTAATGGGTCCCTCACCGTGTGTAAACTGAAGAGGGGAAAGAGGCATTAAAAGGTGTGGGAAAAAATAAAAATAGACGATGATAAAATAACAAAAAAACAAAAAAAAAATCAATTCGCGCGATTAAGACACCGTTATATAATAAAAACAAAAGCGGTAGATTTTAGAAACCATAGTAAGGGTCATAAACTTGTAAATATAGTAATGGTAATAATATCAACTTAATAAACAATAATGATAGTAATAATAATAATATTCATAATGATAACAATAATCATAATAATTATGATGATGATGATGATAATAAATGATAATAGTAATGATGATTATGCATAACACAACAAGCAATAAAACTATAAATCACAAAAATATAAAAAAATATATCAATAACACCCTTTAACAAAATAATAACGAACAATCACGACCATAAATCACCCCGGATAGTCATACGTGTAAACTATCCCACGAAAGACACAAACAAGGTCAAAGGTCAAGCCATCCGCAGCGCAAGGACCTGACAGCGAATCATAAATCAGGGTTGTTCTCCGCCACGAATCCACTCTTGAGAACGCCTTGGAAGATCTCCGTCGCTGTCTCGTGTCTTTAGGAGGGGGTGGGGGGGTTGGGGTGGGTTGGGGTGGGGTGTGGGGGGGGGGATGGGTGGGCGTTGAGAGAGAGAGAGAGAGAAGATAGGCTGAGGATGGGCGTGAGAGAGAGAGGAAAGGGTTGGTGGGTGGGCGTAAGATAAGGGTAAGGCTTGTTGAGTGGGCGTGAAGAAGAGTTGGAATATTAATTATTATTATTATTATTATTATATTATTATTATTATTATTATTATTA
>NW_020869088.1:88623-91123 GCF_003789085.1 Penaeus vannamei | reverse complement strand
TTCGTCGTATTTTAACAGGTCAAGTTAGGTCATGCAGCAGGAGATAAATTGCAAGATAGTTGAGTGCGAAGTTAGGTTGTGGAGGTCAAGGAGAGGGATTGAGAGAGAAAGAAAGAAAAATTAGATAATAAAAGAGGGGGAAATGCATAGTACAGGTCAAGTGACGCTAAACTACGGTGCAAGGGTGTGAATAAGAGCAGTAAATAGACTTTGTAAAGGTGAACGTGATTTTTTTTCTCTTTATATATATATATATATATATATATATATATATATATATATATATATATATATTATATATATATATAATATCATTCTCTCTCTTCTATTTCTGGCTCTGTATGTCTGTCTCTCTCTCTCTCTCTCTCTTTTTTCTTTCTCTGTCTATGTCTTCTCTCTCTCTCTGTCTCTGCCTCTCTTTCTCTGTCTGTCTCTGTCTCTGTCTATCTCTCTCTCTTTCTCTCTCTCTCTCTTACACACAATACCTTTGTCTCCTTTAGCTTCTCATCCTTTTCTCTTCTCTACTTCTCTTTCTCTCCCCCTCTTCTCCTTCGTTCTTCTTTTTTTTCTCCTTCTTATCATTATCATCATCTCCTCCTCTCCTCCTCCCTCTGTCTATCTCCTCCATTTGTTTTAACTCCTTTTTCTCTCCCGTTTTTCTCCATCTCCAACCACACCTGGCTTCCCAAACCAGTTGGTTCTTTCCACCTGCCTTTTGCCTCCATCCCTTTTATCGGCCATCTTCTCGTCTCCCTCATTCTGTTATCTCCACCTATCTGGCCTCTCCCTCCGTCATTTTCTCTCCCACTTCTCCAGCAATAAGTAATATATGGCAGCACTTGAAGCGAGTGAACACTTGGAGCCCCGCAGCCGCGTGTGAAGAATGGCGGCTCAAGTACCCTTTGTTTATATTACTGTTTTCATTTTATCGCCCAGGAATTTGTCTTAAAAAACGACCTTTTTTTCGTGAGACATTTTCCCCCTTCAGGTCGTAAAGGCTCGGTCGTGATTTTGTGGTTGTCGTAGAAGGGTTTTTTGGAAAATGTTATTTCGGTTTAAAGGAATTTTGGTCCGGGCTTCGCTTTAACGGGGTTGGAGGTAAATGGAGCGCGGAAAATGTGATTTTTTTTTTCTTTCGTTTTCTATGAATTTTTATTTTTATATTAGTTATTTTGTTCTAATTATCATTTTCACTTATTTATCTATCCCGTTATATACCTATTTATTTGTTTACTATAGCTATTTATTTTTCCTCTCTCTCTTGCTATCTATTTATTGATTTATTTCATCTATTTGTTATTACTCTCTCTCTCTTTCTCTCTCTTTAGTTTTCATTCAGCTTTATCTCTGCACCATCATCATCACCATTTCCATTTATCTCCTCCTTCTCTTATCTCTACTCCCCCCCCCCCCGGACTCTCTACCCCACCTCATGTCATTTCCTAACGTCCTTTTTTCTTCCTACCTTATTTATTCCTTTCCTCCTTCTTCTCTCTTTTCGCCGACTTTTTTCGACACGTTTCTTCTCATTTTACTTATTCCTTTTCTTCTTCTTTTCTGTATTTTCGTTAATATATTTTTTTCTCCTTTTTATTCTTTTTCTTTTCTTTTCGCTGTATGTCTATTATCTTCTCCTGTTCTTCTTGATCGTTGTTTTCCATATTAATCTTTATCGTTCTTATTCCCTTTCTTCTTCTTCGTCTTCGTCGTCACTTTCGTTATATTTCTTCTCACCTTATTTATTCCCTCTCTTCTTCTCCTTTTTCTTCACCTTCGTTTTTATTTCTTCTAATCGCTTTTTATTCTTCTTTTTCTTTTCCTTATCCTTCGCTGCCTTTTTTCGCCATAATTCTTCTTATCTTATCTACTCCTTTTCTATTCCTCCTCCTTCTCTTTCTCCTTTTTCTTCTTTCTTCTCCCTCCTCTCCTCCTCTCCTCCTCTCCCCTCCTCCCTCCTCCGGACCCCTCCTCTCTCTCCTTCTCCTTCTCCTTCTTCTCCTCTTCCTCCTCCTCCCCTCTCTCTTCCTCTCCTCCTCCTCCCTTCTCATTCCCGTCCTCCTCCTCGCTCCTCCTCATCTTCCACTCCTCCTCCCCGTCTCCTCCACCTCCACCTCCTCCCCTCTCCTCTCCTCCTCCTCTCCTCTCTTTCCACCTCACCCCTCCCCTCCATCCTCCCCCTCCTCCCCCTCCTCCCCCTCCCCATCCCTCCCCTCCTCCGCCTCCACCTCCCCACCTCTCCTTCCTCTCTCACCCCTCCTCCTCCACCTCCACTCTCCCCTCCTCCTCCTCCCCCAACTCCTCCTCCATCCTTTTTTTTTTCCACTATAGACACATCGACTTTGTTTTAAGTAAAGTGCGTCGGACAAGGTCAAGGAGATGAGGCTGAGGGATCTGTTAAATCTTTTTGTAACTGTCATGGCCAGGTGTGGCGCTGGCTTGGGTCGATGCGCAGGGCGCGGGAGGTCTTTGCGGGGGGGATGGTAGGGAGGTGAGGAGGGGG
>NW_020869088.1:71123-83623 GCF_003789085.1 Penaeus vannamei | reverse complement strand
CAACCAGCTTACGCACGCCACCAATTCCCGTTTTCTTTGTGTGTGGATTTATCGCCTGACAAGGAAGAGGGAGGGGGGACTCTTTTGAATAATTGCAGGGTATGCTATCCTTCGTTGGGCTTCTGTGTTGTTTTTTAAGATTGTGATATTCTTTTGTGCATTTCAAATAAACGTAGGTTGTAAATCAATGTCTGGCATTAAGGGAGGGCCAGTGCCCGCGCCGGCACTGTAGGGCCAGACGGTGCCGTGGGATAGACTCCAGGCCAGTGTAATGGTGCCACTCCCCTCCCTGACTGCATCACTCACTGCAACACTTACGTTATCATTAAGCCTTCATTAATTCCATGTGTAATATATGGTTTACAACATAAAACGGTACACTAATTTTTATACTCATATATCGTTGAAAGTTCTCCAACCTCTTGAATTTTCGAAGGCATAATTTACATCTAATGATTATTTTTGCTTTACGTCTTTAGAAAGAGACAGAGGCCGTTAATGTACACGCATTTGGCCGCACGCACATGTGACTTATGGCAGCCCGTTAAGCACACCTGTATTTCGTTATCTGAGCTCTTACAATCTCTCTGTATCTTTTATCAATGCCTCTCTTTATGCCTCTCTTGATTTCTCGCTCTATCCTCACCTTTCTCTTTTCCTCTCACTTTCCTCTCTGCTTGTCTCGCTCTTCGCCTCTCTTTCCTCCTCCTCTCACCTTTCTCTCTTCCCTTCTCTCTCTCTTCGCTCTCCTCTCCCTCCTCCACCTCTCTTCTTTCTCCTGTTCTCTCTTTCCTACTTCTCACCTCTCTCCTCTCTTTCCCTCTCTCCTCCCCCTTCTCCCTCCCCCCTCCTCTCCTCTCTCTCTCTCTCTCTCTCTCTCTCTCTCTCTCTCTCTCTCTCTCTCTCTCTCTCTCCTCTCTCCTCTCCTCTCTCTCTCTCTCTCTCTCTCTCTCTCTTCCTCCCCGGACTCTGTCACCGGCGCGTGTTCCTAGCCCGATGATTAAAGAGAAGTGGCGACTCCTTTTTACGAGCACGAGATCCTCAAAATATTCGTGTGGTTTCTCTCATTATGGAGTGCATTTGCCCGGGCACTTTTTTATATTTGCGAGAGGCCCAACGCAATGAATAGTCATACGTATATATATGAAAATGAAACTAGCCACAATGAGATATGAGATACGCTTATTCTCATATCTCATTGTGGCTAGTTTCATTTTCATTTTTGTGTTCACGTGATTGTGTTTGTGCTTGTGTTCATGTATATATATGTTGAGAAATATACGCCTGTCTATATATCTGTCTATGTATCTACTGTCTATTTGTCTATTTATATGCTTATTTTTAACAAATTGGCTGACTTTATTAGATGACGGATAAATGCATATATATACATACATAGCACGCACACTCAGACACGTTTGTACATCCTCTAAGAATGTCAGCGATGTTTGCCATATATGTAAATACCCAAAATTCCTTTCCTTGTCACTCTACACCCTTAACCCCTCCGTACCCCCCCCACCCCCTCTCTACCCCCACATGCCCCCACCCCCACATGTCCCTACCCCCATCTTAACCCCCGCCACACACACACGTCCCCCGCCACCACACAATCTCTACCCCCCCCCCTACACACACGTCCCCCGACCCCATCTGTACCCCTTCACCCCCTTGCACGCTGGCCAGTGTCACCAGCACGTGCCAGGTCCTCCGGCTAAGTGTCCCAAGAACCCCCTGACGAAGGCTTGAGGACCTGCGATAGGACACTCCTTAGGGTAATGGCCGCCCGATAGACCGCCACCTCCGCCGCGCGCCAAAAGAGATTTCCGGTGAAGTAATTGGCCCGTTTGTTTATTATCGGTTGTTTAGCACTTTGGTTGTTTTTGTTTTGTTTGTACGTTGTGTGTTTGTTGGGTTGTTTAGATTTCTATTTGTATTTTGTGTTTTTTTGTTGTTTCGTTTGTTTTGTTTGTATTTTGTGAAGTTTGTTGGGTTGTTTCGTTTGTTAATTTGATTTTTTTTGTTTTTGTTTAGTTGTCATTTATCTATCCATTCATTTGTTCGTTTATTTTTGTTATCTAATTTGCTTATTTATTTATCCATTCATTATTTTAACAGCTGAATGCGTGATTGATGTGTATGAGAAGCACACATAAGTATTACTACATTACAAACACATATATACACGCACATGTCGGTCTTCAGTACATACCATTTATAACACACACACACACACATCACACAACAATTATACGAACGCCTTAGCACTGAACTATTAATAAACAATATATAATTATTCGCCCAAGGAAAGGTGCTGTAGGTGATGTAAATAATTTATTAATATTATTTATATCTCGCACTCGCGATGACTTTGTTTATTAATAGATTTACTGCAAGTGAAGATGAAGTTACATGTTTCGCCGCGATCAGAAGTTTGCACAAATATTCTAGCCTGTTAAATGACAAAGAATGACGTTATTTAGTAGTATTAGTGTACTTTTAAAAAAATCAACAATTTTTATATATGTATGTCCATGAAACATTAATGAATGTATAATCCGAATAACAAAGGCCATCTATAATGTTCTTGTACGACAAGACAAACTTTGAGAGCACCATTCTTTATTAAGTAATCTAAGAATGAAGTATTAAAAAAAGGAAAAGAAAAAGTAAAGGATAATACTATCCTATATACAATAAATAGTTATAGATAGATAAATGAATAAAATGATCACTAAAAAGTGAGAGGAGAGACAAAAATCAAGTTCATAGGAAGAGTAAAGTGTGAGGTCTTAAATGCAGCGGATTATCATTACCCTCATTAACACTTGAACCTTTCACTCTATGCAATTTTGGGGTGCAAGGCCCGAGACCCCCCTACCCCTCTCTCACTCAGTCCTTCTGAGCCTCCCACCACTCCTCTACACTCTACCTCTTCTTGTTTTTCCTTTCGTATTCCTTCTGTTTTTTTCTTGTGTTGTTTTTTTTAATATCTTTTGCTTTCTTTGTCTTTATCATACGGTAATGATTTGAGTCGAAAAGGAATTTTAATTATAATAAATGGGTTTTAGGATCTTAGGGGCAAAAGGCAGCAATTGAATGAAAACATGGGTTTAAATGAAAACATTGATTATTTATGGGATCTCAAATAACGATAATGATCGAATTGATTAACTGAATAAAAAGCACTATAACTGATAATGATAGAAAGAACTATTACTCGATAAAATAAAATTGTTTAATGTGATTGATAAAAATGATGCATAAATACTAATGATAACAAACAAACACTTTATTTTCTCCTGAATCCGCTCAATATAATTAATTACTTTGGCGTTTTTTAATGGTTTTATAATTTCTATCGCGAGTCTGCCTATATGTTTATTTCCCCACATCATTCTTTCCATTACTCCAACCTTTCTTAGTTCCCGGTCCACAGCTTTCAGCTACCACACCTTCCACTGCATAGGTTCCTTCTCTCACCACTTCTGTATCCACTCAACAGCTCTTCTCCACCCTCTTTCTCCACCTCCCATCTTGCATTAATTCTTTCTCTCCACTTTTTTTCCTTTCAACTTCTACCGTTCTGTAGTGTCGGACTACCACCGGCTCTTTTCCATTCCATCTTGGTGCTCACAACTTCCTATCCTTCTTCCACCTTCTACCCTCTAAAGCTGCTTCCAACTATCTCCTCCACCTTTTATTGTAGATTCTACAGGCCATTTCCATCATCCACCTCTTTTTCACGGCGTTATTATGTTACGACAACCACTTTCCTTTCTCCTAGCGGTAGGGGCTACTCCGAGCTTTAATTGCCCCTACCGGTTTTAGGCTATTTCCTTGATTCTCTCACCTTAACCGCCCTTATCTTCACCCTATTTCTCTCTACCCCGATTCCTACCGAGGTCCGCACTTCCCCCCCACCCCTACCTCCTCCGGCTTTACAAATCTCTCACTCTTACACCACGCCAGCCACGACCTCAACCTCCAAAATTCGACCTGCGTGCGGAGTGCGTCGTGCGTTTTACCCTCTCGCAACCCTTTCTCACGCCTAATCCCCTCACGATAAACCTCTCCTTGTCACTTGTGCTCACAACATCACCTCCATCAGTGACCATCTCCAACCCCACCAGCCCTACCACAGGTACCCCCTTCACCTACCACGTCCGAGCCCCCCCAGTGGCATGCAGGGTGAGATTGGTTGCAAAAGGCGAGTTGGAAATGCTGTTCAGGTTTTACTGGTTTGGTACAGATTTGCAACTGTTGGTATGTTTTTATTTTATTATCGACCTATGCTTATTTTGAGGAAAGTTGAAAGTTGAGTTTGGGTAGATGGAAACCTAGTTGATGAACGCGATAGGAAAGATAATGGTATTGGAGGTTAGGTTTAAGGGAAAAGTGGGTATGAGAGGGGTGGGTGGAGTGTATTATATCTAAAATTAGTTCTCAAGAGATAATAAAGGAAAATAAAAAAATAAAATAAAACCAGAAAATAAAGAAATATATATATTCACAAATTTATCTGTTCTTACACATAAACTTGTAATAAATTAACTGATAATAATACATCTACTATTAATGTCTACTAATAATCAGATAAGGTTAACAGTACTAATTTATCAATTTGTGATGAGAGGTTTAAGAGGTTACGGTTAATACGGTATAAATATATTGGTTATAGGTTAGTGATTAGTAGTAAAGAAGATAATTAGAGAAAAACAAGAACCCGAAATTGAAATACAGTAAAGGACCTTAAGCAATGAAGTAAACGACACACAAAGAGGCAAGACACACCAAATTTGTAAGAGAGGAGGGGGCGGGGAATTGTTGTCGGCATAAGCGATAGACCATGAGCGTGACTAAATCGAGTTAATAATCTTTTCACGTACACGTACAACTCAGCGTCTACGTTATCGGCGCCTTCCTATCGCATGTACGGCAAAATTCCTTCTTGGCGTTCCTCATATGTCTCAGAGTTTTCGTGAGGGAGGGGTGAGGGGTATTTGTGTTCGGTATCCCCCGCACTCGGTCTTAGAGTTCGGCCAGTTCGGCCCCTTTGCGGTAACGAACACTGCCTCCACCTTCCCCTTCGCTCCTTGTTCACGCCCCACCATCCGGCCCCCATTCCTCCCATTATTACTCGATCTCCTTATCATATCTATATCCTCACCCCTCTCCCCACAAATTCAAATACCCACCTCCCACCCTTACTCCCAACCTCCAATCTTACGTCCACAACCACACTCACCCCTCTTTACCCCCTACCTCCGCCTAATCCCCCACCGATCTTTACCCACCTACCTCCACCCTCATAACCCCACTACCTCCCCTCTAAACCCCCAACTCCCACCCTTACCCCCCAACTCCACCATTACCTCCCCACCACCACCACCCTTACCCCTCCCTTTAATACCCACTTCCACCCCCTCCATCCCACCCCCACTTCCACCCTACCCCACCCCCAGCTCCCACCATACTCTCCCTTACCCCCTACTCTCCAACCCTTACCCTCGCCTTAATCCCTCCTACTTCCACCCCTCCACCCCCACACCCCACCCCACTTCCAAGAGCCACCTCCCCCCTCCTTACCCCTATCTTCTCCCTTACCCCTTATCCCCCACTTCCAGCCACCCACCTCGCCCACTTAAGAGCCATCTCCCCCTCCTTACCCCCTACTCCACCGTCCACCTTCCCTTAATCACCCCACTTCCACGCCCTCGACCCCACCCCCCACTTCCAGAGCCACCTCCCCCCCTCCTTACCCCCTAAATGCTCCTCCTTAAACCTCGCCATATCTCCCAACTTCACCCCGACCTCCACCCCCACCCACCACCCCCACCCACTTCCAAGAGGCCACCTCCCCCCTCCTTACCCCCTATCTCCTCCCTTACCCCTCGCCTTAATCCCCCCATCTTCCACCCCCCACCCCACCCCCCACCCCCCACTTCAAGAGCCACCTCCCCCCTCCTTACCCCCTATCTCCCCTTACCCCTCCCTTAATCCCCCCCACTTCCACCCCCACCCACCCCCCACTTCCAAGAGCCACCTCCACCCCTCCTTACCCCTAATCTTTCTCCCTTACCCCTCGCGCTTAATCCCCACCAACCTCCATCCCCCTCCACTTCCACCCCCCTCCACCCCCACCCCCACCCCACCCCCCACTTCCAAGAGCCACCCGCCCGTGGAGAGGAAGAGGTCTCGGCGATGACAGGCTGAAGCTGCGCGTGATATATGCTCGGGCGCCATTAGTGAAACAGAGGGTCGTGTCTCCGCCCTTAAACTACGAAATTATTTCCTCTGTTTTTTTTCGAGAACACCCACGACTATCTTCTATCCTCTATCCTCTATCCTCGTCCGGCCATGACTATCCTCTGTCCTCTATCCTCGTCCGGCCACGACTATCCCTATCGTCCTCCTCATCCGGCCACGACTATCCTCGTCCCTCGTCCGGCACGACTTATCCTCTGTCCTCTATCCTCGTCCGGCCACGACCTATCCACTGTCCTCTATCCTCGTCCGCCCACGACTATCCTCTATCCTCTATCTCCCGCCCACGACTATCCTCTATCCTCTATCCTCGTCCGGCCACGACTATCCTCTATCCTCTGTCCTCTATCTTTGTCCGTTTATATGAATTGTTTTCTTTGTGTGCATCAGTTTGTTGTTATTCATATACATTTTTATTTGTTTGTGAGTTCGTTCACGTGTGACTATCCATAGAGTAGTATCCTCACAGAACTATCCATTCTAATGCACATGCACGCACGTCTACCACACACACACAAAACCACACAACATCCACAATCCAAACACATCCACCCGCACATCCACACAAAACAGACCATCAACACACACACGCACACACCATCCACACACAAACAAAACGCCCACACACACATTCACAGTGCAAAAACAATCAGCCACACATCTACACACATAAACACGTTAACATACACGGACACACACAAAACATACACAATAGAAAACCCATACACACATCCACCATGCATACACATCCACCCACACCCATAACAAACACTCATCCATCTACATCCGCAACACACTCATCCACCCAAACATCCACTCACAAACCAATACAAGCACACCCGAAGCTACAACATCCACATTACAAACACATCCACCCACACATCCACAACACAACAAACACATCAACAAACATCACAACACACAACGCACACCCACACCAACAAACACAAACACATCCACTCACACATCCACCCCAAACATCCACAACACACATCATCCACCAAACATACACACACATCACCTACATCCACCCACACATCCACCCACACATCCACAACACACAAAACTCTCACATCCACCACAAACATCCACACACACACTCATCCACCAAACATCCACACACATCACCACATCCACCCACAATCCACCCACAAATCCACAACACAAACTCATCACCCAAACACCACACCCACCCACATCCACCACACCCGGAAGCCACACGAGTTGAAGCGGCTGTGGACAAACACGCAATCCGCCATCTTTGTTTACGTTCCTCAGTCGTTCGTCTTTTAAGGAGAACTTGTAAAAATTGTATACTTTGGTGTTGATATGTTGGATGAGGTAATTTGTTGACTTTCATTCGGTTTATTTGCTGTGCTGGGTCTGAATTTCGGATGCGTCTATCTTTTTTTTCTTTCGTTTTTTCGTTTTTCTATCTTTTTCTTTCTCCTTGTTTTTCTTTTCTTTTTCTTTTCTTTTTTCTTTCTTTTCTCTTTTTTTCTTTTTTTTTTTTTTTTTTTTTTTTCTTTTTTTCTTTTTTTTTTTTTTTTCTTTTCTTTCTTTTTTTCCTTTTCTTTCTTCTTTTTTTTTTCTTTTCTTTTTTTTATTATTTCTTTCTTCTTTCTTTTTTCTCTTTCTTTCTCTTTTTTTTTTTTTTCTTTTTTTCTTCCTTTTTTTTCTTTTTCTTTTCTTTTTTCTCGTTTTCTTTTCTTTTTCCTTTTTTTTCTTTCTTTTTATCTTTTTTTCTTTTTTTTCTTTTCTTTTTTTTATTTGAGTATCAATTATTATTTCATGATCGCGTAGATATTGGGTAGATCTATATTCTACATGACATTTTTATCACAATGGAAATACTTTCAAAGTCACCTTATAAAATGACCAAATCATTAATGTTCCATCTCTCTCTCTCATCTCTCTCCTCATCATTCTATCTTCTCTCGTCTCTCCTCTCTCTCTCTCTAGTCTCNACAAATACGTACACGGACAGACACAAGCATCACACAGAAAACACATACGTACACAACTATACACACGCACACCACACAAAAAAAACACGTACACACAGACGGCACGCAATACACAAATCGAGAGACGTACACACAGGACACACCAACCAAAAAAAAACACACCACTAGACAACAAACACATAGCGAATACACGACGAGACACAACGAACACACACAAACACATACTACCACGACAACACACACCATACTACACGCCACAACACAAAAGCACATTGCGTGCTACAGCGCAGACTGGAGTCCCCGCATTCCCTGGCTTGAGCAATTATCAAAACGTTTTCATGAATTTATCTTTAGAACGTCTTGGGAAGAGAAGGATCAAGTGGGGGGGAGGAGAGAGGAAGATTGAAAGGGAGGAGGGGGGAGGGGGAGGGAAAAAGAATGGGGGAAGAAAGTGGAGAGATGAAAATGGAGGGGAGGGAGGGGAAGGTGATGGGGGGGAAAATAAAGGGAGGGAGGGGGAGGAAAGAGGAATTATTTTTTGGGAGGAATGGAGATAAAACTGTGGAGGGAGGGAGGCGGAAGTGGGAGGATGGCGGGGAGAAATAAGAGGGTAAGGGAGGGGAGGGTGGAAGAGGGGGGGAAAGAGGGGATGGGAGGGGAGGGGGAAGGGGACAGTGGGATGGGCGGGGGAGAGAGATAAAGGAGGGAGGCGAGGGAAAGAGGGATGGGGTGGAAGAGATAAAGGGAGGGAGGGGAGGGAAAGGGGATGAGGGGGGAGGGAGAGAGATAACGAAGACGAGAGGGAATTGAGAAGGGCGGAGCAAGGAGGATGGGAGAAGAATAGACGAGGGTGGCGGATCGTCTGAAATTGGGAAATTAGAAAGAAAGAAAGAAAAGGTGGGGCGATAAAACATAAAGGGGACATAGGAATAGAGAGAATAGGGCGGGGGGGGGGGGGGGGGTGGGGGGAAAGGAGACGAGCCTTTCAGCACTCTATCTTCTGAGGTACGACGTGCAAGATGATATGCCGCCTATACACGAGGAACGAACGGAAGCCGATCGACGGGAGAGGAAGCAAAAAGCGTGGAAGGCGGAAAAAAGAAACGAGAGAGAGAAAAGAGTGGATAGGAAAGGAGGAGGATAGGGGCTGGTCGCGGAGACGAGAGAAGGAAGAGGGAAGAGAGAGAGAGAGACGAGGAGAGGAACGAGGGAGGGGAGCAGAGAAAGGAAGAGAGAGAGAGGAGAAGGGAGAGAAAGGAAGAGAGAGAGACGAGGGGAGAGAGGGGAAGGGAGAGAAAGGAAGAGAAGGGGAGGGGTTGATTCCCTTGGGAACAGTCTGAGAGGAAATTTTTTGTTTGTTTGTTTTTTTCTTCGCGTTTTCTTTAGCTTTCGTGTATATTTTTTAGGGCAAACGTTCCTATCTATTAATTCCTGTTACGTATATCTTATTGTACTTTTTTATTTATCTATTTATTCGTGATTCCGTCTGGTTCACATTTATCCGTTTTTTTTTCCTGTTTTTACCTACTTGTTATTCACTCTATTTCTCCCTGTCTTTTATTCTATTACCCTCCACGTCCGCTTTGTTCTCTCTCTCTCTCTCTCTCTCTCTCTATAATATATATATATATATATATATATATATATATACATATATATATATATATATATATATATATATAATATATATATATATATATATATATATTATGCTGACAATGGTGATAATAACAAGGATTGAGAATAATAATGGCAATATGATAATGGTATAATGATGATGATAATAATGATAATAATAATTATAATAATAATGATAATAGTTATTATGATAATCAAATGCAAATGGTGATAATTACAATAATTGTAATAATAATAATGCTAATAATGATATTAATAATGATAATGATGATAATAATAATCATAATGATAATATCTGTGATAATCAATGACAACATTAGTAACAATAACGATGACAATAGTCACAGTAATAATAATAATAGTAATAATATCAATGATAATAATACAGTCACAAAAAATGATAATGATAACAATGATTATAAAGATATTGATAAAGTTGATAATGAGAATATCCATACTAATAACTGTATTGATGATAAATAAATTCATGCTAGTAATAATGATGATAATGGCAGTGACAGTAATCACAACAATAATGATTTTGATAATAGTAGCAATAATGATAGCAAAAATGGTAAAAATATTGATATTCATAACCATACTATTATCATTGCAACAAGGATGATGATAATATTAAGTGATGGCAATAAAATAATAACAATACTGCCATGCTCTAACCTGAATACGAAGATAACTTATCTCTAATCATTCATCGGCGACCTAAAAGCAGTTAATCCACTTACTAACTTATTTCGGTTGAGACTGATGGCGATGGAGCGATAGAGAGAGGGGAGATGAGCAAGATTGAGAGGGATACAAAATGTTACTCAGGCGGTGAAAGGATTGTGGCCGCCATTAAAAGTGATGTTCAAGCTCAAACTTACTTTCGCTGCCTATCTGTTTGTCTTTTCATATCTCTGAGTAGTCTCTCTCTCTCTCTCTCTCTCTCTCTCTCTCTCTCTCTCTCTATCTATATATATATATATATATATATATATATATATATATATATATATATATATATATATTCTTTCTTTTTTTCTTTTTTCTCACTTTCCATTCCACTGTCCATCATATTTCTTCTTGTCTATTTCTCTCGATTTTAATTGCTGTATTCCTTCTTTTCCTTTTCCCTCTCTCTCACTTTCTTTCTCTATCTATTTATTTATCTTTTCCCTCTCTTTGCCTCATCTATCCCCGCTCCCCCTCCCTCTCCCTCCCTTTATCGCCTCCCATCACTTTCCCCTCCGTATGGCGCTGTCATGGCGGATCGAGGAGGAGGGCGAGGAGGGGAGTGACGGGAGAGAGGCGCTGTCGCTTGTACATTGTCATTATCGTTGTCAAAATAGATTCCAATCGACGCCCGAATCCCTTCTTCCTCCGCTCTTGAAACAAAAGAGAATGCTTGATCCCATCATTCGTGGAATCGAATCCTTTGATTAGAGGATTCGTTTCTTTTCATCGTTTGTGGAGATTGTCTGAAGGAGGTTCGGATCTCATCTCCTTGGAATCAAATCCTTTGACTCAACGTTTGTGGAGATTACTTGAAGGAGGTTCGGATCTCATCTCCGCAGAATTGAATCGTCTGATTAGAGGATTCGATGCTCTGCTTCACGTGTAGATTGCTTGAAGGAGGTTCGAATCTCCTCTCCGTGGAATCGAATTCTTCGATTACAGGGTTCGATGCTCTTCGTCATGTGTAAAGATTGCTTGAAGGAAGTTCGGATATCTCATCCCGTGGAATGGAATCTTTTGATTAGAGGATTAGATGTTCTACGCCATTTGTTCAGATTGCTTGGAGGAGGTTCGGATCTCATCTCTGTGGGATCGAATCCTTTGATTAGAGGATTCGATGCTCTTCATCATTAGTGCAGATTGCTTGAAGGAAGTTCGGATCTCAATCGCTGTGGAATCGAACCCTTTGAATCTTCTGACCTGAGGCTTTCGAAAACAATCCACCATATGGAGAGCCATAGAAAGATTAATAAGGAGAAAGAGACAACAGTAGCGAGCGAGAGAGCGAATTACGATGCGCCATAAACACAATCCTTCTTGCTCGGTGTAATCCCATCTCCAAAGGAATCTAATCCCATAAGGCAGAGTGTCCAGCTGGGAGAGGGGATTTGGATTCTCCTCTCTCGCGCCTCCGTTGTCCCGGGGGAGAGAGGGTGAGGCCGGTCGAGGGAAGGTTTACGCGCTTATAGCATTATGCTCGGCCTCTCCACCTTGAGAATACTAAAAGGCTTTTTCTTTTTGTTTTTCGGGCCGTCTTGGAGGAGGAGGAGGAGGAGGAGTTTGTTAGCGGGTGGAGGAAAGAGCCAAGTTTTTTTTTTCACACGCTCTCTCTGCTCTGTTTTTATCTGCCGGTATTGATTAGCTGGTTTCACTTTCACTTTACCTATCTCGGTCTCTCTCTGGCTTTCTTTTATATATGAATTTATAACCTCTCTGTTCGGGATTCCATCCCGCGCCGCTAGATCGTAAGGCGGCCGCTATATATTCATGATAAATATGCGGTAGTGCATAGCATCTTTCATCTTCCTTTATATATATATATATATATATATATATATATATATATATATATATATATATATATATATATGTGTGTGTGTGTGTGTGTTAGTA
>NW_020869088.1:53623-58623 GCF_003789085.1 Penaeus vannamei | reverse complement strand
ATTTTACTGGGTCTGACCGTCGAAATATATAAGATGGTTTGAGTGGTGTCAAGATTGTCTTGATACTGTGTGTAGTGAGCCCATGCTTTGGCCAACACAGTGGTTAAGACACCTTGAGTAGATTGGACTAATAAAAAGTTATTTAGTAATATCATTTAATAATAACAGTGAGGAATGGAATTTCATTAGCTATGATGATATTTATAATATAGTTGGCAAAGAGATACTATTAGTAATCATTAAAGTTATTGGATAGAATTCTAGCTTAAGAAAAGATAATTCTTACATAGAGTTTATCTTATCAACTAATAATGATCTTATACAAATCATGGTAGTATGGTAGTAACAGTTGTACTAAGAGTAATATTTTTTTGTTTCTGACTTTCTGGTTAAGCTTGATATGGGTATATGATTTTTTAAGTGATGGCAATTAGTATTCTTGTCATTATTGTTATCAGATTATTATTATTGTTATATTTGTTATTGCTCTTATTAGCAGTAGAAGTAGTAGGAATATTAGCATTCTTTCTTGATAATTATAGTGATAACAACAGTAAATATGATGATCATCGCATGTTTTTGTAATGGAAATGAATTGAACTAGATTTCCTTAGGCATTGCACAGAAGTGCTTGATCTTTAGTTTTTAGGCTAATCCAATTTTTATTTATTTATTTTTTTCTTGTTTCATTCATCAGATGGAAGATATAGAGAGCACTAAGACTTCAGACGAGATCATCAATGAGCTGTTCAGTTCTCTGAATGTACCATTGTCACCCAAGCCCTGTGAAGAGGAGTGCAAGAACAGACAGGAGAGGGGGGACAGTACAGAGCCTGAGGTCCCACCTGCATCAGACAACAGTGAAGACGAGGACAGTGACTCGAGGTCTAGTGCAAGTGAGGAGGGCAAGCAGGATGAGGTTCAATTGATCGAGGCTGGCAGTCAGGAGATGGAAAAGGCAGAGCGTCATAGGTCCTCCAAGAAGAAGAAAGACAAGAAGAAAAAGAAGAAAAAAAAGAAGAAGAAAGAGGAAGGTGGTAGCAAGCACAAGCACAAGAAGAAAAGGAAGAAAGATGCTGAGAAGGAGCACAATGGCCGAGAAGAATCAAAGAGGGCAGAAGAGGGATCGGAGGTTAAGCAGGCAGAGGCGGATGAGCAGCCAAAGGAGAAAGAGAAAGACAAGGAGAAGATCCAACCACCATCCCCAGAGGACAAAAAGCCAGAGAAATTGCCGTCCCAGTCAGAAAGTCCCAAGAGGCCAGAGAAAATTCCCAAGTTGGTTGAGTCAGACAACAAACTCAAACGCAAACTGGCGGTGGAGACAGAGACCAGAGAGGAGTCTAGCAGGAAACACAGAAAAACAGATCACTCAAGGTCTTCCAGATCGTGCTCACCTTCCAAATCCCGTTCTCATACGAGGACCAGCCGTCGCTCACGCTCCAGGTCGGCTGGTAGAGGTCACAGCAGATACTCTAGGTCTAGGTCCAGGTCTAGGTCAAAGCCGCACAGTTACTCACGGTCGCACTCTAGAACCCACAGGAAGTCAAGGAGCAGATCCCCCTTTGCATCAGACAGGCGGAGGAGAAAACGTTCTTCGAGGTCATACTCTAGGTCTGCCTCACCTAAACGTTTCAAGAGACGAAGGTCATCCAGGTCGCGTTCCAAGTCTCCCTCTGGGAGGTCTTCCTCAAGTCATCGCTCAGGAAGCAGGTCCAAGTCTCGAGCCAAGGCATCATACTCCCGGGAGGTGTGTGACCTGCTGGACAAGGCTAGAGAAAGGGTGGGACGAGTGGATGCTTCCAAGGCCCATAGCACCACCAGCATAGATGTTAGCAGCATCCCCACCCCGGGTTCCACTATCGTTCCTAGGCCGCAGGGCACCCTCAGTGACCTCATTGCGCTGGACAGCATTCCTCTACCCATTCCCCCTCCTGCTGCCCCAGACCCTAGCTCTATCCCTCTACCTCAGCCCCTTGGGTTTTCCGATGAGAAGGATGCCCATTCCAAGGGCATAAATGGCATTGGACTGGACCTTGAGACCATCCCAGTTCCTGCACCCACCAATATGTCTCCGCAGAAGGACCAAGACAGTGCCAGGGCAGGAGATGTGGCAAAGGGGAAACAAGAAGAAGGTGAGTCAGCCTCATGGCATCTCTCTCCTCTTTTTTTTTTTTTTTTTTTTTTTTTTTTTTCTTTCTTTTCTTTTTTTTTTTTCTTTTCTTTTTTTTCTTTTCTTTTCTTTTCTTTTTTTCTTTTCTTTTCTTTTCTTTTCTTTTCTTTTTTTTTCTTTTCTTTTCTTTTCTTTTCTTTTCTTTTCTTTTCTTTTCTTTTCTTTTCTTTCTTTTCTTTTCTTTTCTTTTCTTTCTTTTCTATTTCCTTTTCTTATTCTTTTTCTTTTCTTTTCTTTTCCTTTTCTGTTAGTATCTTCCCTTTTTTTTTCTTTATTAGTTCTTCAGTGGTATTGTTTTTTACTTTTCTTGTTATTGGCTCATTGTGTCATTATCCATTAGCTTTTACTATCGAGTGCCTTAGCAAAATGAACATAAAAACAGTAAAAATTGGATTTATTAAATGCAGGGACGGTCACTAGGAAGAAACATTTTCACTTTTTCTCCAGAGAATCAAAAACGATAAGACAGTAATTCATTCTTTAGTCTTCTGAAACTAGGCTGCCCCCCCGGAACTGCGTGATATATATAATCATAATAACATTATTAAGTCTAGTAATTATCAGTACTAATCATGTATATCTTTATAGTCAACAGAGCAGATATAGTCTCGTTTCCAATGATGTGGGTCGTATCAAAGCTTCTTGCTTGCTTCTACTTCTTAACATTCTTGGCTTTCTTGATCTCTAGCTTCTTTTCTTCTTTTGACAATTTGCTCATAGTATACGAGGGCTGCACCAGACATATTATAAATGCTGAGTTTTGAAAATTGTGGACTATTTTATGAACTAATTGATATTCCATGCATTTTTATGATAGTTAAGTGCGTCATAGTTGTAACGTATAGGAATAATTCGTACTGATTAAGTGATGATCACATGCTTCAATGGCTATGCAAATTGCGCTAAAACCATTCAATTAGATAACTTTTACCCTAGTCCAGACAAATTTATTGTACTGCAGATGTCATGCGCCTTGACATTAAACCGCGGTTAGCAATCCATTGGAAGTCCAGTTGTGTTATACGGTGAGAAAATCCTGGTGCATATAGAAACGGAGCAAGGAAGTGGGCTTGTAATATAGGCTCAACAACCGGCGCATAAGGGGCTACGCAGGTACCAAGTGCCGCGCCCGCAACAAGTTTATTTTGTGTATAACTGTTAGAGGGCTATTATGTTATCCGAAATAACAAAATCGCCAACTGCTTCAGGATGCGCACAGACTGGAGATGATTAGACATTTAGCATGTCCCATATTTGTTTTTTATTGATATCTGCTTTATCCAGATGGTATAGCTTATTTTTTCCCCGATGTGTATATGAATCGCATATATTGTATAGCTCTTCTGTAGTGAATAATATGTAGTGTGGTTATTGTGTCGATATATCTCATTTTTTTGTAATTTTGAATTTAGATATGACAACTTGACTGCCGGTCCACAGCGGCAAGGAATAGTAGTGTGCCAGAGATGGAATAGCGTTACCTACGCTGGAAACGCCCGGTGCGCTCCATTCCGTCACTGGCTTAAACCCATGTTAGATTCAACATATTGTTTATGTTAGGGAATCTATGCTAAAGCGCTATCTAAGCGCATAATAAGTCAAATCACTACTTTTGAGTACTTTGTGGTAGAGACTCTTTTCCATCATCGACTGGTCACTTCGCAGTGCGATGACGTTAAGTTGTGTGGCGTCACCACAGTCCGAGTATGAGTGGCATGAGTACGTTAAGTGGACGGAGATACAGAGTCACCAGCTCTCGACTCTAAGTTTTTTCCATGGAATGTAACGCACAGGATATGCGTGCATTGGTTTCAATGAAGTTAAGCATGGATTAATATCCCCGCTTTTTGTGTGAACACATATGTCAGAAATGAGAGACTGGGACTGGGGACTGGGAGAATTGCGATAAATCTAGAAGAGCTACTACTGGGGCGAGAATATCAGAGCAGTCTGCCCAGTCTATGGCTGCGATTAATGAGTTTTAGAGCTGTCTGTCATAGGCGCAGGTTTGCTTGTAGGTGTATTGGTATTACATTTTAGGATTTCTAGTGGATTTGTTTGGCCAGCTTTGTCACAAATACGTTGTTACTTGATATCGGTAATCGATGGAACACAAGAGACATGCTCCAGGTTGGGGTGAACTTGTTTTGCCATTCATCTGATACACATTTAGGCTAATGCGGCCTTGAAAAGTTGCGAGTTCATTAACCAATTCCATTAGCTTAAATATTTGTTCATTTCGGCTCTATATTCTTCTGTTCTTTGTTGCAGAGCCACGAGAGGAGAATGAGAAACAATGTACCAGAGACTCTATGCATGAGAGCCTCGCAAGGGAAAGCTTGGTCTTCCTCCAGCCGCAGGTTGAAGAAGAAGGCAGAGAGGAAGGCCTAAAGAATGCAGAGCTTGAGGAAAGAAGGGAAGACAGTGGGGCAGTACGTGGCAGGGAAGATGGCAGGGGGGAAGGTGAGGAGGCAAACAGAGGAGAGGGAGGAGAAAGAAGAAGGAAAGAGAACAGATGAATTGACGGACAGGAGAGGGAAAGATGAGGGGAAGGATTTGAGGTTGTGAAGGGAAAGAGAAGGAAGATGGAGACAAGGAAGAAGAGGGGGAGAAAGTGGAGGAGGAGGAGTATAAATAGGATGGATAAACGAGAAGTTGGAAGGGCAGCGGGAGGGATCATCAGGTGGTTCAGAGACGAAGAGATAGGAGGCGTGCCTTCTGAGCATATAAGGGAACAGGGTCCTATAGAAGGGAGAAACAGAGAAAAGATAGAAGAAAGAATGGAAAGGTGATAAGGATGCAGTGCTAAAGGCCGAAAAGGAGGAGAAGA
>NW_020869088.1:50000-51977 GCF_003789085.1 Penaeus vannamei | reverse complement strand
AATATATATATATATATATGTACATATATGTACATATATGTATTTTTAGACAGACTAATATTGGGTGTCATAACATTGAGAATTCTGTTAATAAGTTGAATAGATAATGACCCTATACAGACAGGCCTGAATCTGTGTATCCTCCTTTCTGCGACTAAAGGCATCTGTCTAGTCTCTCCGGCAGGGCATTTGCTGCATACAGCCAACCAGTTCTCTTTTCTTGATAGTTTAGGAGCGAGTCATGAACACCATACATGTGTCCCATCATGAACTGTAGAATTTCCATTATGTCACTTATTTGTAAGAGGTTAAACTATGATTGAATATAAACCCGACATTTACCACCAGTAAGCCAAGATTGGAAGAGAACTCTATTGCAACTTGATGTTTATCCATCTTGATAGTAGAATAGTGTAGATGCTGTGAGTGACAGTGGATAATGTGGTGTTTGATAGAACTCAGAACTCAGTGGAATTGAGGTCAGCATGAAAGTCATAGGGCAAGTAGTTCATGAGAAGGGAAAAGGGAATCCATAGAACCTCATATTCCTCTCTAGTCTGTCTCTTTATTTCCTATTCACCTACATACTTGTTTCCTCGTACTCCTGTATCCAATTCACTTCCTTCCATACCATTTCCACTTTGGCCTCTTTTATATTTCTTAACTGACCTATTTAATCTCTCCCAACAGAGAGCAGCTGGGTGCCAGTGTCCCCCAAGGAGAAGAAAGAAGGAGAGGACAAAGTATTCCCAGAGCCAGAACCCGTGGTAAGCGATAGGGAAAGGCAGTAGGAGGAAATCGAAAGAAGAACGTAGAAAGGGAAGATCAAAGGGAAGAAAGAGGGGATAAAGGAATGGATCTAAGGCAGTAGTGCAGAGAAAAAACAACAATGAAGTAGGTAGAAGAGGATAATTTAGAGAGAAATGCAAAGAAAAACAAATAAAGTGAAGTAGGAGAGAACAGGATAACTAAGAGAGAAATGCAGAGACAAAAAACAAGAAAAGGAAATAGGAGAGAATAGGATAACAAGACTGAAAGTTTATAGGTGTCTCCAAGGTAAAAGACTTTGGAACCAGATGAGTGTATGGAGATAAATATGATTAGTTGAATTTACAATGTGTGTTGCCTTGTTTAGGGAAGGATTTTATGCATTTTCAAGGCAATGGGCAAGGTGGTGGACATGGTGAAAAAAAGAGAGAGAGAGAGAATGGTGAATGGTGAATGGGGAGAAAGAGAAAAGAAGGGGATTAGAGAGGGACGGGGATTCAATTTGCAACTCACGGACAGGGCTTACTTAGACCACTTTCCACAATGCACAACCAGACAAATTTTCCAGACATATTAACAGCTGGGTGAGAACATAGTCCAGCAGATTCCAATGATTCTGCAGGGAACCGTCCACTTTCTATCTGTGTCTCTTTCTCTCTCAGCAGGCAGTGGACATCTCACAGATTGTGTCAACGCGGCTGAGTGCAATGAGGAAGCTGCAGGACAACCCGCACGACATTGAAGCCATCAAAGCCTTGCACAACGTCCAGAAAGAAGTAAGGATTAGTTTCCATTTGATTCATTAACCTAATAACACCTGGTAAAAATGTTTGGCAAGAGGTTATGATCATGGGATTGTTGACGTGCATCAACAGTTTCCCGTTTGTACCCGGTTTGTTCGGTAGTTAGCAAGCAACATTAGCCTCCTAAAAGCTTTTATTTTGATATGATTAATTAAAAATATAAAAGTTTTGAAGGTTTACATACACTTTAGGTGCTATTGCCTTAGATATGATACTGCAACTAGTGTAGAAAAACAAGCAATTTCCGGTGAGCCAATGGTGCTATATGTGATACGATGCCACCCACTACTATGTCCATAACAGCCATGGCATGTACGTAAATGCCACCCTTGGACAAAGGGTTAAATGGCCATGAGGCAGCCCCGGGATATAAGTTACAGGTGCTCTTGCTTTCTTTATTAACAAT
>NW_020869088.1:22500-42500 GCF_003789085.1 Penaeus vannamei | reverse complement strand
GGCAGTTATTTCTAGATGACTTCAAATTGTAGGAGATATAATTTTGATGGTTTTAAAAGTCTGGGCATTGTTGTCAATTAGGATATTGAAAAGTTTTATATAAAAGCTTATGATTCAGAGAAAAATTAGATATCTATGAACATTTCCTTATTAAAGTCACAAGACAGTTGATGACATGGTAATGTAAATGAGAAATACAATATATTCATATGGTAGCAATGCTATTGATAAAATTATGGTCATATAATTTCGTTTTGTGTCTTCAGGCTAAGGGAATGAAGACTTTCCAACTTACCATTCTTTTTTACGTATCAAACTGACCTTGAGTAAAGAAAAGTTGCCGAGGCCAGTGAAAAGTAGCTTTCCAGGAGCCTCCCTCACAGTTTGGTCCCTCAGGGGAGCACAGCCTCACATGCACTTAGACTCTACCAAAGGTACAGACTCTCAGCAGCAATTCTGGCAGTTTCCTCCAGACTGTTCACTAATTTCCTGTACCCTTTTTTGTGTTCCTCCAATGACCCTCGCAGGAGCAGTTTAAGGAGGCTGCCCCTGTCAGACCACAGTTCGGGCTGAAGATGCTGCAGAAGATGGGCTGGTCACCAGGGGAGGGCCTTGGCAAGAACAAGGAGGGCACTCTTGAGCCCCTTCTGCTTGATGTCAAGATGGACAAGAAGGGTGTGTCTCCTCCCAGTCCTTGCTTATTCAGTAAACTATTATTTTACTGTAGATTACCTTTTGAAACCCTTTGTGTGTAATTGCAGTTAATCATATAGAATATATATATGCCTGTGCATGGTATCAGTAAATATTACATTAATTTGTTTTTACATAAATAAGAAATACCAATCGATGCCACACTTTAAGTCAGTGGTGTAGCTAGACATTTGGGAGCCTTCAGGACTAGGGCCCTAAAACGTATTGAACCAAGCAAAGCCTACCTTGCTCCAGTCATTTTACCATAAAAAGATAATGATTTTATTTTATTTTTTTATTTTTATTTTTTTTTGCATGGTATAGAGTATATAATTGAGCCTCATTTTAACCCCTTTTCCATAGAGGGAGCATGAGCCCCCAAAAGTCTTTTTTTCTCCCTATTTTCTTTTTTCATTTTCTTTTTTCAAGAGTTTGCAGTACCATTTAGGGTCATATTTTCCCCTGATTTACCTAAAAAAAAATATTCAACAGCAATATCAGCCGACCTATATCAAGGTGAAAGAAAATTATGACCCCTGGATGGTGGTCCCAACAGCTCATACAAATAAGAATTCAGACAGGCCTTGGAAACTTAGACACTTGCCAAAATTCATTATCTCTTTTATTTTTTCACTAAATTTAATGATATTATAAAAAGAAGCTCATTTAGTGTACTTTGTAATAAGACCATTGCCAAGTCAGTTATTGTTTTCAAAATAAATGGACTGTGAGAGTAATATACACATATACCGAAGCTGTTGCATTTTTCCCACACTCCATATATGTATGAATATGTGTATATAATATATATATATATTATATATANTGGTGGGTGTTGGATGCGGGTGTGGGTATGGGTGTGGGTGTGGCGTGGAAAGGGTGGGAGGGTGGGGTGGATTAGGATGGCAAACAGGTCGTCTTCTCCTTCAAGTTATAGGGTGGTTTTGGATAAGAGATCCTATTGTTCAGTTAATTTTTTTAAATTCTTTTTTAATCCTTTTTTCCTTGTATTTTTTTTTCTCTTTCTCTATGTCTCTCTTTCTTTCTCGATTTTTTGTTAGTCGCCGTAAATAGATTGGTAAGACGGCACTGGCCTTGACTTTTATATTTTATCTTTTTTTGTCTCTTTTTATGACTGGATAAGAAACTTGTCTTATGGGCTTCCGGCTTCCGTGTTCTTCATTTTTTTCTTCTTTTTGTTCTATTATTGGCCAAGATTAGGCGCTGTTATTTATTTTTTATTTTATTTTTTTTTTTTGTCTCGCTTTGTGTGTAGGTGAAATGCATCTCCTCTGGAAGGTGAACTAACGAGGGGCGAAAAGGACACTGGCATTTTTTTTTTTTTTTTTTTTTTTTTTTATTGTGGCGTAATGTTGGTTCTGGTTTTTTGTTGGTCTTGTGATTGTTGTCCTTATTGTTGTTTGATAGTGTGATGTTATTGTTTGTGATTGTCATTGTTGATTTTATTTTGTGCATTATTGTTATATGATGTATGTATAGTTGATACTCATAATATTATTCAGTCATCATCATTTCATATCAGCGGGTCATCATCACCATTATCATCCACTATCACCTATATAAATCATCAGATTGATCAGGCATCAGGCTATCATCTCATCCTATAATTAACACATCATTCACCATAATCATCAAATCGAATCATCTATCACCATAATTAAAATAATCATCCCATCACGCATAATCATCTTCTAGCAGACATCATCATCACCATAATTAACACAGTCATCATCACCATAATCATCATCAAACAGTCTATCATCAATCATCATTCATCGATATATTCAAGTAATGAATTCATTCATTCTTACATTCATCATCATGTCATCATCATCACCATAACAACATAATTATCGTCCAAACAGTCATTCATGTCATCACCACTGCATAATTCATCACCACTCAGCCACCACATTCGCCACATTCTCCTCCATCACCACGATCGGGGCAGCAAATCTCCAGGTGATCACTCGAGGTGGATTCAGCGCCGGTCACTTACCGTCTCTCTGTTTCTCTAAGTGTTTTTTTCTGCGTATTTTTCCTCTTCGGGTTACCTGTGCGTTTCTTTGGTTTTGGCTCTTTTGCTGTTTTGCTGTTTTTTTGCCTTTCCTTTGTTTGTTTGTTTCTTTCTTTTTTTGGTGTTTGTTTGTGTTTTTGTGTTGTTTTGTTTTTTCTTTTTCTTGTTTTTCTTTATTGTCGTAGATTACACTTCTTGTTTATATTCCTTATTGATATTGCTTTCTCCTTTTATTCATTCATGTACTTCCTTTCCCTTCTCCTGCACCGCCTACTTTTCCCTCCTCCCTCCTCCTCCTCTCCTTCCTCCTTCTCCCCTCCTCCTCCTCCTCCCCTCCTCCTCCCTCCTCCTCCTCCTCCTCCTCCTCCTCCTGCTCTCCTCCCTCCTCCTCTCCTCCTCCCCCACCCTCCTCCCCCCACCTTCTCTGCTCTCTTCCTGCTTCCTCTTCCTCAACTCTTTTCCTAATCCCCTCCTCCCGCTGTCCTCACTCTTCCTCATTCCTTTGCCTCTCTCCCTTCCTCCTCCTTTCTCACTTGCTTCCATCCTTCTTCCTCCCATTTCCTCTGCCTTTAGTTCTGGAATTACTCGAAACTCGTGTTGCATGTATATAGCTAGGGATCTTAAGCAGGTATGTGTAGGGAGGGGTAGGGGAGGGGGAAGGTTCACCGCACCTCTTGGCTCTCTGTGTCGTCTGCCCTGTCTTTCTGGTTGTTTCTGTTGTCTGGCCTGACTCTCTTTAATGTAATTAGCTATGTATGTATCTGTCTCTGTCTCTCTGTATGTCTCTCTCTGTGTCTCTCCTCTCTCTCTCTCTCTCTCTCTCTCTCTCTCTTTCTCGTCTCTCCTCTTCTCTTCTCTCTCTCTCTCTCTCTCTCTCCCTCTCTCTCTCTCCTTACACTCCACCCTTTCATTTACTCACTCCTCACTCACTCTCTCACTCACGCCACTCATCACTCACTCACTCACTCACTCACTCACTCACTCACTCACTCACTCACTCACTCACTCACTCACTCAGCTCACTCTAGCTATCCCCACTTCTATATATGTTTATCCCACCCTTCTTCCTCTACGCTAAACAAACAGACATTCGTTCCCTGGTGTTTTGAGTTTTCTTTGTATGTATGTATTTATTCACCTTCCAAGTATCTCCATCTCCACGCCACAAATTATTCATGGGCGTTTGAGTAACTAATCTTGGCGGATACGGCGAGCGGAGGGCGAGTGAGGATGGGCGGGATGGTAGGGGTGGGCCGTTAGTGGACGATGGGCTATTACGGCGCTCCACGACACGAGAGAAAAGTGTTGCGAGGGTGGGCTTTGACAAGGGGGAGGGTGGGGAAGGGGGGCGGAGGGTCCGGGGTGTTGTTTGGAATCTCTCTTTTTGTTTTGTTTTTTGTTTTTCTTGTCTTGGTGAGTATGTTGTGTTTTTGTGGGATTTTGTTCGGCGGCGGGTACCATATTTTTGGGTCGTCTCGGTATCCCCGTCTTGAAGTTTTGGCTTTTCACGGTCTTTCCCTCGGTCTGTATCTTAGTGTCTATAATCTTTCTGTCTGTCTATCTATATATCAGTAGGTATATATATATATATATATATATATAATATAATTATATATGTATATATGTATTATGTATTGTGGTGTGTATGTGTGTGTGTATATGATATATCTATATGGCTATTATGTATATATATATATATAATATATATATAGGTAATATAATATATAATATATATGTATATATATATATATATATATACATATATGTGGTGTATATATGTACTATATATAATATATATATACTTATATATATATATATATATATCATTATATTATATATTATATATATATATATTTAAAATATATATATATAAATATATAGTATATATATATATATGCTATTATATATATATTATATATATATATATGTATATATATGTTGTATATGTATGTATACTGTACTATATATATTATATATATATATATATTATATATAATAATATAATATATATATTATTACTGTATATATATATAATATATATAATGTAGTTATATATATGTATATATATTATACATATTATATGTAATAATATATTATACATATATATAGTATAATAATACTATATAATATATAATTATTATATATATATAATATATATCACTATAAGCATACAATACACATACAATATATATATAATATATATGATACATATATATATGTATATATATATAATATATATATATATATATATATATGTAGAATTATTAGTAATATATGTAGTGTGTGTGTGGTGTATATATTATACTATATTAATATCTTATATATCTATATAGTATATATACTTGTATATGTATATGTATATATTATATATGTTATATTATATGTTATATGAGTATTATAGTATATATACTGTTGTTATACTTATATATGTATTCTCATCATATTTTATATGTATATATATGTGTATATATACTAATATATATGTAGTAGTATATATACTATATATTGTTATATATTATGTGTTTTATATATATTATATATAGATATATATATATAATATATATATATAATATTACATATTCTCTTCTGACTGTTACTCTTCAAATTGGTCGTCAAATTCGCCCTCAATCCCGAGCGTCCGTCGCAGCCACAGCGTAGGGTGGCCTTGGGGAGTGGCTAGGAAGTCACGGCTCGTTACTCCTGACGTGGCCGCCCGGCTGAACACTTAAGGGAGTGAAGACGGCGTAACGCCACCGCCGCTCCGCCACCACCACCGCCTTCGTCTGCGCCCGAGCGTTATTTTTTCGCGAGGTTGCGAACGTGCGCCGAGGGGGTGAAAGGGGGTTCGGAAGGGGTTCGGATTCCTCTCGGGGCGGTCGGTTTGCGGTCGTGGGGAGGGTGGCGGGGAGGGGCTGGTCGATGAGGTGTTCTTTCAACGCTTCAGGTATTTACTTATTGTTTTTTTTATGGCGAGATGAAGTTAATGAGATATCTCGGTAAACTATTTAGAGTCTTTGATTTCAGTGTTAGGCGAGAGTGAGAGGAAAAGTAAGAGAGATAGCGTGAGTGAGAGAAAAAGGAGAAGAGAGATGATTAAGAGTGAGAGCAACAGTAAAGAGAGGAGGAGAGAGAGAGAGAGAGAGAGAGAGAGAGAGAGAGAGAGAGAGGAGCGAGAGAGAGAGAGAGAGAGAGGAGAGAGAGAGAGAGAGAGAGAGAGAGAGAGAGAGAGACGAGAAGAGAGGAGAGGAGAAGAAGAAGCAGCGAGGCAGCGAACAGTAGACAGAGACAGAAGAAAACAACGAAAAGAGAAAGAGAATAGAGATAGACAGACAGACAGACAGAGAGGATGAAAAAAAGCAGCAGCATTTTGTCATATATCCTCCTGAACTTTCCATTTTTGGTTGCAGCTGCTTGTTGGCTCGAGATTCCCCGAGAGTTGTTCAGTCTCCTTTGATCGAGACCTTTTGCCGAAGGGAAGAGAAATAAGGATTTAAAAAGGGAGAGAAAGAGTTGAGCTTCTCGGATATGCCATTTTTTGTTTGTTTTATTTTGAGGGTTCTTTCTGAGTGAGAGAAAGTGAGAGAGAGAGAGAGAGGGAGAGTGAGAGAAAGTAAGAGTGAGAGAAAAATGAGAGAGAGTAAGAGTGAGAGTGAGAGGAGTGTGTGTGCGTGAGAGAGAGAGAGAGAGAGAGAGAGAGACAGACGAGAGAGAGACAGAAGAGAGACGAGAGAGAGAGACAGAGAGAGAGAGAGGAGAGAGAGAGAGAGAAGACAAAACAAACAAACAAAAAAGCCGGAATTGTGAGGGGGGTCGCAGAGGGCATTCTTGTTTGCGTAGATAAATGAGGCGAGAGTATGTGAGGGGAAAAGAGGGCAAATATGAGGCTCGCAGGTCACGTTCGAGGCAATAGTTGGTAAGTCAATATTCCGGTGGAGCTCCATGATCCCTGTGGCGGGGCGGCGGTGGTGGGCGTGGCTGTGTTTGTTAGCCTGGCGAGCACACCCACCCAATCCCTACCCCCGCCTTTGGTTCCCCTCCCCCCCCTCCCCCTCCACCCACCACACCCACCCACCCACCCTCACACCCTCGCAGCCCTCTCATGACTCATGCTTCCGCCCTCTTTTCCCTCTCTCCCTCTCTTCCTCTTTTTCTTTTTTTTCTTTTTTTTCTTCTTGTTTTTACTCTCGCTTTTCTTGTGGGTGTATTTCCTTATGTGCTATTTTGTTATTGTTGATTTTCCATTTGCTTTTCTTGTTTTTCCTTTTTTTCTTTTCTTTATTGCCCGTTTTCCCCTTTTTTCTTTTTTTACTGTTTCGTTCTTACTCGTATTTCATTTTCCTTCACCTCCCTTGATCTCCTCCCCCGCTCTCTCTCTCTCTCTCTCTCCTCTCTCTCTCTCTCTCTCTCTCTCTCTCTCTTCTCTCTCTCTCTCTCTCTCTCTCTCTCTCTCTCTCTCTCTCTCTCTCTCTCTCTCTCTCTCTCTCTCTCTCTCTCTCTCTCTCTCTCTCTCTCTCTCTCTCTCTCTCTCTCTCTCTCTCTCTCTCTCTCTCTCTCTCTCTCTTTCTCTTTCTCTTTCTCCTTCTCCTTCTCTTCTCCTCTCTTCTCCTTCTCCTTCTCCTTCTCCTTCTCCTTCTCCTTCTCCTTCTCCTTCTCCTTCTCCTTCTCCTTCTCCTTCTCCTCTCTCTCTCTCTCTCTCTCTCTCTCTCTCTCTCTCTCTCTCTCTCTCTCTCTCTCTCTCTCTCTCTCTCTCTCTCTCTCTCTCTCTCTCTCTCTCTCTCTCTCTCCTCTTCCTCTTTCCCTCTTTCCCTCTTTCCCTCTCCCTCTCTCCCTCTCTCCCTCCATTTATCGCTTTTCTTTGCATTATCCTTTTTCTGTTCCTCCTCCTCCTCCTCTTTTTATTCCTCCTCTTGCTGCTTTGCTGTTACTGCTGCTTTGTTCTCCTCCTCCTCCTCTTCTCATCTCCGTTTTCTCCTCCTCCTCGTCCTCTTTTATTCCTCCTCTTGCTGCTGCTTTGTTCTCCTCCTCCTCCTCTTCTCATCTCCGCTTCTCCTCCGCTCCTCTCCGCTCCCCTCTCCTCCTCCTCGTTCTTCTCTTCTCCTCTCCTCCTCTTCTCTCTTCTCCTCTTCCTCCCTTCCGCGTCCTCCTCCTCTTCTCTTCTCCTAGTCATCTTTCTTCCCCTTCCGCGTCCTTTTCCTCCTCCTCTCCTCCCCTCCCTTCTTTCTTCCCCTTCCGCCTCCTCCTCCTCCTCCTCCTCTTTCTTCCCCTTCCGCCTCCTCCCCTCCTCCTTCCTCCTCCTCCTACCTCCTCTCCTCTCCTCCTCCTTCCTCTTTCTTTCCCCTTCCGCGTCCTCTCCTCCTCCTCCTCCTCCTCCTCTTTTCTTCCCCTTCCGCCCTCCTCCTCCTCCTCCTCCTCCTCCTCCTCCTCTCCTTCCTCCTCTTTTCTTCCCCTTCCGCGTCCTTTAATTTAATCTCCTCCCGAGTGCCGTATTTCATGAAAAGTGCCTCCGACGTTGTAGCGTGTGTTGCTCAGGCGCATTTAACCTTGGTTTATGCACCTGTCGTTACGAATTATTTCCACTTTTCCACCTTTCTCTCCAGTTACATTTGTCCGTCTTCCTGTCTGTCTGGCTCTCTGTCTTTTGTCTGTCTCTCTCTTCTCTCTCCCTCTCTTGTCTCTATCTCTGTCTTCTCTCTCCCTCTCTTGTCTCTGTCTCTCTCTTCTCTCTCCCTCTCTCTCTTCCTTTCTTTTCCTCCCTCCCTTTCTCACTTCCTCCCTTCCTCCCTCCCTTCCTTCTTCCCTCCTCCCATGCCTCTCACCCCCCCCATACCTCTTTCTTGCTCCCCCTGTCCATTCCAACCTCCCCACCCCCCCACTCGCCCGAGGATGTGTGGAGGTCTGAAGGCTATTTATTGGGGTTTGGTGGAGGGTTTGGTACCGATTTTTAAATTCTTCCTGAAGCCGGTAGAATTTATTTAATCAGGTCTTGTCATGTAATTTCATTTTTTGAATCTTGTCTCACTCAGATTTTTCCCCTGTGATTGTCTTGTATTCCTTGCTTTCCTTGGCGTTTAAAAAATTGTTCTGTCTCTTCTTTCTTTCTTTCTCTTTCTCCCTTTTCTCTTTCTCTCTTTCCTCTCTCTTCTGTCTCCACACACCACACACACACACACACACACACACACACACCACACACACACACACACACACACACACACACAACCTCTCTCTCTCTCTCTCTCTCTCTCTCTCTCTCTCTCTCTCTCTCTCTCTCTCTCTCTCTCTCTCTCTCTCTCTCTCTCTCTCTCTCTCTCTCTCTCTCTCCTCGTTTCTCTCTCTTCCTTTCTCTTTCTCTTTCCTCCCCCCGACACTCTCTCTTTCTCCCTCATTCTGCGATTCCATCAACTTTAAGCTTCGGATTTGCCCTCTATCAGTCTCTGGGCGATGTTAATTATTTTAATGTGATATGATTGTACGCGAATCCCAAATTATATGTTCAGATGTTGGTGGTTTCATCTTTTTTTATGTGGCTTCTAGATTTTGCTCTTTATTTTGGTTATTCCACTTTTGATTATTTATTTTTATTTAACTTTGTGGTGGATTATGGATTTTGCTATTTTGTTTTTATTTTATTTTTATTTTTTTATCTTTATTGCTCTTTAGTCTTTGTTTTCAGTTTTAATTATCTCGCATCGATGTATGATTCGTTTCGTTACTCTCTCTCATCGCGCATGGAGAGATAATTGAGTCTTTGAGCCAAGAAGTCCAAGAAAGAAAGAGAAAAGAAAAGAAAAGAAAAGAAAAAAGTTTCGCTTCTGTCATCGGGAAAAGAACTCGTCGATATCCCTCTTAAGATGCTTACGAGAAATGATCAGCAGTACTGGGATGAGGGAGAGAGCATCATTATGTCGCGGAGTTATATATAAAAGGAGGGGGGAGAGGAGAGGAGGAGGAGGAGAGAGGGAGGGAGAGGAGAGAAGGGAGAAGTGATTAGAGGCTGGGGTGGATTGGGTTGTTTTTTTTTTTTTTTTTTTTTTTTTTTTTTTTTTTGAGGGAGGGGTAGGGTTGGTGGGGGGAGGAGGGAAAGAGAAGGAGAGATAGAAGGGATGGGGATGGGGATGGGAGGGAGGAGAGGAGAGTGAGAAATGGAGAATGGGGAGAAGGAGGGTAAGAGGAGGGTTGAGTAAGGGAATGGAGAGGTTAGGTTGAAGAAAGAAGAGGATTTAGACAAGGAAGGGTGTGGGGAAGGGAGACGTATTTAATCGCTCTAATTCAGAGCAGTGTAAAAAAGAAAGAAAGAAGGAAAGAAACAGGAAGAAAGGCAAAAAAGAGAGAAGAAAGAAGAAAGAAAACAGGAAGAAAGACAGAAAGAAAGAGAGAAAGAAGAAAGGCAAGAGAGAAAGAAAGAAAGAAACCAATAAAGGATGGAGGGGACGGACTACTAAACTTTTTAACGAAGAACGTGAGAACAAGGTAATCAACGCTGGCAGAGATAAAAAAAAACGAAAAAGAAAATACAAGTTTTAGGCGAGAGTGAGTGGGGGAGGGAAATAAAAAGAAAACCGGGGTGTTGGAGAAGAGGAGTGTAAGTGAAAGTGGAGCAAAAGGAATTAACCGTGGACAAGTGAAAGAGAGTGTGGAGGGAGGGGGAAGAAGAGAGGAGGCAGGAAGGGAGGGAGGGTGGGAAAGTAGGGAGGAGGAGGGAGGGAGGTAGGGGGAAGGGTGAGAGGGAGACAGGAAGGGGGGATGAGGGAAGAGGGGGGGAAAGGAGGGAGGGGGAAGAGAAGGGGGAGAGTGGGAGGGAGGGATGAAGAACAAGAAGAAAAGGAAGGAAGGAAGGAAGTAACGAATGAATGAATAAGTGAATAGAAAGAAAGAATGAGGCATGGAGGAAGGAAAGAGGGGAAATTAGGGGAGAGAAAACGAGTGCGTGACGCATGAGACCTTTGCAAAAAAGAGAAAACGTATTTACAGTGAGTGTCAAGGTGTAGTTGATGATTAGTGAATGGCCTTTTGGAGGATGGTGCTCGGTGGCCTTATCTCGTCCGAGTTGTCTCTCCTCGGTTATATTGTTATTGTGTTATTGTTATTGTTATTTTTTTGTTTTTTTGTTATTATTTTTTTTATTGTTATGATTATTATTGTTGTTATTGTTATTGTATTGTTATTATCGTTATTATTTGTTATTATTATTATTATTATTATTATTGTTATTATTTTATATTATTATTATTTATTATTATTATTATTATTATTATTATTATTATTATTATTATTATTTTAGGACAAATTGACAGAGATTCAGAGAAAGTCTCTGTTGATGCAGATAGGCCTTGGAACTGCCATCTCTCTTTTGGTCGTTTCTAATTAACAATTATTTTTTTAGGGTCTTGCACAGATTGTACGAATAGTAGGTTTGTTTGTATGTATTTACATAGTTTTATGCATATGTATGACTTAAAAAATCATAGTATAATAGTAAACTAAAAAGACGAAACGACAGACATTTTCGAGGCCTAAATTGCATTTTAAAATCTAGACGGATTTGCAAGTAATCGAATGAACGCGCTTGTATGTATGCGGATATATGACATATGCACAAAGGTTTAGTGTGCGAATATGTATTGTATATACTTTTGTCTGCAAGTCATTGAGTTTTAGCTGGAATTACAATTTGAAGTCATCAGCTCGTCAAAGGTTGGCTGATAATCTGTGTAGTAATCGGACGTGCTCGCAGGACCGTGAGGTGGGGATCATTTTTTTCTTTCTTTTTTGATGTGGTATGATTTTATGTTATTTTCCTAAATGTTTTCTATGGAGAGCTTTCATTTATTTTTACTATTATGAGCTTGTAATTTTTGTCATGAGCTTCCATTTTTTGTCATGAGCTTCCATATTTTTTGTCATGAGGCTTCATTATTCTATCATTTGCCTCTCTTTTTTCTATTCTGAGCTTTTTTCCCCTAACATGGGCCTGCATTTGATTATATTATGAGCTTCCACACTTACTATCCTGAGCCTCCGTTTTTTTCTGTTATGAGAAGCGAGGGCGTATGGCGGACGTCAGCCGGGGGAGGGTGGGCGTCGGTGCGTGTAGGCCTACATCCGGGAGGACTAGAGGCTGTGACGCAGTGTCCGACAGGATGAGGGTGAGTGTGACGATTGGGGTGGGGTGGGGTGAGGGATGTTTGAAGGGGCGGGGGAGGGGAAAGGGGAGGGTTTATTGAGGTTTCGGAGTGGGCGTTGGTCGCTTTGTGGTGAGGTATGGTTGTATGTGGTTCTGGTTGTGTGTTTCCTGTCAGAATTATTCATGTCATTATCATTACTGTTACTATTACTATTACCTTTAATAATACTAATGCTATTACTACTAGTAGTGGAAAGGGTGGATGAGGAGGAGAAGAGGAGGAGAAGGAAGGAGGAGGAGGAGGAGGAGGAGGAGGAGGATAGGAATAGGAATAAGAGGAACAGGAAAAATAAGAGATTATGGAAGAGAGCCAGGTCCAAGGGGTGTGCAGGAAGTTGCATTGGATGTAATGATGTAATTTCTCTTCCTTTTTCCCACGGTGTTCACATTGTTTACTGGAGAATCTTTAGCTGGAAAAGCGGGAGGAGATGATTAGGAAATAAGGCGGAAGATGGACGTAATGAAGGGGGAGGAAATACAGGAGAGAGAGAGAAAAAAAAAAGGTGATGATGATCCGAGACACAATAGAAAGGGCGAAATGAGGGAAGAGAAGCAATGTTACTGAAACACGGAAGCGAAAAAAAAGTGAAAGAGGGATAACAGAGAAGAGAAAGAGTAGAGGAATAAATGAAAGATCTCGATAATTAAAGGGACGGAGTCTAGAACAACGCCAGGGATAAGAAGGAAATAAAGAAAGAAGGAAGGGAAGAAAGGAAGAAAGAAAGGAGGGAGGGAAGAAAGGAAGAAAGAAAGAAGGGAAGTAAGAAAGAAAGAGGGAAAGAAAGAAAAAAGGGAAGAAAGAAAGAAAGAAAGAAAGAAAGAAAGAAAGAGGAAGAAAGAAAGAGAAAGAATATGTAAGTGGAAGGACGTGGATAATGATGACGAATGAGACTCCGGGGTATAGGTTAGTGTCGAATGGGGAGAGGGAGAGGTGGGGAGTGTGGGGTGTGGAGGTGTGAAAGCTGGTGGTGGGAAGGAGAGCGGAGGAGAGAAGAGGGGAGGGAAGTGGTGGTGGGTTTTGTTGCGGGTTGGATGAGGGGAGGGAAGAAAAGTGGTGGTTGGAGAATAGGGGAGGGAAGTGGTGGTGGGGATTTGTTGGTGGGAGAGAGCGGGTGAGAAGATGGGAGGAGAGTGTCGTGGTGAAGACGGGTTTGGGGAAGAGAAAGAAAGAGGGGAGGGTGTGGGGTGTGGAGGTGTGAAAGTTGGTGGTGGGAAGGAGAGCGGAGGAGAGAGAGGGGGGGAAGTGGTGATGGGGATTTGTTGGTGGTTGGGGAGAGGGGAGAAGAGGGGAGTGAAGAAAGTGGTGTGTGGGATTTGTTGGTGGGGAGAGCGGGTGAGAAGATGGGAAGGGAGAGTGTAGTGGTGAAGACGGGTTTGGGGAAGAGAAGGGAAAAGAGGCGAGGTAGGAGGGGGTTGGTTGGGGGGACGTGTTTGGGGAGGGAGGGAGGAGGGGCGGGCGTGTGGCCAAGGGGTGTTACTGCTCGTAGGATTGAATTATCAGGGCGGAAACTGCGCCGGGATGGCCTATACAGGACTCGGGAATTACACGCCCGAGGTGGAGAGGAGATGACGGCGGCGGCGGCGGCGGCGGAGGGGGGGACTGGGGTGGGGGAGGGGGGAGATACTACGGCCGGAAGCTGGTTTCTGGGAGGGAAGGGTGGGGGGGAAGGGGGAGGTAGGAGGAATGGGGAAGGGGAAGGTTAGATGACTGGAGGTTGGAAAGGAGATTGGAGATGGAGGGAAGCGAAGGGTGAGTGGAAGGAGAGGGAAAGGGATGAGAGGATGGAAAGAGAAGGAGAAGGAGAAGAGACAGAGAGAGAGAGAGAGAGAGCAAGAGAAAACAGAAAGGAGAAACATGGAGGCCAGAAGTGATGAAAGTAGGGGAATAAGGACTGAAAGGATAAGGAGAGAAAGGGACGACAGAGAAATGAGGATAGAAAGGGAAGGATTGGATGGAGGACGTAGAGGTGGTTAGGAGAGAGGAAAGGAAGGGGAAGGGGAAGGGGAAGGCAGACAGAAAGGATAAGTGGGCAGCTGGCATGTCGATCGGATAGCTATGACACTTTCGGAAGCAATGAACGAATGGTGAAGAGGTATTTAGGAGGAAGGGGAGAGAGAAGGGAGAGCAAGACTATACAAAGGAGGAGGGAGAAAGAAGGATGAAATGAGAATAGATAATGGGAAAGAGATCAAGATGGAAATTGAAGAAAAAAACATGGCAGAGAAGAAAAAAAAATGAAAAAGAAAGGTAGCCACAAAAAGAAGAAAGACAGAGAAACGAAATAGAAAAGAAAGGGTAATCAAAAGAAAAGAAAAGAAAGAGAAATGGAGATAGAAGAAACAGACAGTAAAGAAAAAAAGGCCAGCAAAGCCGAGCCACGAGATGAAAAGAGTGCGAGAGCCGGTCAGTCGTCAAGCCCTTTGGTCGGGAGGTTGATGAGGCCATTGTGTGAGGGAGAGAGACTGGAAGGGGGTTTTCGCCTCCGCTCCTCGGTCGCCTTCGGGAACTCCGGCGGGAAGGCAGGCTGGGGCGGCCGCTGCTCTCTCGAGTCCCGAGGGGGAGAGAAAGAGAGAGAGAGAGAGACGTGAGGAGATACGTGCTTGCTTGTACTCATGAATTCGCTCTTAGTCTTTTTCATTTCTTTTCTCTTCTTCTCTTCTCTTCTCTTCTCTTCTCTTCTCTCTCTTCTTCTCTTCTCTTCTTTCTCTTCTTCTTTTCTCTCTCTCTCTCTCTCTCTCTCTCTCTCTCTCTCTCTCTCTCTCTCTCTCTCTCTCTCTCACTCACTCTCTCTCTCTCACTCACTCACTCACTCACTCACTCACTCCCCTCCCCACTCTCCTTTATCTCCTCATTCTTCTTTCTTCATTTCTCTCCCTTTCCCCTCCCTTCCCCGCCCATCCTTTCTTGTCTTCCTCACTCCCTGCTATCCCCTCTCTTTCCCCTCCCCCTCCCTGCCCACTCTGTATCTGGCAGACCTTTAACTTGCGGCACTCTCGGCTCATGATATTGACACAATCTTCATACCCACGAGGCTTTTTTTCTCTTTTTCTTTTTCTTTTTTTCTCTATTTTTACGCGTTGTAAGTCTACGGATCGGGCGCGCCTCCTGACCTTGCGGGCGCCGTCGAGTGCATTGGAGGTACGCGTGCACTTCATGGCGTCTGCATGGCGGGTAAACGCAGATTGATAGCCAGTCAACGGCATACGATCGTGAAGGGGAGAAGAGCAGCCTTTTTCTTGTACATTTTTTTGTTTGTTTGTTTGTTTGTTTGTTTGTTTGCTGTACACGCTCACCAGCTTTAGTAATGCGTAGGTAGTGGTCATGTAGCCAATTATTGCAGAGAGACTATGCGCTTGGTGGTATGTGGTGAGCATGCGCTGGGGATGGTGAACAGTGTGAAGGTTGATGATGCTGTTCAAAGAGGGACTTCCGGGGCCCGCAGCATCCCCCCCCCCCGCACCAGCTGACCCAGTGATCCGCGTGGAAGCCGAGCCAGCTGTCCCTCACCCGCAATCAGGAAGGGTAGCCCAAACGCAGGCCAGACCGAGGAAGGAACCAATCGCCAGCCCCGTGCGACAGCTGTGATGTCATGAGTGACGTCATAGCACATACCCGGGAATTATGAATGTATAGGACTTATTTTTTAGGTAATGAAGACAATCGGCGAAGTAGCGTCTCTGAAGCAAGACGATAAGAGATGAGGAATTAACAGTATCAGGATGCCATAATCAATGTCAAGATACCAGATATCAGGACCAGTACCTCTGTTACTGATGGCCACGGTGGAGAAGCCAGTGCTGATAGGATTAACAGCGATAGGTCCCCAGTAACACAGAGCCAGAACCCAATGAGGCTGCCAGTCCCCCAAGTGCCTCCGATACAACAGCCGCAGTGACTCAGCCAAGAAGCGGGAGATGTTCAGCGACAGATAAGTACAAGTTTACCCTATCTGGAACCGTAGAAAACGTCCCTAAAACGAATGCGAGAGCTTCGGGACAAGCGAGTTCAGAACCTCGGCCTGGCCCTTTGGAACGTCCGCTTCTCACAACAGGATGAAAGACTGCAACCGTTATCGAGGGAGCCGAGTTATCTGATTGTTGACACGCGGGTCTTCAGAGCCAGTTACAGAATTAGGGTCAGAATCGTGTAAAGTACTTCTGAGAATAATTTCGAGCTGGCTTATGGATTGATTATATGCAGACAGAGTTATCCCCCCAAGAGGCTCCGACTTCGGTTTCTCCCAAAACATAACAGCCAGGACAGCTGAGTACCTAGCGAAATCACACTCAGGTATGCAAATGATATTTCTTGATCGAAAAGCTGCATTGGATATTGCAAACTGAAATGATCTGACTTGAGTATTCAAGGTATCTCTGTCTCTCTTGCACTTGGATATAAACGTGTCTGTCGAACTAGTCCTCTCAGCGCTAAATCTAAGGTTTTTTAGACTGGGCACGCCTCGAGGTGGCGTCCTCGGACCCATGCTATTTAGCGCCGTAATCCGCAGAGTATTAGAAGAAATATGGCTCCTAAAGATGGGGATTACCTTGTACGTAATGCTGACGGCATGCGTTATGAATGCTCGTGCAAGGAGGGAATGCAACAGGGTGCCGATATGGGTGGACGAACTCGGTTGATGAAAACAAGGCAGTCCATCTTCACGGCATCCCTTTGCCACCTTCTCACGTAAATGACTGCGCTGGATCTGACTCACTCTCACTCACTCGGTCGATGACTCACTCTCATTCCTTATTTTCTCTCTCTCTCTCTCTCTCTCTCTCTCTCTCTCTCTCTCTCTCTCTCTCTCTCTCTCTCTCTCTCTCTCTCTCTCTTCTCCTCTCTCTCTCTCTCTCTTGTTTTCACTTGAACATCTCAGAGTATGCTACGAGAATTCTCGTCGGTGCGCTAATAAACTTGTCTTATTAGTGAATTTGCATAATGTGTGAGGCATTCGTCGCTGGTCTCCCCGTGGCTTAGAAGCAGGAGGGGATGGGGCTTGGTGGGCATGTGCAATATTGGGTTATTTTTTCGATACTCTAATGTCTGTCTGTGTATATGTCGCGCTCTCTATCTGTCTGTCTTCTCTCTCTCTCTCTCTCTCTCTCTCTCTCTCTCTTCCTCTCTCTCTCTCTCTCTCTCTCTCTTCTCTCTTCTCTCTCTCTCTCTCTCTCTCTCTCTCTCTCTCTCTCTCTCTCTCTCTCTCTCTCTCTCTCTCTCTCTCTCTCTCTCCTCTCCTCTCTCTCTCTCTCTCTCTCTCTGCTCTCTCTCTCTCCCTCTCTCTCTCTCTCTCTCTCTCTCTCTCTCTCTCTCTCTCTCCTCTCTCTCTCTCTCTCTCTCTCTCTCTCTCTCTCCCTCTCTCTCTCGTCTCTCTCCTCTCCTCTCTCTCTCTCTCCTCTCTCTCTCTCTCCTCTCTCTCTCTCTCTCTCTCTCTCTCTCTCTCTCTCTCTCTCTCTCTCTCTCCTCTCTCTCTCTCTCTCTCTCTCCTCTCTTCTCTCTCTCTCCTCTCTCTCCTCTCTCTCTCTCTCTCTCTCTCTCTCTCTCTCCTCTCCCCTCTCCCTTCCCTCTCACTTAAATATCTTCTCTATCTCTCCCCCTTCCCTCTTTCCCCTGTATTTTCCCCATTTAAGGTTCTTGTTCTTCCGCTCTCCTTCCCTATATTTTTCCTATCCCACCCTTCTCCTCCTCCCCACCTTCCCCCTCCTCCCTCCTCCTCCTCCTCCTCCTTGTATCCCTCTTTCCATCCCCCCATCCTTCCTTCCTGCGTCTTCCCTTTTTCTCCAGACTTCCTGACTCAATCCTGCCTTTTGTACTGCCAGGAACAAAAATTGCCGGCAGTCTTTTCGAGAACGGTTTCCGATCGCTTCGGTTTCTTTTTACAGCGGATTTCCTTAGGCGTTTTTTTTTTTTTTTTAAATCTTTTTATGCCCCTTTAAGATTGGATTATTTATTTGTTTATGAATTTTGACAGTGGTTTTCCGTAGGCATTATTTTTTTTTCTTTTTATGCATCTTGAATGTTGGATTGTTTATTTATTTATCTGTCAGTTTTACTAATCATCTGTGTTTTATTTTATTATTTATTTTTTATTATTTTTTTTTTTTTTTTTTTTTAAGAAGTTTATGATTCCGTCGTTCCGTTTTTTTTTTGTGGGGAGAGGAGGTTGGCATATATATATATATATATATATATATATATATATATATATATATATATATATATATATATTTATATGTACTTGTTTAGTTTATATTTTATATTGTTATTGTTAATTGGAATCAAGACCATTCCGCTACACGCATTGGTAAAAATGGTATTTGGGTTCCAGCTGAAGTGGTTGTGCCTGCCACCTGGTTGTCCTTTGTGTGTCAGCGTGTTTGTCTAACTTCACTCTCTCCACCCCCCCCCCAATTATCCATGGACTTCTCTCCTCCCTCCTTCGTCCCTGTTCTCCCGCTCGCACCCACTGTCTCTCGTCCGGACGCTCGTTGAGGCGTCGCAGGATCGGGTGTCTCGCCCCAGAAGCCGTCGCCTCACTGGAGCGTGTTGCGTCAGCCGAGTCAGCTCCCGGCGGGCGGCGGCGGCGGCGGCGGCTTTACGCTGTGGCGGCTTTGGTGTGGTCTCGGCTCGGCTCCGGTGATTGGCTGGTTCGGTTGTTTGTGGCGCTGTTGTTGTTTGTTTTTTTTGGTTTTGTTTGGGTGTTTGTGTGCTTGGGTTTTTTGTTTTGTTTGGTTGGTTTCTTAGATGCTGTGGATTCTGTTGCTTGGGTCATTGTTGTTTTTTTGTATGAATGTTTGTGTTGGTGTTCTTGGGTTGTTTTGCTCTCTCTCTCTCTCTCTCTCTCTCTCTCTCTCTCTCTCTCTCTCTCTCTCTCTCTCTCTCTCTCTCTCTCTCTCTCTCTCTCTCTCTCTCTCTCTCTCTCTCCTCCGTCTTTTTTCTTGGTTCTGACTTCTAATATTTCGCTGCATTTATCTTTCGACGATTCTCGGCACGCGGATGACTGTACATTTGTCAATTTCAGAGTTCGAGAAACAGATTGATTTAACGTGATATTTTTTCTTTCTTTCATCCTTTTCCTCTTCTTTCCTCTCCTCCTTCCTCCTTTTTCCCTTTCCCCTCCGTCTTTCTCCTTTTCCTCCTCGTCCTTTCCTCTTCTCTTTCTTCCCCCTTGTCCTCCTCTCCCTCCTCGTCGTCCTCCTGCTCCTCCATCCTCCTCTCTCCTCCGCCTCCTCCTACATCCTCCCACTTGCTCCTACATCCTCCCCCTCCCTTTCCTACCTCCTCTCTACCACCTCTTACCTCCTCCTACCTCCCTCCCTCCTCCTACCTCCCTCCCTTCCTCCTCCCCCTTCTCCAACTCCTCGGGGTGGCTGGTCGTTTTGTCAAGATCTATAAACAGGTGTTCGGATTCCCCAGGCAGGTTTAGCATACGTTTGGCGGCATGTGCAGGCTGTCGATGCCCTTTTATTGTTGTTATTGTTCGGGATGAGAAGGGGAGTCGGAGTGGGATTGAGAGTTGGAGTGGGATTGAGAGTGAGAGTGAGAGTGAGAGTGAGAGTGAGATTGTAAGTGAGAGTGAGATTGTAAGTGAGAGTGAGAGGAAGGGAGAGAGAAGAAAGAAAAAGGAAAGAAAGAGATGAGAGTGAGAGAGAGAAAATAAAAGAAAGAAAGAAAGAGATGGGAGAGACTGACAAACAAAGAGGCGTGGGAGAAGAGAATTTGAGAGGAGGGAGGGAGGGAGGGAGAAGAGGCTGAGGAGAGGAAAGGAATTCGAGATGAGCACAAGAAAGAGAGAAAGTGAGAGAAAAAAAGAGGACGGAAATGCATCCACCGTGTCGAGGAGATACGAGTGGAAGTGTTGCGGGCATTGGCGGCTTATCCGTGACGTCACTAGCATTTTAATCGGCGGGAAATGGATGCAGGAGGAGGAAGGGAAGGGTGGAAGAGAGGGAGAGGGAAGAGGGAGAAGAGGGAGAGGAGAGGAGAAGAGGGAGAGGGAGAGGGAGAGAAGGAGAAGGGAGAGGGAGAGGGAGAGGGGGAAGGAGAAGAGGGAGAGGGGGAGGGAGAAGAGGGAAGGGGGAGGGAGA
>NW_020869088.1:2500-17500 GCF_003789085.1 Penaeus vannamei | reverse complement strand
CTGAATGGTGAGTGCGAAGAGGGAGAGAAGGGGAGGAGGAGGAGAGGTTGTGGGATGGAGAGGAGTGGGGTTGTGGTGGGGTGGGGCGGAGGCTGAATGGGTGAGTGCGGAGGAAGAGGGAGAGAGGGGGGAGGAGGAGAGGTTGTGGGATGGAGAGGGAGTGGGGTTGTGGTGGGGTGGGGCGGAGAATGGGTGAGTGCGGAGGAAGAGGGAGAGAGGGGGAGGAGGAGAGGTTGTGGGATGGAGAGGGAGTGGGGTTTTGGTGGCTGGAACGAGGTTGAAGGATTGAATGTGGGAGGAAGAGGAGAGAGGGGGAGGAGGGAGGTGTGGGAGGAGAGGAGGGAAAGGGAGAGGAGTGGGGTGGAGAGAGGGAGTTGAAGGGAGGAAATAGGGGAAAGCGGAGGGATTGAGGGGGAGAGGGCGAGAAAGAAGACAAAGAAAGAGAGAAAGAGAACGAACAGGGAGAGAAAGATGAATGAAATAGAGAGAGAGAAGAAAGAAAAAAAGAAGAAAGAGAGAAAGAAGAGTGAAAGGATAGGAAAGGATGACAGGAGAGGAAACGGCTGAATGAGGGAGAGAGATAAAGGGAAACGGGGAAAGGGGGTTGAGGGATTTTGGAAGCGGATTATAATTCGCTTTAAATCGGGGAAAAAAATCGGTCGGGATTAGTTGTAGCTGTTGTTGAAGTGAGAACACAGGCATCGGAAACAAAGAATAGTGACTGTGGGAACCGGAGGTGGCGGTGATATGTGGAGAGAGAATAATGAATAGGCAATGTATTTTGAAATTGAAATAGTTTAATTGGTCAGGACATGTTACCAGTGTCGTCATAAACCATGTTTCGATCCTGACCGAGCTTTTGGTGGGCTCACGCACTCTTTAAAGCATACAAAAAAAAAGAAAAATGATGTATAAAACTTATTATTATTATTATTATTATTATTATTATTATTATTATTATTATTATTATTATTATTATTATTATTATTATTATTATTATTATTATTATTATTATTATTATTGACAAGTAATGGGCACGGGAGCTGTTTTGATGATTAAAAATATATGATGATATGGAGAAGGGTGACATGGACAGGAATAGTGGAAGTAGGAAGGGGAAAAATGGCAGATGGACAAGCTGTTATAGCAGTGTGATTAAAGATTAGGCTGTGGTGAATGGCGGTATGGTGGTATAAGTAGATGATGGAGGTATAAGTAGATAATGGTGGTAAGCACGCGAGCAGAGAATAGAAAGTTGATGTAGAGTGTTTTTATATTGATTTGAGCGAGGCCTTCCGAGGGTATGGACAGGAAATGGTGAAAGATGAACAAGGGTAATGGGAAGAATAGAGAATTATGAAATTGTAGAAAATAGCGATAAGGAGGAGGGGTAGATGGAGTAAGCCGATGGAGAAAGGTGGGGGAAAGAGGGGATGTAAAGATAGGAAGTGGAGGAAGCAGGAATGATTTGGGGAAGCAGGAGAAAATTGGTAAGGAAGATAAGATTGGAAGAGAAGAGGGAAGAGGTAAAGGAGAAGAAAGTTAATAAATATGTAAGGAGAGGAAGGAGGTAGAGGAAGAAGGAATGGAAAGGTGGGAATAAAAAGGAAATTAAACACAAGAAAAAGGTTAAAGATTGAGGAAGACGGAAGGGAAGAAGACGAACAAGAAGTAGTAAAAAACGCAAAAGATAAGGAAAGTAGGAAGAATGCGAAAAAAGTAACTAGAGGATCGAAAAAACAAGAAGGTCACGCAGAAGACGACACGGAAAATGGGCAAAAGGAAAACAAGAAGAAGAGAGTGAAAAAGAAACAAACATCGACGCATTAGTCCAAATCGATGGGGAATGTGACCCTGAAAAAATTTCGTCCCAGAACTCTTGCTATTTGCCGGGACGTGCGTGTGTGCGCGCGCGCGTGACCCCTCGCGTTGGGGGTAAATAAAAGGCGACAGAAGTTGGGGGGTTTGGGGGGTTTGGGGGTAATGTAGTAATTGGTATCGTTGATTTGGGGTTTGGCGAAGTGGTATGGTTGAGGGGGGGTTGTTGCGGGCGGGAGAGAATGAGGGCGGTTTGGGTGTTGTTTGGGTGATGAGGATGGCCCCATGTTGGGTTTTAGCGTCGGTTTCATAGCGCCATCATCATTATCATCAATCAATAATCATCAATCATTATTATTATTATTATTATTATTATTATTATTATATCATCATCATCATCATCTCATCATCATCAATATCCATCATCATCAATCATCAATTCATCATCATCATCATCATCAATCAATCATCATCATTAATCATCATTTCCCATTCCTCCTTCCACCATTCCTCCTGCCTCCTCGCCTGGCCAGCGACCGAGCCCCGACCGGGCGCCCGACTCGGCGCGTCGAGGGCAGTCCGCCTTGGAGCGAGTGATCGGGGATAAATCGGCCGCTGTTTATGACTCGGCGAACGCACGGGCCACGGTCACGGAACAAAGGAGGGCGTGACGGTCGCTTGGTCTCGTTTGCGGGGTGCTTTGTTGGGGGGATTGTCGGGGGGGGGGGGTTAGGGGAATGTTGTGGTAATTCTGTCGGACTTTCGTTTCGATATTTATGCGTGTATTCTTGGATAGCTTTACGAGTGAATGTGCACACAGACACACACGTATGCACTCGCGCACGCACGCAGGCACGCTCGCACATGTATATATGATTTATCTCTATATAATCCTACCTTGTCACACATGCGCACGTAAATATCAGTATATTATGTATAATAAAGGACGAGGCCTCAAATATTCAAGGCCCTTCAAAGATATCGACAGGTTTTTGTCGATATTCGGAGAGCAGAGGAAGTGCCTTGAATATCACACATCAGTACGTGAGCGAGATCGTAAAGCTCTCGGAGATTGGCTGAATAATTTGAGCTTGTTTTGTGTAATAGCAAGGCAGATTTTTAAATTATTTTTTTATTCTCGAGATTGGCTGGAGAAATTAAGCGTAGAGTTAATGTGTGTTGTAATAGCAGTGCAGATTTTTTATTATTTTTTTACTATTCTCTTATTTTCGAGAACAGGAAAGAATTGTTCTGGTGTTTTATTGTCTTTATTTGTGCTTGTCCAAGGAGATATTCAAATTTATGTGCTCATTCATAATTACTGATTTATTTCGGTAATTATGCGCTGATTTAAGATCGAACGTGCTTTGTCTTGTCTACACGAATATCAGTGTTTATATTACATATTTGTACAACGTTTGCGAATGTAATCGGCTACGGATGCACAACGCGCGCCACACAGGAATTTCCCAAACAGACACGAAATTATTCGAACATGAAATCACTTGAGGATTTATCCCTTTAATAGGCGGGCGCGGCGTGGGGAGTGATCAGTTTTTTGAGGGGGAGTAGGATAGGGGGTTCTTGCAAGTCAGTTTATTTTTTTTTTTCAGCTGTTGGAGATGTTTCGGTAGGCAGGGGTTGATTGGTTGTAGCATTTTTGATGTTATTATATTTTTTTGAGATTTTTTTATGTGTATGTTGAGCACTGGTTTGTGGAAAGGGTTGTTTGTTCTTTTTATAGGAATTTTATTTTTTCACCATTTGTCATTATTATTTTTCTATTCATTGTATCATCAAATAATTAATGGGTTGATTAAATCCTTGGGGGAAACTAGAAAATTATCGATTATGAGACATTCATTTTCTCCACCGCATAAGGATAATTTCCTTATCTTGATTCAGCTCCATGGCAATAATTCCTTAGTTTCTCTTTGATTCGGCTTTTGTGCATCAAGATCATTTGATTAACCGGATGCATGTTTATGATGACGTAATTCCGGGTCCCGCTGGGTGCTCAGTCGCCTGTAATTAAGGGCCGAATGGGCGCTTCTGTGTAGACTTTTCGGGGAGGGAGAGAGCTGTTTGGGTTTTGACCTTCTAATTTCGTTTTCTTTTTTTTCTTTTTCTTGGTCTCTTCTTTCTTTCTTTCTTCTTCTTCTTCTTCTTCTTCTTCTTTTCTTCTTGTTTCTTGTTCTTTCTTCTTCTTTTTCTTCTTCTTCTTCTTCTTCTTCTTTCTTCTTCTTTTTATTCTTGTTCTTCTTCTTTCTTCTTCTTGTTCTTCTTCTTTCTTCTTCTTCTTCTTCTTCTTTCTTCTTCTTTCTCTTCTTTCTTCTTCTTCTTCTTCTTCTTCTTCTTCTTCTTCTTCTTCTTCTTCTTTCTTCTTCTTCTTCTTCTTCTTCTTCTTCTTCTTCTTCTTCTTCTTCTTCTTCTGTTTCCTTTCTCCCCGTTTTTTCGCATCATTGTCTCGGCTTATCTAGTAATTGCTTTGCCTGTTTGTCCAATTTGTTTATTTGCTTCTACAGATTTTCTGCATGGTGAATGATTGCACTCTATATATCCTGGGGACACTAATAATCCCTTATAATTAATTAGAAAAATGCACTGCACACGTTTATTATTATTATTATTATTATTATTATTATTATTATTATTATTAGTATTTTATTATTATTATCATTATTATTCAAGTGCTTGTAGGTCCTTTCACGTGGATGGGGATCTTTTCGCTAGAGGACAGGCCCGGTTCTGTGATTAGGTCATGATTGTGACGATGGGTCGCTATTGTGATAAGAGGTCATGGTTGTGACAATAGGTTAGGGTTGTGATGGTAGGTCGTGGTTGTGATAAAAGGTCATGGTTGTGTGATTGTAGGTCGTTATCGATTGTTGGTTGTGTTCGGTGATTGTAAGAACAATTAAAGTGTGAAGGCAGGTCTTGACATGTGAAGGCAGGTCAAAACCACGTGGTCGTAGGCTCACTTGTTTGATTGTTGGACCTCGCACGTGGTTTTATGTCGTTTTGCGTCCATGTAGGTCGTGCAACATGAGTCACGTGATTCTGGGTTCCTATTTTATTACCGCGGGTCCTATTACGCAAATGTATGTTCTGAGCACGTGAGGATAGGCCCAGTCACGTGATCGAGGGTCCTATCAAGGGAATTGTGGGGCTTCGGTCAGAGGGGCTATGGAGGGAAGCCAGTAGGCATTCTGGAAGGAAAAAAAGTGAAACTACTGTTTAAGTCACAGGTGGGGGAGTGACACGTGCGAGCGACACTTGTTAGAAGGATTATGCATACGAGAGGTACAGCGTTTACACCATTAACTCTCTCTCTCTCTCTCTCTCTCTCTCTCTCTCTCTCTCTCTCTCTCTCTCTCTCTCTCTCTCTCTCTCTCTCTCTCTCTCTCTCTCTCTGTCTCTCATTCTCTCTCTCTCTCCTCTCTCTCCTTCCTTTCTCCTCTCCTCTCCTCTCTCTTCCTCCCCTCTTCCTCCACCTCCCTTTCCCTCTCCTCCTCCACCTCCCTCTTTCCCTCTTTCCCTCCTCATCCTCCTCCATCCTCCTCCTTCCTCCCTCCCTCCTCCCTCCCTTCCTCCCTTCCCTCCCTCCCTTCCTCCCTTCGTCCCCCTGTCCCTCCAAGTGATAGGAGAGATAGCGTGCCATCGCGTGGCGGCAGGGGCGGCATCGGCGGCGTCGGCGGCGGGGTCAGCTGGCGGGCGCACGAGCGGGGCGAGCCACGTCGACCTCCCCGCGGTGGCGCCAGAGGATGACGTCACCGAGGGGGAGGCAAGGAAGGTGCGACGCCGAGGCTTATGGCGCGCTATTTATAGGGTCGGCGATACGGAATACCTCGTGTAATGTCGGTTTTTTAATAGGTTGGCGTATGTAGAGGAAGGAGTGTGGGAGGAGATAAGCTGGAAGGAGAGGAGGGAGGGATGAATGGAGGGAGGATGGGAATGGAAGGAAGGATGGGAGGGAGGGAGGAAGGGGAGGGAGGAGGAGAAGGATCGGAAGGAAGGGGAAGGAAAGGAAGGAAGGAAGGAGGGAAGGAAAGAAGGAAGGAAGGAGGGAAGGAAAGAAGGAAGGAGGGAGGGAGGGAAGAACAAACTAGAGAGGAGGCTGTGAAGAAACAAGTGCTCAATTTGAACTATTCATAAGGCCATGGTCCCTCTCCCCACAGCAAAATATTGACATTAAGAAAACGTTCCGGCGCGAAATATCATATCTAGAAGAAGAAAACAAAAATGAAGAAGAAAAAAAGGGAGAAATAGAGAGAATAAGTAGAAAAAAAAGTCGAAAGAAGAACGAGAAAAACAAGAAATGAAAGAAAGAATAAGCAAAGGAGAAGGAAGGAAGCAAAGCTAAGCTCGTATCACTCAAAACGTCCAATGTTTTTTTTTCTGTACGACCCGGGTAAACAAGGGGTCACAGGTGAGCAAAACCCCGGGATCAGAGAGGAGAGTGTGTAAACAGAGGGTTAAAAAGCACAGGTGAACAGCGAGGAGGGGGTGGAGGGTTGGGGGGGTATAGGTATTGGATAGAGGGGGGGGGGTATTGAGGTTGGGGAGACGGGGTGCTGGGCGAGGGGGAATGGGAAGGGAGGGGAGGGGGGAGTGCTTCGGGAGAAGTGTGGAGGGGAGAGGGGACGGTTGAAGCCAGGGGGTAGGAAGGAGGGTGGAAGGGGGGGGGGGGTTCCGGAGAGGTGTTGAGGGGAGAGGGGGTGGGGGAAGGGAGGAGAGGAGGAGGAGGAGGAGGGGGGGGAGGGGGAGGATCGCGTTTGTTGATATACCTGCTCTGTTTCCGTTGGTGGTGTTTTTTTTTTTAGAAAAACTTGTTCGTGGTTTGTTCCGGGAATGCAGGTGGATGTTGTTGTTTACTTGCGTATTAGTGCTGTTTCCATTCGCTTTGTTGTTATTAGTATTATTATGATTACTCTTGTTGTCATTATTGCTGTTGTTAGCATCGTTTTTGTTATCGTGGAAATTGTTTCCTTTCTCGATTCTCTCCATTCTTCTTCGTGTCCTTGTCCTTTATTCATTTTGTTTATTCCCGTTCCAAAGTTTTTAGGGAGAAGCAAGGAAAGATAGGGAAAAAAGTTACAACAATTACGAAAATGAAGTAAAACACGTGTATATATATATATATATATATATAATATATATATATATATATATATATATATATATATAAGAATTATCAGCGAAAAAAACAAAACATAACAAAAAAGTGAGACGAAGAAAAAAGCCTCGAGTCCAGCCCCAAGACGGAACAGCTTGTGGCGGCGGCGGCGGCGGCCCTGCAGAAAGAACAGGTGTTTGACGCGGGATCGATATCTCCGTTGATGAGACTGCACGTGAAGGTCTTCGAGCGTGTAATCAAAAACGCGCGCGCACTCGCCTCAACTCGCCTCGCTTTGCCTCGCCCTCGTCTGCTTGGCCCTGCTGGTGGGCCTCGTCCGCGGTGGGTCGGAGGGGCGGCGTCGGCGAGGGCCCGGATCAGCTGTTGGGTGGTTGTGTGCGAATTTGTTTGTTTGTTCGTTTGTTTAAATAACTTATGTATCTACCCACCAGTCAGTATATGTTTCTCAGTATGTCAATCCGTCTGTCAATCTATATATTTGTCTATCTCTGTTTATCAGTCAGTCAGGATATCTACCTACTTATACGTCTGTCTATATATCTGTCTATCTATCTTTTCTATGTATCTGTCCATCCTTCTATTTATATATCAATCAATCTATAACAAACAAAAAAAGTTTCCAAACGGAACGAGGATCGAAGAAAACGCGGCACAGCCAACACACCGAAAGAAAGAAAACGGAGGCCTCGCGCACTCAGAGACCCAACCAAATTCCACGGACCTGCTTTCTCCTTCTCTCTTCTCTTCTTCTTCTTCTTCTTTCTTCTTCTTCTTCTCGTCCTTCTCTCCTTCTCCTTCTCCTCCCTTACTCCTTCTCCTTCTCTTCTTCGCTTCTTCTTTCTTCTTCTTCTCTTCTCCTTCTCTTCTCCTTCCTTCTCCTTCTCCTTCTCCTTCTCCTTCTCCTCTCCTTCTTCTTCTTCTTCTCCTCCTCCTCCTCCTCCTCCTCCTCCTCCTCCTCCTCCTCCTCCTCTTGCCTCCGCCTTCGGGTCGCTCATCATGCAAGCAAACACGGGAGACAAAAGAAGGCAACCGCATGGGAAAGTCCAAGCACAGGCATCATCATCATCTCATCATCATCATCACCATCATCATCATCGTGGGTGATGGGAAACAGGTTTTTTTTTTTTTTTTTTTTTTTTGCTTTGCTTGCTTGTTTGCTTGCTTGCTTGATGCAGGTCGACATGCAGAAAGGGGTTTTATATAGAGCGAGGTGGAGTGTGCAGCTGTTGTGGCCTGGCGCTCAAGGGGGGGGGGAGTTGGGTAAAAGTCACGTGGCGGTTGTTGATGATGAGTGTTTGTCGTGATATTGCAAGTCCGTAGGTTTTATTTCTGTACTTCAATAGGTAGATAGGAATGTATGAAGATGGATGGATAGAGTGATTGATTGTTAGATAGATAGATAGATAGATAGATAGATAGATATAGATTGATAAAGGTACATAGGTATAGATAAAGAAGATGGTTGATAGACATAGATAATTATTTAAATAGGCATTGGCAAGGATACAGTTGTGCATATGTATATATACGATCGTGTAAATATATGTATACGATCTCTCTCTCTCTCTCTCTCTCTCTCTCTCTCTCTCTCTCTCTCTCTCTCTCTCTCTCTCTCTCTCTCTCTCTCTCTCTCTCTCTCTCTCTCTCTCTCTCTCTCTCTCTCTCTCTCACAACACACACACACACACACACACACACACACACACACACACAACACACACACACACACACACACACACACACACACACACACACACACACACACACACACAACACACACACACACACACACACACACACACAACACACACACACACAACACAGCACTCTCTCTCTCTCTCTCTCTCTCTATATATATATATATATATATATATATATATATATATATATATATATATATATATATATTTTTTTTTTTTTTTTTTTTTTTTTTTTTTTTTTTTTTTTTTTTTTTTTTTTTTTTTTTTACCTAGACGAATTCTTACACCATTGAAAAAATGACAAATGACGGACATGGTGCAGAAACTATTGTAAGATTTTCTGAGTAGTTATCCTTTCTTTTATACATTCTTGACACAGTATCGGATATTTGGAGCTGAATCATCGAATTATTTGAATAGCTTTTTTGAAATTTGAATCGATCGCCGTCATTGTGTGCCTGTCACTCCCAACATGTTAGAACACGTCTGGTGTGCCATTGATGCAAGGAGAGGCGTGTGTGTACAGCTGGGATACCTGTGCAAGGCCTTTCCATGCGTATAGATGAGCTGTCAAGTCATGGGGTTCTGGTGTGGCTACCCCTCCTTCCCATCCACCCTCTACCTTCCACTTTACCTCCCCACCCACCCTTCTTTCTCTCCCCCTCTCACCACCTTGCCCATCTTTCCCCTTCGAACCCCACTTGCTCGTCTCCCCCCCCCCCCCCTCCTACCCACCGTCTTCACCCGCACTCACTTCCCCTTCTCCCTTCCCCCCACCCCCCACCGTCTCCACCCCCACCCCCACCCCTTCTCCACCCCGGCCTCGTGCTTGTTTTCCCTTTCCCAGGAGTTGACAGCCGCCCCCGGAACGACGGGCGGGGTGATTACACTCGCTCGCCGTGTTTGACCCTTAACACAGTGTGGAGACGCTTACACAACACGCTCAGGCACCAGAGGGATACAGGCATATGTGCGGGTGTAGGGCGAACGCTCATGCACCGCACGTATATGTCTGCGACGCGCACACGCACACACACGCGCGCACACTCACTACTCCTCACTCACTCACTCACTCATCCTCACTCACTCACTCCTCACTCACTCCTCACTCACCTCACTCTCACTCTCTCTCTCTTCTCTCTCTCTCTCTCTCCTCTCTCTCTCCTCCTCTTCTTCTCACACACGCACACTGCACACGCACACACAGACACACACAGAACACACACACCACCACACACACCATGTGTCCCTCCTATTCGCTCTCACGTTTAACTCATGGGAATTATTTGCGACCTCCTTGACGGCGTCTTGAGCTGTTGCCTTGCTTAGTCTGAGAATTATCTGCGATTAGAAGTTGTTGATGTTTTTTTTTTTACTTATATGATGTAAGAGTTTAGACGAGATTTCCTTGTTTTTTTTTTTTTTTTTTTTTCTCTTTTTTATGATTTTCCTTTTGAGGATTATCCGAAGCGGGTTGGTGTTGAGCATGTGGAGTAAGAAGAGGAAGAAAAAAAAGAAGTGGATCGGTTTCTTTGTTGCACCTCCTGTTTTACCTTTCTCTCCATTTCTTGGTCTGGCCTCGATCTCTTTCTCTTTCTTTCTCGTTTCTTGCTTTCTGTTTGTTTCTTATAGTTCTCTGTTTTCTCTCTCTCTTTAGATTCTTGCTTAAAATAGATCTTCTCTCCTCTTCTCGTTTCTCTCTACTCTCTCTCTCTGCTCTCTATTTCTCCTCTCTCTCGTCTCTCATCACTTGTCTCTGTTATCTCTATTAAGCACTTCTCTTTCTCTTTTTTCACTTTCTACATCTTTCTCATTTCTGCTCTCCTCTGCGGTTCTCTCGTCTCTTCTGCCTCTTCATCATCTCACTCTCTCAAGTCTCTTTCTACTCATCTTCCTCGTCTCTCGTCTCTTTCTCGTTTCTCTCTCTCGTGTTTCTCAGTATATTCTCTCGTTCTCCTACCTCCCTCCGGCTTCCTCCCGTCACCTACCTCTGACGTCGGTTCTCTCATCGTCGTTTCTCCTCCCTCCCGTCCCTCTCTCATTTCAGTCCTCCCTCCTCCGCTACCTCCCTCCGTCCTCCCTCTCTCCCTCCCCCACCTCGAGCTCTCTCCTCTCCACACATCCGTTCTCCGCACCACTTACTAGTACTTCCTCTCGTCAGCTCATTGGCCACACAGTTTTTTCTAAGACGTTCTTTTTCTTTCCTTGTTTTCCCGCTGGCTTTTTCAACATCCCCCTCCATCACTGTTTTCCTTCTTTTTTCACTCTCCTCTCCTCATTGTCATTTTTGTCCCATTCCTCTTCTTTTCAACCCTCTCTTTTCCTCTCTTCTCCTCATCTCTTGTCTTCCCTCACGCTTCCTCTCCTCTCCTCTATCTCTCTATCGTCTTATCCTCTATCTCTCCCTCGCCGATATCTCTAAAGCGCAAGAGAGTCCCACGCTGTGGCTACATTACATAAGGGGTGTGATGTCTGGTCCCTAGTAAGCAAGGGCGAGGAGTGCTGTGAGTTGTGTGAGTGTGTGTTGTTGTGTGTGTGTGTGGTGTGTGTGTGTGTGTGTGTGTGTGTGTGGTGTGTGTGTGTGTGTGTCTGTCTGTCTGTCTGTCTTGTTGTGTGTGTGGGTGTGTGTGTGTGTGTGTATGTATGTATGTATGTATGTATGTATGTATGTATGTATGTGTGTGTGTGTGTTTGGCGGAGCTGATGATTAGTCACCCTGGCATATGTGTGTTTTAGGTCGTGATTATTTTTCTACCTGGGTTGATTTGGGTGAATCATCTTGAAATTCACACGGTGTGCTAATTGGATAAAGCTCGCACAGATGCCCGGCCGTCTTGACACGCTTGTCGATGTCGTAAGCGCAGCCGTGGTAGACTTATTTCGTAATTAAGGACGTTCGTTACACATGCATTGCGAAATTCCTCAAATCTAACGTAAGTGCGAGAATTATTCCAGATTTTTTAAAGGGATATATATAAAACTTGTAATTTTTTGCAGTCAAGGCAGGGGATCGTGGGAGTGGGTGTAGGGGTGGGGTGGAGGGGCGAAGGGTGGTGTTGCAAGCAAGCTCTCGCCCAACATGCAGCCACGTTGCGTGCCATGACGCGGCCCGACCGGAGGCGTGGGTGAAATTCACCGTTTTACGAGCTAATCGTCCCAAGGCACTCGGGGAGGGGACGCGCACAATGCACGCCATGCACGGTGGAGAGAGTGGAGAGAGTGAGAGAGAGTGAGAGAGTGGAAGAGAGTGAGAGAGAGTGAGGGAGAGAGTGGAGAGAGAGTGAGAGGAGTGGAGAGAGAGTGAGAGAGATGAGAGTTGAGAGAGAGTGAGAGAGAGTGAGAGAGAGAGAGAGAGGAAGAGAGTGAGAGAGAGAGGGAGAGAGAGGGAGAGAGGAGGAGAAGAGAGAGGGAGAGAGAGAGAGAGAGAGAGAGAGAGAGAGAGAGAGAGAGAGAGAGAGAGAGAGAGAGAGAGGAGAAGAGAGAGAGAGGAGAGAGAGGAGAGAGAGAGAGGAGAGAGAGAGAGAGGGAGAAGAGAGAGGAGGAAAGAGAAGAGAGAGAGGAAGAGAGAGAGAGAGTGAGAAGAGGAGGGGAGAGAGAGAGAGAGAGAGAGAGAGAGAGAGGAAGAGAGAGAGAGAGAGAGAGAGAGAGAGAGAGAGAGAGAGAAGAGGAAAGAGAGGAAAATGAAAGGTGAGATGGGAGGACCTAGGGAGGTGGAAGAGAGATGGGAGAGGAAAGGGAGGAGGGGGAAGAAGAAGTGGAAGGGAGGGGGAAGAGGGGTAGGTAGGATTAGGAGAGTGGTGGGGGATAGATAACTGACGTTGATAGGAGAGAGATGAGAGGAGAACTACTTGAGAGTGGGTACGATTGGCGTCTGCATTGGAGAGTGGACGAGTGCTCACTTTGTAGCTCTATATAGGTCTTTTGCGCTCAGACAGTGGATGTTGAATGTTTTTGTTTTTTTCATGCCATTGGATCAGTTAGTTATATTTTAGGTCGTATGACAGGATTTAATCCTTAGGTGGTAATGATGGTGTGAGGAATTGTATTTGTAACTAACTGAGAAGGAGGAATGATGAAGATGTTACCTGACAGAGAGGAAATATCGGTCCTTTTGCTATATCTATCTATTGATTGATTTTGTTGTGTTGGATGGGGTTGTGTTATAATTATTAATAACTCATCATCATCAATCATCATGCATCATCATCATCTATCATCATTATATTGTGAATATTATTGTCATTATTATTATCATTCGTTATTTGTCATTATCTGTTATATTACTATATTATTGTTATTGTAACCTTTCTTTCTGTCCTTATTATGACTAATGTATTATTGGAATTATTGAGAATGTATCATTACTACTATTATTGTTATTGTTACTTTGTCCTTATTGTGACTAATGTGTTATTGATGGAATTATTGAGAATGTAACTGCTCGCGTGATATCATCATTAATATTACGATCGCTACCATTGCCATTCTATCATCATCACATTACTACAATCATATGTTAAAATATGATAAATACGCCTCGTCATTAAACCACGGCGTCATATACAAAAACTTTGACGAACTAATATATTTACTCTTTTCTCTCTTCTCTTCTGCAGGTGAGTTCGCCACACTCGACGGATGGGACATGTTACGTGAGTGTCTTGGGAGTAACGTGACTGCTAATGCATCTCTTGAGGCTCGGCTCCTTGCGGCATTGATTGGCTCCTGTCTCATTCATTATGATTAGTGTGGTCGTTATTGTTACTGTTGTTGTTGTTGTTGTTATATATTATTGTTATATTATTTTATTTATTATTATTATTATTATTATTTATTATTATTATTATTATTATTATTTTATTATCATCATCATTATTGTTATTATTGTTGTTATTACTATTATTATTAATGTTATTATTGTTATTGTAATTATTTTTGTTATTTCTTAATTTTTATATTATTATTATATTTAATTATTGTTTGTTGTTCTCGTTTTATCGTTATTTGTGGTTGTTGCTGTTGTTGTAGTTGTGATCATATATTTTTATATTGTTAGTGTGGTTATTGTTATTATTATCATCATTATTTTTGTTACTTTTAATATATTAATACCAGTTTATTATTATTTTTTTATAATTATTGCTGTTGCGGTTATTTATTTATTTATGTATTTAACTTCATTGATTGTTTCAACGTCTATGAAGATCGTATTAACGCACGGGAGATAGGCTATGGCTAGGATCCCCCTCCCCTCCACCTCCAACCCCCCACCCCAAGCAAGATCTATGGGTGCAACTCGCTTCCCGGAGCAAGAGGAGGTTGCTTGCCAAGATGCAGCTCGTCTTGGGTTTATGGGTCGTTTTTGCTTGCGAGATCGTGAAGTCAGGTTATGTTGGGGAGAGAAGAAAAAGATTCCGAAGGGATGGGAGAGGATGTATTTTATTTTTATTTATTTATTTGATTTACTTTTTTTATGTGATTTGTTGCTGTGGTTTTTGGTTGGCGTTGTTTTTATTACTGATTTGCTTTTGTTTTTTGTTTTTTTATTGTTATATTAAAGTCGACATCTGAACGTTACCTACTTCATTAACAGTGGTAATAACAACGGCAACCATCATCATCAATTACCATTCTTGTTATTATTGTTGTTGTTCTTGTTGTTGCTGCTATTTTTAGGCTATTATAACCGCAAATGTTCACTCTTGATTAGGAGAGTTGACAAGGGTAAGAAATATTAAAGAACACGAACAGAGCAACAGAAGTAAAAGCGGAAGTGAGAGCAAACGATCGACTGATAGATGACAAGTGGCATTTCTACCCCCTCCCTTTCCTCCTGCCATTCTCCTTCCCCTTCCCCACTCCCCTCTCCCATTCCCCCAACCCTTCCTCCTTCACTTCCCCCTCCCCCCTCCATTACCCTCCCCACCCCTCCACTAACCCCTCCCCCTCCACTACCCTTCCCCTTCCTCTAACCCTCCCCCACCCTCCACCCTCCACTTCCCTTCCTCCACTCCCCGCTCCCCTTCCTCCACTCCCCGCTCCCCCTCCCTTTTCCCCTCTACTTTCTCCCCATCCCCTCCCCCTCTGCACAGTTAGATCGGCCGTCCATTGGTATCATTATTATTCAAGATTCGATCTACCTCTATTCACATATTCTCTCTCTCTCTCCTCTCTCTCTTCTCTCTCTCTCTCTTCTCTCTCTCTCTCTCTCTCTCTCTCTCTCTCTCTCTCTCTCTCTCTCTCTCTTCTCTCTCACAACACACACACACACACACACACACACACACACACACACACACACACACACACACACACACACACACACACACACACACACACACACAC
>NW_020869087.1:542500-543996 GCF_003789085.1 Penaeus vannamei | reverse complement strand
TTATTTGTTTGTGTATATGTGCTGTATGTATGTATATGTGTGTGCTTATGGATATGTGTGATGGTTTGAGGTTCGTGTGTTTGTTTGTGATATATGTATATATGTGTGTGTGCTGTGCGTCGTAGCGTGTGCTGTGTTGTGTGTGTCACGACCGGCTTGTGTGTGTGTGTGTCGTGTGATGTGGTGTGTCGTGTGCTGTGTTGTGTGTGTGTAGTGTGTCGTGCTGGCCCGGATCGTGTGTGTTTGTGCTGTGTAGTGTGCTGTGTGTGTGTGTGTCGTGCGTGTGCTGTGTGTGTGTGTGTGTCGTGCTAGTGTGTGCTGCTGGTGTGTCGTTGCGCCTACTCAGCCCGTCGTTGCAATATGAGGAGATATTACTGCAGAAGTTGAATCTTGATGCCCCAACTTGAATATCTCTTCTTACAGAATGCTGATAACTTCTCAGGGACTGAGAAGCTCCCGGTATTATTTCTTGAAGATGTGAGAGACTTAGAGAATAAAGTAAAAAAAAAAAGTCGAGCATTGTAAATGTGGTAATATGTTTGGTTCCGATATCTTGAACAAACACAACGACAATTATGAAGTACCTCTATTTTCTTGCTTTTATTTCTTATCACCTTTCGGTTTATGATTACATGTTTACTGCGTATTATGCTTATTATGTGTTTCTTGATTCTGCGATCAGCTACGTAGATAAAACAAGCAGACACAAAGTACCTTCTCTCTGTTACTCTCTCTCTCTCTCTCTCTGTCTGTCTGTCTCCCTTTCTATCTATCTTCCGTTCTCTCTGTCTGAATGAATCTCTCTCTCTCTCTTCTCTCTCTCTCTCTCCTCTTCTCTCTCTCTCTCACTCTCCCCTTCCCTCTCCCCCTCTCCCTCTTCCTCTCCTTCTCCCCTCTTCCCTCTCCTCGCTCTGTCTGTCTGTCTGTTTCTCCTCTTTTTCTCCCCCCCCCTACTCTCACTCTCTCTCTCTCTCTCTCTCTCTCTCTCTCTCTCTCCTCTCTCTCCCCTCCCTCTCTCTCTCCTCTCTCCTCTCTCTCTCTCCTCTCTCTCTCTCTCTTCTCTCTTCTCTCTCCCCCCTCTCCTCCTCCCTCTCCACTCTCTCTCTCTCTCCCCCTTTTTCCACCCTTCTTTATATCACCACATCACCTTTCAGCACATCATAACATCTTGTTTATTGGATTTCCATCTCCAAAACTGTTTTAATATCATACTTATTTTTTTTTCTCCAACTCAAACACATCCAACCTCGTTCAACTAAAAATACATAAGACCGGCAGAAGTTTTGCAATTAGGATTATACATAGTCTTTAAGAGTTATCACTCTGGCGATTAACTTTTGGTTCTAATCCAGATATATTGCTTTTGGCTTAGAATTCATTAAAACTTAAATATATCAGCCGCTCCCTTATTATTCTTGATGTTATTTCGTCACTGGTAGAATATTTAGTTTTGAGACTAGGCTTATTATTTTTGTTTGTTTGTTTGTGGTTATTGT
>NW_020869087.1:507500-522500 GCF_003789085.1 Penaeus vannamei | reverse complement strand
TTGACAGTATCAAAGGACTTCTTCATTACCTCCCCCCCCCTCCCCCCCAAAACCCGCACCCCTCAAGACACCACAATGGAGAGCTTCAATTTCGGGGACTGAATGCATCAATCAGATCCGTTCTGGGTGAGATAATAGTCACTTTGTGTCATTATAGGCGACGGTAAGTTATTTCAGGACAACTTCTCCTGGTGATTGTTTCGACTGCTTCATCGTCTTGTCTATGATAAATTGGAAAATTAGGAATGCCTTCGGGTGCTTCTCAGAAAGAAATTCTGATGTGGATCATAGAATCGCTTTCACAAGTGTTGCACAATGCTGGTTCTTGCAGTCATGATGCTTGTTATGATCAGAACCATTCAGGCAACCAGAACTAGTGGGGCTTCATGTGGCAATTCTCATGCCTTTCATACAATCGGCCTTTCAGAATAACAGGACCAAGTGGAGGAACGATGCTGAATGGTCTAAAATCTTATAATTAGACAGACAGACAGATAGGAAGAAATAAAGATAGAGAGAGAGAGAGAGAGAGAGAGAGAGAGAGAGAGAGAGAGAGAGAGAGAGAGAGAGAGAGAGAGAGAGAGAGAGAGAGGAGAGAGAGAGAGAGAGAGAGAGAGAGAGAAGAGAGAGAAGAAAGAGAAGAGAGAGAGAGAGAGAGAGAGAGAGAGAGAGAGAGAGAGAGACGAGAGAGAGAGAGAGAGAGATACAAACAAACAGACAGACAGACAGTGATAGAAGAAGAAAGAAAACGAGGAAAACAAAGAAAATTAGAAAACGAGAGAGTGAAAAGGAGGCAGAGCAAGCACCCCTCACTTGCACACTACTAAGGCTATAATATTTCCCCTTTAAAATTCAAGAGAAAATGACACAATATCTCGCTGTCACGTGACGTAACTGGCAGGATAGTCCTCGCCGCCGCTGGGGTTGGATGACGCTTTTTATTTCTTTATTTTATTTTTTTTTTGTCGCTATCTAAAAGAAAAGAAGAAGAAAAAGAAGAAGGAGAAGGAGGACTCTTAACGAAAGACGTCCATGCACTGTGACGTAATATCTCTTCTTGGTGAGCGAACCGTGATTTTTTCTATTCATTTGACAGTACAATACTAAATCGTAGTTGAAGTGAGAATGGTGATGGCAATGATGATATTGTTAATGTTTCTAATGATGATTTCACTTTCACTATCATTACCATCGTTACTATTGACGTCATAGTCATTACAGTATTATTATCATTATCAACATTATTATCATCCTTATCGTTCTCAATATGATTATCGTTATTTCTTGTTACCGTTATCATTTTCATTATATTAATGATATATATCATCGTTATGGGTTTTATTTTTATTATAATTTCAGTTTTATTATTACAACTATTACTATCAACGTTATAGTTACACTTATCAACATCATTATCATGATCTTCCTGTCATTATCATTATTGTCACTATTATCCTCATTACTGTTATTATTAACATTACTAGTCTCATCGTATATTACTGTTATTATCATGATCAATATTAAGATTATCATTATTAATTATAGTATTAATATCATTACAAACATTATCTCCTTTCTTTATACGAACGTATATTTCTACGAATTACTACACATCATCTATCATTTATCTATCTATCTCTAATACAATTTTTGCGCACTTATATTTACATCTATATCTACGCATCTATTCGGTCATAAGTACGCTCTTTGCGCGCACATCACAGAGCAAATACTTATGTGTGCGGCGGATCCAAGGGAGAGGTCCCTGCAGTGCCACCAAGGACTATCAAGCGGTTAGTGCCATGGCAACGGTCCATCTTCTGGTGCTAATAACTTCATCATGCCTTAACACACACTCTGATGAAGCATATCTACCTCATATACATATATAGGGGGTATACTGCGATACGTACAGGGGCTTTGGGTCCAGTGCTTGAGGGAGTTTGTGGGAGAGTCTGCGTTTTATGGGGATTTATAACGCTTTGGGTGATGCCTGTGTATAGAAGGAGTGTCATTTGGATTATGCTTAGGTCATCGTCGCGACTGATAGGGTGTATGTTGGCTTGGGTTCGTGTGTGTTATGTGTGGGTGGGTGCGGGTCTGTGTGTGTGTGTGTGTGTGTGTGTGTGTGTGTGTGTGTGTGTGTGTCTGTGTCTGTCTCTCTCTCTTCTCTCCCTCCCCTCTTCTGTTTTGCTCTCCTTTTTTTTCTCTCTCTCGCTCTCGTATCTCAATCTCTTCTCTCATTCCATCCCTTTTCTCTCTTCCTTCTTCTCCTTCCTCTCGTCCTTTTCTCTTATGTATTCTCCATCCTCTTCCCCCAAAGATCATTCCTTCTCTCTTATTCCTTCCTCTAATCTCATCATCCTCCCTCACTTTCTTTCTCCCTCCCCTTCCCTTCTTTCTCTCCCGCACACACGCGCGCCCTGCAACCTCCAGCCTTGCAATATCAGATGCAAAGCCTCTCCAAGCGTCAAGTGGCGACGGCAAATTCATCAGGACACGCATTATCGTCTCTCCACGCTGGCACTCGAGGCACGGGGTGGAGCGTCACGTTCCTTGACACGGCTCGAGAGTGCCACTCGTGCGATCGTCTCCACCGCAGCCACAAAGCCTGGGCCGCGCGCGAGACAGCGGATGAATAATCTTTCACTCGCTCAGGGCAGGCCGGGTCGATGGCGGGGACGGCTTCGGGCGGAGCACAATGGGAATGGAATCAGGTGTGCGTGTGTGCATGAATATGCATATACATACATGCATATAGTATATATTATATATATATATATATTATATATATATATATATATATATATATATATATATATATATATATATATATATATATATATTATATATATATATATATATATATATATATATATATATATATATATATATATATATATTATATGTATATATATATATGTATATGTATGTATATATATACATATATATGTATATAATAATATACACACACACACACACATATATAATATATAATACATATATATATAATATATTATAATATATTATATATATACATATATATATATATATATATATATATTATATATATTGTGTGTGTCTGTTTGTGTTGATAATGATATTGATATTCTTTATCACAGGACTCAATAAAATCCAAATCGTTTTGAAATGGAAAACTGAACTTTAAATGGATGCATTTTAGATGATGAATGGATGTAAAGAGAGCCAGACAGACAGAAAAAAGGAGAGAGTGAGTGAAACCGAAAGATGGAAAAGGGAGAGAGAGAGAAAGAGAGAGAGAGAGAGAGAGAGAGAGAGAGAGAGAGAGAGAGAGAGGAGAGAGAGAGAGAGAGAGAGAGAGAGAGAGAGAGAGAGAGAGAGAGAGAGAGAGAGAGAGAAAGAAAGTAAAGAGATAAAGAGAGAGAGAGAGAGAGAGAGAGAGAAGAGAGAAACGAGAAAACAAAGAGAAAACGAGAGAGAGGAGCAGAGAGCAGAGAGAGAGAGAGAGAGAGAGAGAGAGAAGAGAGAGAGAGAGAGAGAGAGAGAGAGAGAGAGAGAGAGAGAGAGAGAGAGAGAGAGAGAGAGAGAGAGAGAGAGAAGCAGTCAGACAGACACACATACAAAAATACAGACAGATGAATAGATACACACAGACACACACAAAAAAATCAGAAGAAACAAAATTACATGAGCAAAACGAAATAAAACAGTAATACATTTAAAATACGTATCTCACTTCTATCATTTGAGTCGACCAAAAATACTCCCTCTCCCTCCGCCAAAACCAAAATAAAAGACAAGAAAAAAAAAAAGATAAAGAAAAAAGATGCGATGAGAAAAAAACGAAAATTCTAAATAAAAGACAAAAGGAAAAAAGCAAAGGAAAAGAAAAAGAAAAAAAGAAAAAGAAATAAAGAAACGACGAGAGAGAAAAAAATGCGAAAACGAAAAAAAGACCAAGTTTGTCTAAGAGAGAGGAAAAACGATGAGTTGTAAATGTTTCATGTTACTCCCAAGATTCCGGTCCAGGAGCCCCCCCCCCCCCCCCCACACCAGCTGCTTTAAGAAGCGCTCTTTCAGGAAACATTAATTTCTTTTCATGTTTAGTAAGAAAATACCTTCACGGGAGCGAGGATCATAGCATGTGTTCGCCGATGAGGAGACTCGCTGATAAGGGAGGGAAGGAGGGAGGGAAGAGAGAGAGAGAGAGAAGAGAGGACAGAGAGAGAAGAGACGAAAGATAGAGGGTTAGATAGATAGATAGGCAGTCAGAGGCAGACATGCAGACAGACATACAGATGCAGAGAGAGAGAGACACACACATACAGTCAGAGATAGATGGATAGATAAGCTATTACACAGATTGCAGATATAACCATACAGAATCCCCCCCCCCAAAGGAAAATCAAAACCATAATTCCCAAACCAAATAATGCAGACTAACAATAAAAGCCGCCCCCCCCGCCAAAAAAAAACGAACCCCCCCAAAAAAATGAAAAACACACGAACGACAAAGAGAGAGAAGTTCCCCAAAAACGCGCAATATTAAACCGAAGCGAGTAAAAAAAATCGAGCCGAGAGCGGCCGTGGCTTCTGCGAGGTTGCTCGAGTCGCCTGCACGGACCTCCCTGCGCAGGCATCTTCGAGACCCCAATATCCTTAATGGTGACTGTAACACAACACCCGATGGACTTCCGAGCACTCGCCCCTGGCTCTCCCCGCCGCCCGCAGTCGCTCTCCTATGTATTGCTTCATGGGTTTATGAATGGGTGAATCTGTGAGGGCGTGGATTTTATTTTTTTTATTATTTGTTTATTTATTTATTATTTGTTTTCTTTCTTGGTTTATGAATGGGTGAATCTGTGAGGGCGTGGATTTTATTTTTTTATTATTTTTTATTTATTTATTATTTGCTTTTCTTTCTTGGTTTATGAATGGGTGAATCTGTGAGGGCGTGGATTTTATTATTTTCATTATTTTTTTTTTTATTTATCATTTGTTTTCTTTCTTGGTTTATGAATGGGTGAATCTGTGAGGACGTGGATTTTATTTTTTTTGTTATTTTTTTATTTATTTATTATTTGTTTTTTCTGGTTTATTGGGTGAATCTGTGAGGGGTGGATTTTATTTTTTTATTATTTATTTATTTATTTATTATTTGTTTTCTTCTTGGGAGGATTCGCATGCACGGAAAGAACCTCGGAGAGTTCATGCGTGTACCCATACAATCCACATACACGAAACGATAGATAAAATAGAAATAGCAATAACACGTTCTTTCACATCAATAACCATGTTAAAACGAAGCCGTGATTCATTATGTTCTTCACATACACAGTATCATATTTTTTAACGGGGAAGCAAGACAAATAAAATTGACGAATGGATGACCCTGAATTCCTACTACGCATGTGTAATCGAAAGCGGCTCCTTGGCATCAGGGATCCTCATCAAATCAGGGGAAAGGACTCCGGTAGGATTCCGATTTCCCCGCAAGATGGGTCCTGGCGAATCATCGAAAGATTGATTAAAGCTTTACAAAAAGAAGAAGAAAAAAACGCCAAACTGTCTGTAGTGGGGAAGGGGCGATATTTGATGCCATAATTAGAAGGAAAAGAATAAGCGAGAGAGAGAGAAGAGAGAGAGAGAGAGAGAGAGAGAGAGAGAGAGAGAGAGAGAGAGAGAGAGAGAGAGAGAGAGAGAGAGAGAGAGAGAGAGAGAGAGAGAGAGAGAGAGAGAGAGAGAGAGAGAGAGAGAGAGAGAGAGAGAGAGAGAGAATAGAGAGAGAGAGAGAGAGAGAGAGAGAGAGAGAATGAAAGAGAGAGAGAGAGAGGGAATAAGAGAGAGAGATACATACATACAGACAGACACACAGAAATACAGACAGACAGAGACAGAGAGAAACACGCACTTAAATTGATCCCAGGCAAGCCAAACCAACCAAGACACGTCATCCAACGCTATCTATTTCTATTGATAAGATAACACCATAAGCTCCCGCTGGCCGAGTTTAATCTACTAAATGTGACGAAAGGGATGGATTCGAAGCCCCGGGGATCACATATCAGCTGATTCCAGTCTGCCTCGGGCCGGGGACTCGCGAAAACGCATGTGGCACCGACTCCCACTGCCAAGGATTCCCAGTCAGAAGTGAATTGAACCGGTGGCTTGGATGGCTTGGGAACCAGGGCAGGGTCGCGCCGCCTCAGGGGGATTGCATATCACATATGGCGGTTTGTTTGTTATTATTGTTTCTTTTTGTTTCATTGAAGAAGCGATGGAAAATAACATAGGCAGAAGCAGTAAGGTCTGGTAGGTAACCATAACGACGAGAGGTAGAGAAAAATTCGGAGGAAAAAAAAGAATCAACTTGCTGGTAACTGATAAAATCACAAAACCACACACAGACGCACACACATACACACACACACACACACACGCACAGCACACACACACACACACACACACGGACACACACACATACACACACACACACACACACACATCACAAAACACACACACAGACACGCACCACACACGCACACATACACACACACACACACAAACACACACATACACACACACACACACACACACACACTATATATATATATGTATATATATATATATATATATATATATATATAATATATATATATATATATATATATATATACATATATATATATATATATATATATATATATATATATATAATATATATATATATATATATATATATATATATATATATATACATACATATATATATATATATATATATATTATATATATATATATATATATATATATATATATATATATATATATATATATATATATATATATATATATATATATATATATATATATATATATATATATATATATATATATATATATATATATATATATATTATATATATATATTATATTTATATATATATATATATACATATATATATATATATATATATATATATATATATATATATATATATATATATATATATATATATATATATATATATATATATATATATATATATATATATATATATATATATATATATATATATATATATATATATATATATATAAATATATATATATATATATATATATATATATATATATATATATATATATATATATATATATATATATATATATATTATATATATATATATATATATATATATATATATATATATATACATAAGAAGAGAAAGAATGAAAAAAGAAGAAATATGAGCGTGTCCAACGCGGCGCTTCCTCCGTGCAGAGACTTCAAGGAGCAAGAATCAAGGAACTTCCTCTCTAGATATTGTCTCAGCTACAAAGATCAATACCCTTAAAGCCAGACTTCACAGACCCTGGCATAAGCACATGCACGGGGGCCGTCGCTGGCTACTCTGCTAAAGATGATGCCTTCGCGGACCTTCCGAATCGAAGGGGGATTTCTGATTTATTTGGCCTGTGAGAAATTGATGCTGGGAAAAATGTTCGTTTCTTCATAAGATGTAGAAGAAGAGAGTATGTGTATATAAGTACATACATACATACATACATACATACATACATACATACATATATATATATATATATATATATATATATATAATATATATATATATATATATATATATATATATATATATATATATATATATATATATATATATATATATATTATATATATATATATATATATATATAATTATATATATATATATGTGTGTGTGTGTGTGTGTGTGTGTGTGTGTGTGTGTGTGTGTGTGTGTGTGTGTGTGTGTGTGTGTGTATGTGTGTGTGTGTGTGTGTGTGTGTGTGTGTGTGTGTGAGTGAGTGTGTACGTGTATGCATACTTACAGATAGATAAATAGGTAGATAGAAAGACAGATAGATAGATGTATGGATGTATAAGAGATATGAAGAGAGGGAGATAGATAAATAGAGAGAAAGAGAGAGTCAAGGTCAAAGTCAAAACACCTTATTCCAAGAAAAGAAAAAGAAATCTGTAACAGTTCAAGAAAAAAAAAAAAAAATCTCTCCACTCTCCCATCTAGACAAAGTAAAATGAGCATGTAAAAAGAAACATAAAGAAAGAAAAGAAAGAAAAAAAAACACCCAAGAATAAATTTGCATCACGATTTCATTGTCATTTTTCTTTCGAGAGGAGACGAGGGTTGGATACCCCCCCCACCCCACCCCCAACCTTTACCCATCGCCATTCCTCCTCGATATGCCTCTCCCCATCCCCCCCCTTTCCTCCTCCCTTCCCCAGACCCTTACCGTCGACCTCTTATCCTACCAACTCCCTTCTACCCCCTCCTCTCTCCCCTCCCTTACCTCCAGCGTCCTATCTTACCCCTTCCTCCCTTCCACAAACCACTCCCCCACCCCTCCGTCCCCTCTCCCCACACACCCTACTTAACATCCTAACCCCTCCTCTACTCCACCTCCCCCTTCCCCATCCCCCACCGTCAGCTGCCTGCTATCCTCCCCCTCCCTCCACTCACCTCCCCCCCCTCCCCCAACGTCAGCTGCCTGCTATCCTCCTCCCCCGACACCAAAGCCAACGACCCCAGAAATCCCCCCGGATGTGACCGCATCGGGGCCGCCAACCGCTGCGTCGAGGGGCTTGATCACGCCCATCAACGCCCGCGAGGTCTCCTGCCGTCAGCCCGCTCACCTTTTAGCCCCCTCTTTGCTTTATTTTCTCTCTCTCTCTCTTGCTTCTCTCTTCTTCTCCTTTTTTTTTATTTTCTCTTTGGCTGTGTCTGTCTGGTTTTGTCTCTCTGTTTCTTTGGCTCTGTCTATTGCCGTGCGTCTCTTTCTTTCTTTTTTCTCTTTCTCTCTTTCTCTCTCTCTCACACACTCTCTCTCTCTCTCTCTCACACACTCTTCTTCCTCCTTCCCTCCTCTTACTCTCTCTCTCTCTCTCTCTTCTCTCTATCTATCTCTCTTCTACTTCTCCCCCCCCCCTCTCTCTCTGTCTCTCCTCCCTCCCCTCTCCCTGTCTCTGCTCTCTCCATCTCTCACTTTTTTTTCTAATGAATTAATCTCCAGTTGGAAAGATTTTAATCTTCTTTTTTTCTAATCCATCCGTTTTTATTCCGATTATGGCCTCAGGCTTTTCACACGTTTTCTTTTCTTTCTTTTCTCTCATACTTTTTCTCTCTTTTACCGCTTATATAACCTTTTATCACTCTTCCCTTGAAGGTTGTCTTCTCGATGTCACATTATCTCAGCTCTCTTCCCTCTTTTCATCTACTATATTTCGTTTTTTTCATTTTTTTCCACTTACTGTTACGTTTATTTCTCTCTCCTTTTATCTCCTTTAAATTTCTTTTTTGAATACTCTTTTATACATTTTTTTTTCTATGAAATCTTCTATCCAACATTTTCTTCATTTTTCTGTTCTTTTCTTGTTGTATTTCTATTTCTTTCTTTTCTATTACGTCTATTTTCACTCACTATCTCCCCTTACTTTATTTTCTTTCTTATACTCCTCTTTGCTTTTCCTCCTCCTCCTCCTACACTACTTTATTACTCCCTTCCCTTTTATCCTTTCTCCTCTCACGTTATCCTATGTCTCAACTTCCCCCACTTATTCCACGCTCCTTCTTCTTCTCTGCGTCCTCCTCCTCCACCCTTCCTCCTCAATATCTATTACTTCACTTATCCTCCTCTCTTCCTCCATTCCTTTTCCTCCTCTATCTCACCCGCTCCATCTCCACCAATCCCCCCTTCTTCTTGGATAAATCTTCCTTCTCCTCCTTTTTCGTTTTCTTTTCCCCCTCTTCCTCTATCCCCCTCCCGCTCCTCCTCTTATATTCCTCCCCCCTCCCTCCTCTTCCTCGATATTCGCATCCTCATTTTTCATTCCCTTTCCTCCCTTCTTCTAGATCCTTTCTCCCGCTCCTCCTCTTTCATTCCTCCTCCTCCTCTTCCTTCCTCTCCTACTTCTTCTTCTCCATCCCCTCTTCTTTCACTCCCTTTCCCCCTCCTGCTCCATCTCCCTCTTCCTTGATCCCCCACCCCCTCATCTTCCACCCCCAACCCCCTTGTTCCTCTTCCTCCTCCTCCCCTCCCTACTCCTTCTTCTCCATTCCCCTCCCGCTCCTCCTCTTTCATTCCCTTCCTCCCTCCTACTACTCCATCCCCTCGTCCTTCCCCTCCTTGACCCCCCACCCCCTTCTCCTTTCCTCCATCCCCCTCCTTGACCCCCCCTTCCCTTCCTTCCACCCCCAACCCCTCGCTCCTCTTCCCCTCCCCCTACTCCCCCCCCTCCTTGACCCCCTTCCCTTCCCCTTCCACCCCTTCCCCTCGTTCCTCTCCCCCTCTTGATGCTCTTCGTCGAAAAATCCACTCGATGACAAGGAGACTCCCGGAAGACGCTGCAGACTGTGACATGCAGAGACCTGAAGACAACACGTCAATCCTATTTGACAGTGATCGATTTTTTTCAACGTCATTTCTCCGACGAGATTGACTTTGGCTGCTGTTTTTTGGGTAGGTGGTGGGGGTGTGGGGGTGGTGGGGGTAGTGGGGGTGGTGGGGGTGGTGGGGGTAGTAGGGGTGGTGGGGTTAGTAGGGATGGTGGGGGTAGTGGGGGGGTGGGGGTGGGGAGGAGTTGGGAAGGATACTGTGTTGATAGGTATCTTTATGAGGTTTTGAGTATACTGTAGGAATGAAAATAATGTGGTATTATTCTATTGGTACTAGTGATTGTACATATTCTCTCTCTCTCTCTCTCTCTCTCTCTTGCCCCTCTCATTTACTCCTCGCCATTCACTCATTCATGGATATACAAACCACACACACACACACACACACACACACACAAACACACACACACACACACACACACACACACACACACACACACACGCACACACACACACACACACACACACACACACACAACACACACACACACACACACACACACACACACACACACACAACACACACACACACACACGCCACACCGCCTAACCCGACGCCAAACCAGCATAAACCCCCTTAAACACGCCATCCTCTTCCATTTCATCTCGGAGGTGAGAGACAAGGCGAGAGCAACCGAAAATTCCGTACGAGGCGAAAGGATACGAAAAACCCCGCATATTGGGGTTAGTCACGCCATGTGATCGCGAAGAGGATGGGATGCTGTCTGTCATATCTTGTCATATCTCCTCTTTTGTTCGGGGCTCCTTCTGTTATGCGTGGGAGTGGGAGAGGGCGGGCGGTGGGAAGGGGTGGGGGGGGAGGATGGAGAGGAATGCAAGGAAGTGCGAAGGGGCTTGAGAAGAAAGAGTGGGAAGGAGTGTGAATATGGAGAGGGGAGAGGGGGGGGGGGTACGAGGGAGTATGAACGGGTAAGGGAGGGGGTGCGAGGGAGTGGGAGAGGGCGGGGTGAAGGGGGGGGGGGGTGAAAGAATGGAGAGGAATGCGAGGAAGTGTGAAGGGGCGTGAGAGGAAGGAGTGGGAGGGAGTGTGAATATGGGGTGGGGAGAGGGGGGGTACGAGGGAGTATGAACGGGCGGGGGAGTGGGGAGGGGAAGAGGGAGTATGCTATGACTGAGGGAATTAAGAGGGAGTATGAAAAGGTGAGGGGGTGCAAGGAAGCATGAAGAGGGGGGGGGGGGGGTGGAGGTGAGTTCGAGAGGCTAGGGGCAAGAAGGTGATAGGGGAAGGGGACAAGGGAATGTTAATAGGAAGGGGCAGTATGTGTAGTGGTCAAGGTGACCCGGGTAGGGTCAGGTTGGCGAAAAGGGTAGGGGGCAAGCAGGGGCAAGGGTGTCCGACAGGAAAGGGTTAAAGAGGTGTTGGAAGGCAGGGGAGTGGGGACAAGGATTTGATGGAGAAAAAGGAATAAAGAATGCTAGAGCGAAGGAGGCAAGGAGAGTGAAGAGAAAGGGCGTAGGAGCTAAGGACAAAAAAAAAAAAATAATAATAATAAAAAAATAAATAAATATATAAAAGGCAAATGTGTTGGGGAAGCGCGTAGTCGGGTGAAAGGGGAGTGCGGGGATTCGGAGCGGGGTGTGGGGAGAGGGGAAGTGTGTGGGCATGTTTGGAGTGATTGGGTGGGAAAGGTTATAAAGATTCGTTTCTCAGTAGATGTCATATTGTCTGAATCAGTGATAATACTAATGATGATAGTAGTAGTAATGATAATTAAAACAAAACAAAAGTGAAAATAATGATAATAATACCAATAGTATTGATAATAGTAATAATCCTAACAGTAATAACTCATGATGATAATAATGATCAAGATGATAATAATGATAAAAATAATAGTAATAATAATAACAATAATGATTGCAATAACGATAACAATACTGACAATAATAGCAATAAAAGTTAAAGTAACAATGATAATAGTATTTATATAATGATAACAACAATACTAATGACTTCAGCATCAAAACGCCTGAACTGAAACCATACACCCCTCTCTTAAGAGCCAAGCCATCCTCTTTGCATCATAAGCCTCTGTTTAAGAGTGTTCTGAGGACTATCAAGTCGCAAGTTTTATTGTCTTAACGTCACGCGAAACCGAGCTTCGAGTCTCATTCGGCGCCTTAAAAGATTTTTTTATTTTTTTTTTTTTATTATTATTATTTTCCTCTTTTTTGAGTGTTGTTTGCATAGTAATGGGTATGCTTTGTTGAATGTTTGTTGGTAGCAGTGAATGGTGATAATTGTTATCGATGTTATGGTTACAATTATTATCATTATTGTTATTATGATTGTTGTTATTGATTCTGGATCCAGGAATTTCTTCTTCCCTCCACCCTCCCTTGCATCAATGAATGAAATTCCTTCCTCGAAAAAATCTATTCTTTGTATTGGATATAAATTATCATCATCATCATCATTAACATTTTCAATATTATGATCATCATTATCGTTAATATTGTCATTAATGCCATTATCAATGTTATTATTGATATCATTACTATTATCATTATTATTATTATTATTATTACTATATTATTATCTTTATCAATATTATTATTGCTATTGATATTGTTATCATATTTATTATAATTGTCATTATCATCATCAACATTATTATTATCATATATAAATTGTTATTATTGATAATAGTGTTATTATTAGATTTTTTATCATTATCATCATTATTCGTAATAATATTAATAATTGGTGTTGTTTGTGATGTAATCATAATCGTCATTACTAATACTATGATGATCACTATCATTATCACCACATGTATCATGATTATCATTCTTTTTGTCATCTTTATTATTGTTATTTTTTGTTCTCTTTGATGTTGTTGCTGTTATTGTTATCATTATATCTATTTTTTCGATCATTATGATTATCATTTTCATAATAATTCTCATTGTCCTTCTCCTCTTCTATATTGGTTGTTGCTATTGCTTTTATTATTTTCATTTTTATTATCATCCTCAGATAATGGAATAGACTCAATTGCATTTGATCAATGCAATGTACCTGCGACCCGAACCACCTACTTCAAAAGGTATGTTTGAAATTAATATCGCGGAGACTTGATTAATATCCAGTACGATTGAATATAAACAAAGTGTCAGTCTTGCTAAATCATATTGCAAAAAAACAGCAAAGTCTTTATTAGAATCCATAAATAAATAAATTTAACTAAACCAATATTAAAATTGCAATTGCAAAGTCATTTTCAAACCAATACATATTATCATTGCTTGATTCACTGAAAAAATGTATTGTTAGAATGGCTACTGTGATTGATGCAAATTTTGCAACCAGTAATTTCTCACCCGGACACGCAATTGCAATTCTAAAACATTAATCAATCATTCAAATACATTTACTCAAATAAGTCTAACATAATTCTACATCTGTCCTGTTATAATATTGGGAGGATAAAGTCTGGCCTAGAATGGAATATGACAGACAACTACACACTCTCTTTAACCCACTCGAGGGGGACGTGAAAACGGTCACTGCAGATGCTTTGGAATGATGGCTGTGCTGCCGTACTGTTTGGGTACGTTTGTGTTTATAAGTATATATGCACATATACACACTTAATAACACACACACACACACACACACACACCACACACACACACACACACACTCACACACACACACACACACACACATACACACACACACACACACACACACACACACACACACACACACACACACACACACACACACACCACACACACACATCACACACTCACACACTGTATCATCTCTCTCTCTCTCTCTCTCTCTCTCTCTCTCTCTCTCTCTCTCTCTCTCTCTCTCTCTCTCTCTATATATTATATATTATATATATATATATATATATATATATATATAATATATATATATATATATATATATATATATATATATATATATATACGTAAATATTATGCATGTATGTATGTGTATACATTTTTATTATATAAATATAAATATAATATATATAATAATTATATAATATATATAATATATATATATATATATATATATAATTATATATATATATATGATATTCTTCATATATCATTTGTTTTTATCTAGGATATTTATAGAAAATTAATGGATACAGAGACTGTTGTTAATATCTGGAAAGATACACATGAATTAAGTGAGTGTTTGCTTGTCTCCCTGTGTGTGACATGTAGGTTCTGTAAGTCCAGATGCGTTATTGTATGGGTGTGTTTACGTACTATGTATATGTGTGCGTTTATCTGTTCTAGCATGTGTGTTTGTACGTCAGTCAGCGTCGTTACTGCAGATATAATAACAATATAAACAGGCCTTGATAACTGTGAATAACACCCCCCCCACTCCACCCCCTCCTGCACCTACCCTGCCCGGGTTATAAACAAACGCCAACGACTTTGGTTCAACTCAGAAATGGTCTAATCTACAACTCTAACTGCACTGGGAGTCGACGCCATTGTGATACGCGTCCGTGGTCTGTGCTGTCTTTATGTCCCTGTAGCCCGCATTCTTATCTCTCTTCCGTAACTT
>NW_020869087.1:485000-487500 GCF_003789085.1 Penaeus vannamei | reverse complement strand
TAGTAATAGTATTATCAATAGTAGTAGTAGTAGTAATGATAGTAATAATGATAATAATAAAAATAGTAACAACATCAATAATATAATAATATCAATGATAGTATTAATGATAATAATGATGATAATGATAATAATGATAATAATAATAATGATAATAAATATAATGAAAATATTAATACTAATAATAACAGCAATGATAGTGATAATAATGATATAATGATAAATAATGATAATAATAATAATAATAATAATAATAATAATAATAATAATAATAATAATAATAATAATAGTAATAATAATAATGATAATGATGGTAATAATAATAATGATAAGAATAACGATGGTAGTAACAATAATAATAATAATGATAATACTACTACTACTAATAATAATGATCATGATGACAGTAATAGTAATAATAATAGCAACATTAATAAAAAACATATAACAATATTGCAATAATAATATCAATGATATGAAAAAAATGAAAAGAAAATAATAAATTCATGCCGAATGATCCCTTCATAAATTGATAAACACGGCAACTTTCGAGCGCATATGACGTCAGTCCTTATCGACGCTCTGCACATACACATAAGAGGAACTGCTGACATTGGCCCCGGCGTAACGCTAACAACTACGTTAAGGATAAGACGGTAAACAAACGTTAGCATTTACTCTTCGACCATAAACGTTGTTACCATAACCCCTTCAGCTATGGTCTTATTTTCCCCTTGTGCCTACCTTTTCGCTCCCCTCACGCTTATCTCTCCCCTCCTTCCCTCTCGCGTATCTCGCCTTGCTTCCCCTTACTCGCTCCGTATTTGGTCTGTCTGGCTGTCTCTCTGTCTGGCTCTCTCTTTCTCTCTCTCTCTCTCTCCTACTTTACATTCCTCCCCTCTTCTTTCTCTCCTTTCCCTCCCCCTTTTTCTCTATCCCTTTTTCCTTCCCTCCCCCCTTTCTCTCCCTCACCTCGTTCTTCCCACCTTCCCCTTTCTCTTTATTCCCTCTTTCCCTCCCGAACTCAACCCATCCCTCCCTCCACCCATATCTCTCCTTTTTTTATCCTCCCCCTACCTCTTTTTATCCCCTCATCCCCCTCTCTCTCCCTGCCTCCCATCCTCCTTCCCTCGCTCCTTCCTCCCCTTATCTCCCCCTTTCTCCCCATAAACAATTTCGTGTCCCAGCTGTTTACGGCCGCTTGAGGAGGTTAGGTGAATAGCTAGTAACTTTTAATGTTATGACTCGGGTTTGGGCCACGTCTGCTCGAGGACCGTCCACGCTTATTGTTGTTGTTGCTGATGATAAAGACAGTCTTGCTTCTCTCTCTCTCTCTCTCTCTCTCTCTCTCTCTCTCTCTCTCTCTCTCTCTCTCTCTCTCTCTCTCTCTCTCTCTCTCTCTCTCTCTCTCTCTCTCTCTCTCTCTCTCTCTCTCTCTCTCTCTCTTCTCTTTTTATGTCTGTCTGTCTCTCGCTGCTTTCTCTCTCCTCTCTCTCCTCTCTCTCTCTCTCTCTCTCTCTCCTCTCTCTCTCTCTCTCTCTCTCTCTCTCTCTTTATGTCTGTCTGTCTCTCTTCTCTCTTCTCTCTCTCTCTCTCTCTCTCTCTCTCTCTCTCTCTCTCTCTCTCCTCTCTCTCTCTCTCTCTCTCTCTCTCTCTCTCTCTCTCTCTCTCTCTCTCTCTCTCTCTCTCTCTCTTAAAAAATATATATATTTTTTCAATCTACTTTATTGGTTCTATTTAGTTTTTAATTACTATCTCTTTTTTTGTCTTTTGTCTTTTACTCTTTTGTGTATGATTTATCCGCTTACTGGATATGAACGAGTTTGATGAAGTGGGATTTAGATCCGAATTGGTTACAAATTGGTATTGCATCTGCGAGATCACGTTAGCTCAGTTTGAAATGACTACGTTCTTTACATTGAATATACACATAACTAAAATGTGTTGTTTCTTAGACTGCTATTAAACCTCTATAGTACAGAACATATTGCATAAAGTTCCCATACTTTAAAATGCTGATAGAAATAACATGCTTGTTTCCGTTATACAGCAAATATTAGGGGTCTTTAAATCACAACGCACACACAGACACATCATAGAAATATATAAAATTGTCACATCTTCTCAAGAATCATTTCCCAAGCCGCGCCCTCGACCGGAGTGATCTTCTGTGGAGTTCGACAGTTCGTGGTTCGTGAGTTCGGAGTTGTGAGTTCGTGAGTTCGTGGTTCGTGGTTCGTGGTTCGTGAGTTCGTGTTCGTGAATTCGTGGTTCTGTGAGTTCCGTGGTTTGTGAGTTCGTGGTTCGTTCGTGGTTCGTGACGTGAGTTCGTGGTTTGTGAATCGTGAGGTGAGTTCGTGGGTTCGTGATTGAGTTCGTGAGTTCGTGGGTTCGTGAGTTCGTGCGTTCGTGGGTTTGTGAGTTCGTGGGTTCGTGAGTTTTCGTGAGTTCGTTCGTGTTCGTTCTTGAGTTCTCGTCGTGGTTCGTGAGTTCGGGGTTC
>NW_020869087.1:477500-480000 GCF_003789085.1 Penaeus vannamei | reverse complement strand
ACAGTCCAACATACGAAAAAGAAAAAGCAGACATACAGTTAGACAGGGGACATACAGACAGAGATATAGACAGACAGGACACTCAGACAGACAGAAAAGAAAGAAATAAAGACTAGCAGACAATCATAAACAAATAGAGAGAAACATAAACAGAGAAACAGTTCCAAAAATAGACACAGACGCCTTGGCAAATATGCAGACAGACGGATAGAGAAAAATAAATACAGACAGGAGATCAAGGATTCCGATCCGAAGCGAGAGATAGAGATAGATAGATTGATAGATAGAGAAAGGGAGGTTATGAGAGATAGAGGTAGATTGATAGATAGATAGATAGACAGAGAGAGAGAGAGAGAGAGAGAGAGAGAGAGAGAGAGGGGGGGGAAGAGAAAGAGCCAGAGACAGACAGAGAGAGAGAGAGACAGAGAGAGAAATAGATAGATGAATAGAGAGAGAGAGAGACAGAGAGAGAGCGAGAGACACTTCTCAGCTTACTAAGGGAAGGAGCCAGCCTTGAGGAGCGGAGGATTCGGCAAGGATTTCCCGTAATCCTGTGAAATGAGGAAAGTTCCTACATCAGAGGCTCCTGCCAACTAAGAGAGACTTCGACAGATGGTGTGATATTAACATTTTACACTCGGATATTAGCTCCCACCTACAGCAACGTTGACAGATGGCGAGACGTCAAAACACTTCGTTGCTGAGAGTACTCACGCTCTCACGTGTTGAAAGGAGCTCTGGCGGGTTTTGTCACGAGAATTCATTCCTGATGTGTGTTTTGTCTTCCTGTCTAGCCTGTTTACCGTTGGGCCTTTCATCGTTTCTGGCTCTCTCTCTCTCTTCTTCTATCTCTCTCTCTCCCTCTCTCTCTCTCTAATTCTATGTATCTATCTATCTGTCTGTCTGTTTATCTCTATCTCTCTTCTTTTCATTCTTTCTGCCTGTCACTGCCACCGTCCCGATCTTAGTTTCTGTCTCGGCTTCTGTCTCTGTCTGTTTGGTTGTCTCTCTCATTCTCTTAGTCTTTATCTCTCTCTCTCAGTGGCGTGCAGAGGGGAATGGGGGGGGGGGGGAAGTGGCGGTGGCCCCGGCATCCAAGGGGGGGGGGGCAGGGGGGCATCCAATCAGAGAGGGGAATGGGAAAGCGATTTTGAAATCTATATCTGATTCAAATAAAGTGCTTATTTCATGTTTCATCTGTGTTCACATATTAAAAAAATAACCCTTTCTCATAATATTTCACAGTCGTAGGCCTTATAATGGAATCTTTGGGGCAGACAATCAAGCAGCTGGCTCCGGGCGTCACCAGACCTCTGCTCGTCGTTGCTGTCTGCGTCTGCCCCTTTCTCTGTCCCTGCCCTTGCTTCTCTCATTCTCTTTCAATGCCATATGTATTTTGTTCTATCTATCAGGGTAGGTGGATGGATGGATGCATCCACTTATCAACGTATGTATGCATGTATGGATTTCAACTCTTTGTATATCATATAAGCAATTTTATTTCCTTTCCGTCTGGCTTTCCCTCAGATACAAATTGCAACGGAAACCATCAAATAAAGGAGAAGAGAGAAGGACGAAAAAAGAAAATAATTGGCTATTATTTTTTTAATGGTTGAGAGTTTCATACGACCGGAGGCACCCTAGTCCACCAAATTTGATTGCTGTATAAACACTAATAACTACAAGTCAACTTCCCTAAAGGGTTTGGCATACAGTGCACATACACGCAGCCGCTGTATGTGTACGCAAACAAAACAACTTGTTTCGCAGTTTAATTCACTTGAGAGGAAGCGCGCGACCCGATAGTCTGGGGCAACACAGCGAGGGCCTTTCGTGAATGATCTTATTTTTCATTCAACTCTTTTTCTTTCTTCTTTTTCTTTTTTTTTCATTCTACAGAGGAGAGTTCAGTGACGGGTGTTTTCTGTCCCTCTGGCTTGGTGACGCTGTGTAGCCTCCCGTCTCCCCCCTCCCCCCACTCCTCTCTCTCTCTCCTTTCACCTCCTTTCCCCCTCTCCTCTCTCTCTCCCTCCTCCTCCTTTCCCCCTCCGCTCCCCCTCCTTCCCCAGCCACTCTCCCTTTTCCTCTCCAAACCTGGGCGTCCAAGGAGGTAATTGACCATTGAAATTTTGAGCAAAAGGAACTTCCTCACCCATTCCGGTGCCGGTGTCTGTGGGAGGAAGGGAGGACTGAGGAGCGAGATCTGGGGATGGGGGGAGGGCGCGCAGAGGAGAAGGGGGTAAAAGGGGGGGGAGATAAGGAGGAAGAGAGAAAGGAGAAAGACCTTGATAGGGTAGAGAGAAAAGGGGGGAAATGCTGGGTGGAGGAAAAGAGGAAGGGAGAAGGAACTGATAAGGAAAAGGAAGGAAGGGCCTTTTGGGAAAGCTGTGTGGAGGAACAGGGTAAATGGGAATGCCCTTGATAAGGAAAAAAAAGGGGAAGGGGGGGGGGAAGGGGAAAGGGAAAAAGCTGCATGGTAGAAGAAGAAGAGAGGAAGGGG
>NW_020869087.1:447500-462500 GCF_003789085.1 Penaeus vannamei | reverse complement strand
TGACATGAAATGAAATTTGTTGATCCAAAGTATGCTCTCTACAGGTAAGCAGTACCAGCACTAGAACAATGTAAATGTTAGATTACCCCCCCCCAAAAAAAAAAAAAAATTAAAAAGCCATTCAACATGATCGCAGCAATTACTGATAGCGTTTTACAACTAGCGTCATTATTTATACACAGCTTTTCATATAATGAATAGGTGTATCAGTTCGAAGAGGACTAAAGTTGTAGTCCTACAGTTATTAAATTTCGGAGTGTTATATCAATATGTAAATGGATAAATTTGTTGAATAAATATATATGTAGATAGTGATCGAAGGGTGATTCTGCGTGCACTATGAACATGCAGTCTGAAATACCAATGAATAAAACAACATAAGAACATAAACAAAATAACGAAGAACATATTCCCTAATAGCATGCATCCAAATGATCAACGGATATTTTAGAACACGGAACAGAAAATCATCGCGAAACGTGTCGCCCATAATCAGATTGCAAGAGAAAAGCAACACCACTAATAAACGCCTCGAGATTTTCCTTCCTCAGGTGTGAAAATAAAAGCAAACGTTCCATCGACAGGCTTCGGTGCAAACGTTCGCACCGAAACTGAACACTGTCGGGCGCAAATGGCCAAACACCTCGCAAATGCAGAACACGTGAACCGAAGCCCAAAATGTTGCAGCGGGACATTGGCGGCCGAAAGAAGAGAGGGTTTTGGCCCAATTCCTGCGGGCGCCCAGGATACTCCGAGCCTAACTTCTTTCGGGACGCGAGGCACGTGTACCTAAAATCCTGTGGGATAAAAGAGACTTGCGCTCGTCTTCCGAGGAATGTAGGGCGTGCGCCATCACCGCCCTCACGCCCACCAAGAGAGTCCTCGGAAAGGGTGGGCGGGAGCTGGGGAAATAGGGGGTGGCACTGACCGAAAGGTGTTGCCTGCCAAGCCTGATAGAAGCCATAAAGTGATTTTGAGAAGAACAATAAATAATGTAATGGTCTTTTTAAGGTCACTTCCGTGCGCCTGATGATCGTCTGGCGGCCGCGATAAACAAAGTAACAAGAATGCTTTTATTTCACCATCACACCAACAAGGGAAAGAGAGCATGGAATGGGCATTGTTCCTGTGCGTGCGAGGTTGTCGTTTAAACTGCAAATGCGTTGTTTGTGGAATGTACATCTTCGCATGAATGTGGATGATTCTATTTGTACACAGTCAAGTGCATTCCAAAATCTTGTGGTTCTGTGTAGGCGATTAGAGCCCATTTTCTACAAACTACCATTTGGGTTTTCATGTAGCTTATTTTGCAATTGATGTATTCTCTCTTTTTCGTAGTGATTATTTCCTACAGGTTATGGTTGCCTGTAGAAACGTTTCAATATTCGGAATCTATTGCGGGTTTCTTTTAAATCTGTAACAGGTTTAGAATCCCTAAAAGAAATGAGAAAATAAAGAAAGAAATAATCCTTAAATACACAAAAAGTGGATATCTAGGATCGTCCAAATCCCTTCGAGGTGAACCACCGTCTTGCCTTCGTGTCTTCCCCCACGACAGCGCTCTTACAGCCAAGCAGTGATTTCTCCTAACAAGCGGTGATTCCCGCAGACAAGCCTCACCTCTTTCAAACGGGCTCGCCTTCGGCATAAAAGTTTTGCAGATTGTGGAGGCTTCGGTGTTTACTGCTAGTCTCCCAGGTAACTTTATGGTGCTTCGCCAACACGAAATTTTGATGTGTTTTGGAGCAGCGCCGCGGGTTCACGCTGCATACAGAAAGATCCCGCTGCGGGGTGCGGGTGCTCAACATGCCAACATCTCTCATTGACACACACAAACACACACACGGCATATACACGCACACACGCATACATACATACATACATATATATATATATATATACATATATATATATATATATATATATATATATATATATACATATATATATATATATATATATATATATATATATATATATATATATATACATATATATATATATATATATACATATATATATATATATATATATATATATATATATATATATATACTATATATATATATATATATATATATATATATATATATATATATATATATATATATATATACATACATACATACATACATACACACACACACACACACACACACACACACACACACACACACACACACACATATATATGTGTGTGTGTGTGTGTGTGCATGGATGTTTACTGGCGCAGACATTCAAATACAAACATTTCTGTGCGCCGAAGTAATCTCAAATGATTAATTTTTTCATCCTCAAATCTAGCTAAATGTACTTGAATTTACGTACCCTGTGAACATACATATATACATGAGTCTGTGCTTGTAGTGTGTGTGTGTGTGTGTGTGTGTGTGTGTGTGTGTGTGTGGTGTGTGTGTGTGTGTGTGTGTGTGTGTGTGTGTGTGTGTGTGTGTGCGCGCGCGCACCCTCTTTTAATATTGATATCTAATTCCAAATTATCTATTATTTGAAAAAAAGACGATTTTAAAGCGTGTAGAAATTAATTCATAGTACGCAGCCAATTTACCATGCAAACCAGCTGATCTTTTCACAGGGAGGAAGGGAATACTGGAACTAGTACGTTCATTTACATATTAATAATCTTTTACGCCGAGTAACTCACCTAACTTGTCCGAAAATTGGTTTAAAACCCAAAATCACTCGCTAAAAAAGAACGCTTCTTGAGAGAAAGAAAATGGGAGGAGAAAGAAAACGAAAAAAAAGACTAAGAAGAAAACGGGGGAGAAAATATTTAAAAATGGAAGAGAAGGTTTGATGTTAATCGAGTTACTTGATGAATGTTCCGTTCCCTTTATGATAATTACTGTTTGGCTTGACGAAAGTTAGCGCGCGAGGCCGTCCATTTGTCGACTTCCGGTGGGCTGGGTCAGTCTTCGGGTCCTAAAAGAGGCGATTTCTTGAATGGAGCCTAGGGGGGTAGGGAGGGGTGAAGGGAAGCCATTCTGACAAAGAATTTTTACTTCTGACATCTGTGATGCGTTTCGTATTGATTGTCATAGAAAACGAATAAAAAGAGTGAATTTAAACAATAAATCAGGAAATTACATTCAAGTCCTCTTTCAGCTTATCATTTAGTACAAAACAAGCAGAGTATAAAGTCAGTATAAATTCAGAGATACTTCATAAATGCCATTCGCAGCAAAGTTAGGACAGTGGTGTTATATATCGTGTGAATACAACCAATCCTTTGCCGTGTCAGACTTCAACCAGCCAATCAAGACGCACGTTTCATATCACCCGAGATTTTGGCGCCAAAAGCATTCGAATTCCCCCCAAGAATGCGATGCCAGATGCCGCTTGTGAAATTTTGTCTTTCAGAATTATAGAGGCTCTTGTAGACCTTCCTGTCGATTTATCCTCATATATGGAACCAGTCCAAGCTGTATCTTGCTAGGATCTCTGTATCCTGCCGGAATACAAGTTGAGGATGTTTGTTGACCATCCACGGAGCGAAGGAGACACGAAGGCCAAGACGGTAACGTAATACAACCCAAACCTAGTTATTTTGAATATTAATTGTCTTCGATATACGTAATATGGGTATATGCAGGATAAAAAGGGTCATTGAATTTTCGAACTAGTCGACTCCAATCTTCATATTAAAGTTTTCCTCAATCTCAGTGTACAGAGCAGACTGTGTAAAATATATTACGCTATGGTGTCGACGGTGCTGGAATAAGCATTACTAGGATAACTTCGTTGACTTGTATGGATAACACGATAAAGATCGTCCATTATGAAACTTCGCCCAGCGTGAATAACAAATATGATTAGCTTATATTATGCTTTGTTATCATCTATCCTTTACTTATTCATTTGGTGTCACTGATATGGGATCTCTCATAGGGCTTCCGCGCTATATAATAAATCCTATTACCAGAGGGAGAGAGAGAGGAGAGAGAAAAGGTAGAAAATGATAGTGTACAAAAAAATAAGAGCGAAGGATGGAACGGGTAAGAGAGAGAGAGAGACAGATAGAGAGGGAGGGAGGGAGAGAAAGAAATGGAGAAGAAGGAAATGAGGAAAGAGAGCAAAAGGGAGAAAGAGAGAGAACAAAATAACAAAGAGAGAGAGGGAGAGAGCCCGTGTATTTGTCTACATGCATCGACATTTACTCAGCGCACAAACGCGACTAAATCCTCAGCACCGAGTCAAAATAAAATGGCGAGCCCCTCTCGAGAAAACTCCCCCCCCCCCCGTCCCCATGGTCACATTAGAAGACAATATGGGGGGCGTCACGCACCATTTCCGCGATCTTTTATCGTCGTCAGACCGAGAAAACGTGTAATCGGAAAATCTATCGTCCTCCCCCCCCCCTCGCCTCCTTTCATCTCCCCCTCCTCCTCCATTCTCCCCCCCCCCCCATGAAGGCGCAAACATAAGAAAACAATTCACCTCAAAACCAGCCAATTCCTTTATACCTTTTATAGAAGTCAGTGGCGAGAAAACGACGGAATCAAGGAATGGAGAGAGAAGGAGAGAAGAAAATGAGGGAAATGAAGGGAAAGAGAAGAGAGAAAGGAATAATGGGGGGTCGAGGGGAGAGAGTGGGAGAAGACGGGAGTAAAGGAGGGGAAGACGGGAGGAGTAGGGGAGAAGGGAGAAAAAGAGGGGACGTAGACGAGGGGGGGGAGTGAGGGGAATTCGGGACAAGAAAAAGTGAGGGGAAGTGTGAGAAGAAGGAAATGAGTGAGGGTAAGTAGTGGAAGAGGGGAGAGATTGAGGGAAAGTAGGGTAAAAAGGGAGAGAATGCTGGGGAAAGAGAGACGGAAGTAAATTGGGAAGAGAGAGAGAGAGAAATAGGATAAAGAGAATAAGGAGACAAGGGGATTGAGAGGAGAGAATGATGGACAGCGAAACAAGAAAAACGAATAGCATGAGGAGAAAGAGGAAAAAGGGGAGAGAAGGGAGGATAAGAGTAAGGGGAAGAAAATAAGAAGAAGAGGGGGAAGAGGGAGATGGTTTGTGTGAAGAACAACACTTCCCTAAGACGCGGGAATAGCTCTGGCTGTGACGTCATTAGTCTGATTCCCCCAGAGGGATGTAAGACCCGACCAGACCTCACGAATAAAGAATCAATATTGTGGAAAGTCACGAGTGGCGAAAGAGACTTAGTATTTCATTCCCCGAGGTGGGTTTCGGCGGGGAAAATGAAGCATATTTGCGCAGCAGGAGGAGGCCACAAAGCAAAGGAGATGTGCGGAGGGAGAAGAGGGAGGAAGAGGAGAAGGGGAGAGGGAGAGAAATAGATAAACATTCAATTCACACACACACACACACACACACACACACACATATATATACATATATATATATATATATATATATATATATATATACATACATTTTTGTTGTTTTACTTGCAATTCGTTCAATATGATTTTTACGCAAGAAACAGAGAAAGAGACAAGAGAAAAAGGAGATAACTGAACATACCGACAAACTATCACCTGAAGAGAAAGAGATAACATGAAAATAGCAAGACCGAAATAAATGCATGAGTTTATCACTATGTATAGACATGCGCATATAAATGAAAAGAATCTGATTTTGTGCCGAGGGGAAAGGGATCTGGACGGGGGGGGGGGGGGGCGTGAAAGAGATAGGGAAAGGAGGATGACAAACAGAAGAGAGAATTGGAGGAAGAAAAAAATAGAGATGTGTATAGAGAGAAGGAGAGGAGAGGGAAAGAGAACGTTAGAGAAGGGGTGGATCGACAGAAGAAGAGAGAGATTGAGGAAGAGAAGACGGGGAGAGAGAGAGAAAGAGAGAGGAGAGAGAAAGAGAGGGAGAGAGAGAGATAGAGAGAGAGACAGACAGACAGACAGAGAGAGAGAAAAGAAAGAGAGAGAGAGAGAGAGAGAGAAAGTAACGACGAATGAGTAAACGCAAAGTAAGACAAAAAAAACAACTAAAAATGAAGCAAAGAAAACGAGGCCATAGTTGGAAAGTACAGGAAACAATGAAGTTTAGAAGCAGGAAGAGGAGAGGAGGGAGGAAAATGGGGGGGGGGGACGAGGCGGTTATCGGAGCCGAAGGAGAAAGAGAAGGAAGAGAAAGGGAGATGAAGATGGAGGTGGGGGAGGCGAAGGAGAAAGAGAAACAAGAGAATGGGAGAGCAAAATGGGGAAGGGGGATGGGAGGTATCGGAGGCGAAGGAGAAAGAAGGGAGGAGAAAGGGAGAAGGAAGAGGGGGGCGGTTATCGGTGACGGAGGAGGAAGAGGAGAGAGAGAAAGGAAGAAGGGGCTGCGGGTCAGTTATTCGGTGGCGAAGGAGGAAGAGAAGAGAAAAAAAAGAGGAGGGGTATCCTAAGCAAAAGAGGAAGAGGAAAAAGAGAAAGGGAGAAGCAGAGGAGAAGGGAGGGGCTATCGTTTGCGAAAGGGAAGAGGGGAAAGAGAAAGGAGAAGAAGATGAGGGGGTATCGTTAGCGAAAGAGGAGAAAGAGAAAGGAAGAAGAGAGGGGGGGGGAAATCTTAGCGAAAGAGGAAGAAAAAGAAAAAATGAGAAAAAGAGGAGAAGGAGACGGTAAGAGTATCGTTAGCAAAGAGGAAGAGGAGAAAGAGAAAGAGAGAAGAAGAAGAGGAGAAGGAGGGGGTGGAGGGGGGGGGGGGTTATCGGTGGCAGCGTCCCAGGTGATGGCTCGAGGACTCCGCAGCCTCGCAGAACACGCAGCTTTAGAGCCAACAGAGGAGGCCGAGGGAACACGCAGAGAAACCCCGCTGTTATTTCACCAACTAATGAAAGGGGAGATTTTACTCTAGCGCCCTTTTTTTCTCTCTCTGTCTCGAGCTCTCTTCTTATTTCTCTCTCTGTCTCTCTCTCATTCTCTACCTCTTTTTTCGCACTTTATCTTCTCTCCCTCTTTCTTTCTCTCTCTCTCTATCTGTCTATGTATCTATCTATCTGTCTGTCTGTCTGTCTGTCTGTCTGTCTCTCTCTCTTCTTCTCTCCCTCTCTCTCTCTCTCTCCCTCTCTCTCTCTCTCTCTCTCTTCCTCTCTATCTATCTAATCTATCTATCTATCTATCTATCTGTCTGTCTGTCTGTCTTGTCTGTCCTCTCTTCTCTCTCTCTCTCTCTTCTCTCTCTCTTCTACAAGTCATATCTGTCTATCCTCCCTCCAGTGAGTCTCTGGTCTCTCGTCTCTCTCTCGTGTTTTTCTCTCTTCTCTTCTCTCTCTCCTCTCTCTCTCTCTCTCTCCTCTCTCCTCCTCTCCCCCTCTCCCTCTCTCTGTATGAGAGAGGCCATACAAGTTGTGCGTCGACGATATATCAACACCCCAACCACCCAACTCCTTTAAGAAAGTACATAGACAAACAAAATACAATATATTGCGAAATAATAATGATAAATAAACGCACAATTTCCCCCCAAAACGAAAATGCAATCAACACGGGGGAAAAAAAGGACAAGATTGCGTGAGAAAATAAAGAATAGCAAAGGGAGGGAGGGCTTAGCGTCCAAGAAATATGGCTTGCTATTACTTCTAACTTGCTTTTGCTCTTCCGCTGCTAGTAATCTCTCTCAAGGCAGCTAGTGGCCTTCATCTCAGTCAGATAACAGTCGTAGGTTACTGCCCGAGGCCACGACTCAGGGACAGGCAAACAAACTTGGGAAAATCTCTGGCTTTCTTTTGTTCTTTTGGAAGTACGTTTACGTGTATTTTTTGTTCGAACAATGGGGGTTACATAAGGACATATGCAAATGAGTGAAGGTTTGAATATATATATATTATATATATATATATATTATATATATATATATATATATATATATATATATATATATATATATAATATATTATATATTTATATATTCTATATATCTATATATGTGTCTATGTATGTGTGTGTATCTATGTATCTATCTATATATCTATCTATCTATCTATATATTATCTATATATATATATATATATACGTACATATACACTTAGACACATACATGGAGAAATAAACAGACAGACATACAATGGATGGAAGAAACCCCCGTTGGAAACCTCGGAGAATTCCCAAGGCTCGATCTCTCAATATCACGAAGAAACTTTTCGAAAAAACGAAACGGATCGATAGGAAATGTACAAGGAAATTGCTGTGCAGAATGGAAAATAAAACTTATATCTTAACAGGATATAAAAGAGGCATTAGAGCCACGTAGGAGATATTGATAAAGATAATGTAGATGTATCAGATCATGTCTGAGAGAGAGAGAGAGAGAGAGAGAGAGAGAGAGAGAGAGAGAGAGAGAGAGAGAGAGAGAGAGAGAGAGAGAGAGAGAGAGAGAGAGAGAGAGAGAATAAGCTAAAAAAAATCCTGTTTACTTAGAAAACTCTGGGAATAAAATAACAAATATTTTACTGATCTAAACAACCAAAATAGGTAATTAGTTCTAAACGATAGATATCTTCCTATTGTGCAAAATTAAGGTCAGTTCGGTAAGATAAGAAATAAAAAAAAAACACTTGGTTGAAAGAAAAAAAGGAATATCAGAAAAAGCTAAATAGAAATATCAGATGTGATGGAAATCTATGAACGATAAGAATGAAAAAAAGGAAATGCGTAAATGTATCATATAAAAAATAATTGAAGTAATACTTTCAGGCTCCTTTGTTAAGGAAAGAAAGAGGAAACTCCTGTAAAAATAAATTGTATATATATATATATATATATATATATTATATTATATATATATATATATATATATATATATATTATATAAAACACAATCTAGAAAAGGAAAAGGAAAAAAAGGGGGGCGGGGGAGACGCAAAAATGCATGAGAGAAGGAATAGCATCAATAGAGGATAGTGTGGTAGTGCGGTAGAGGATATTGTGTTAGTTAATTAACACACCCTTTCCTAAATACCTTAATAATGCAACTCAAGCAAATTAATTGACTGATTGTTCATTTTAAATCATCTGCCGCGGCAACAGCTAAGGTCATTAGCTACGAAACGTGTGGGATTAAAATGTTTAGTAAAAGTAAATATAAATAAATAACAATAAATATAAAAAAATCAAAGCAGAAATATTTAAGCGCTGTCAAGATATCTCATAAAAAAGAAACTTGCATAGCACTGCAAGCTTAGTTGTCAGTAATCTATTAATTAAAAATATATATTATAACGAAAAAGGAAAAAATGCTTCTTAAACACATCAGAATCTAATTAATAATCTATAATACCAGAGAAAAAAAATCAAATATTGCATCTAAAACACACCAGAACCTGACCAGGCAGGCTTGAGATCTTAACTCTCAATGGCTGATCATATCCGCACACTAATCCAACTGAGAGATAAAACAAACGAGGTTAAAAGACCTCTCTGGGTACGGCAGTCGATGCTTCTGAAGAGGGATCCGAATCTGTACAAATGACAGCTAAGGTATTAAAGAAGGGGATTTGCAGTAAACAACCCTAAATTGGTAGAGATATTGCCAATCAGTGAGTCAGTGAGTGTACTAAAACAACGAACAGATGAATTGCTAAGAGGAAGTTTAACAATAGAGATCAAATTGAAAAATACAGAATGATGAGCAAGTGGTAGCTTATGAGAAGATAAACCCTAGGCAGTACGTATACACAAAATGAGTTCTGTGAAATTGAAATAGATATGTAATGTAAGCTAATGTGTGTGCGTGTGTGTGTGTGTGTGTGTGTGTGTTTGTGTGTGTTGTGTGTGTGTGTGTGTGTGTGTGTGTGTGTGCGTTTGTGTGCATGTGTGTCACAAACGCATTCACACACAAATACATTCACACACATACACATATACCACCATTATCATACCAATTTTTCTGTACATTCATATCTGTAACGAAATCACACGTATCATCACAACTTCCCAAACTCATAAATCATTTTAAAACACCCGCAGCCCTCCTCACTGACAGCATTGCCAGAGGATACGAACACAAGCACATCACAAAGCAATCATTGCCAGGATTTAGAATTTCAGAGGCTAATTAAAGACACACACGGAAGCCGAGAATATGAAAAGATGCAGCAACGGGGCGGGAGTTTCAGAGAAAATGTTTTAGAGCAATGACTGTATTTTTTTTTAACTATTATTATTGCCTGAAACGGAATCTGATGCTTTGAAGAGTCTGCATTTTAACTGAAAGCAAGAGTGTAAATACAAAAGTAAAAGGCATTAATTAGAATGTAATGATTACCTTGAAATACGAGATAATGGTATGAAAATAGAGCAAATAGAGATTCCCTTCCAGGTCCACATGATTACTCCAGTATCAAAGATATAAGAAGGAAAGACGTGATTCGAGAAAATTTACTCTCGACCATTACGACTTTGCGAGATAACTTTCTAAAACTAGCGTGCAATCACATTTGCATTCTCCAGTGACGGTGAACTCCGGGAAGAGATAAGATGAAAGAAATCTTTGCCTTGAAGACAACAAGAAACTGAGCTCGCAATTAGGCGCCATGGATGGAATCAATGCCTCGAATCAGTTCTGTCCTGCGCCACACACACACAAACACATACACATATATACATACCACACATACACACATACACATATATATATATATATATATATAATATATATATATATATATAATATATATATATATATATATATATATATATATATATATATATATATATATATATATATATTATATATATATATATATATAATATATATATATATATATATATATATATATATTTATACATATATACGTCTGTTAGGAAGATGACACAGTTATTCCAACACAAAAAATTAAAATGTTTTCATTAAATTGATAAACTTTCAAAACTGTCTCTCTCTCTCTCTCTCTCTCTCTCTCTCTCTCTCTCTCTCTCTCTCTCTCTCTCTCTCTCTCTCTCTCTCTCTCTCTCTCTCTCTCTCTTCTCTTTCTCTTCTCTCTCTCTCTTCTCTCTCTCTCTCTCTCTCTCTCTCTCTCTCTCTCTTTCTCTCTCACTTTATAACCAAGCTGCCTGACAAAGATAACTATAGAAATAAAGGTCGTGCCCCTGAGAACGCATTGCATATCCCAGATCACAATGAAAAGAAAAACAAAAGAAAGAAAGGAAGAAAAAGAAGAAAAATGGAGAGAGAGAAAAGAAACATTGAACTCACATCTCCTATCCATTTTAGGGGAATATGTGGATACATTGTCCTCCTAATCTCATTCTGTTTACCATTGTTTACCGTCGCCGCCTCCCTTTCTCTCTGTTTCTGCCAGTCTGTTTGTCAGACTGTCTCTACCTATCTGTCTGTCTGTGTCTGTGTTTCCTTCTCCCTGTCTCTTTCTCTCTTCCTCTTCCCTCTTTTCTCTGTGTCCCTCTGTCCTCTCTCTCTCCCTCTCCCTATCCCTTTCTTTTCCTCTTCTGCTCCCTCTCCTTCTTCTTTTCCTTTTCCCTCTCATTTTCCGTCTTTCCGTCTCCTCCCTTCCTCTTTTCCTCTCTCCTCTTCTCCTTCCCTTCCATCTCTCCCTCTCCCTCTTCTCTCTTCCTCTTTCTCCTTTCACTCTTTCCATCTCTCGCTCCCCTCCTCTTCTCTTCTTCCCCCACGCTCCTCTCTCTCTCTCTCTCTCTCTCTCCCTCTTCTCTCTCCTTTATTATCTTCCTCTCCACTCCCTCTCGCTCTCGCTCTCCATAAATAGACACATCATCTGACTCCGAATTACTTGATTGTAAATTCAATTCCTCCACAACAATAGGCACCCCCGTCTATGCATAAATTATGAAGTGCGATTCAAGATATTCATGGCACATTTATATTCTTGTGGAGAAAAAAGAAAGTGTATGAGAAGAGAAAAGGAAAGAGAGTGTGAGAGGGAGTTGATGGATAAATAGATGGAAAATTGGACACAGAGAGATAGGTGGAGGACAGACGAGTAGACGGATAGATAGATGATAAGTAGGTTGGTAAAGAGAGAGGGAGAGAGAGAGGGAGGAGAGAAGAGAGGGAGAGAGAGAGGGAGAGATAGATGGGATAGAGAGAGAGAGAGAGAGAGAGAGAGAGAGAGAGAGAGAGAGAGAGAGAGAGAGAGAGAGAGAGAGAGAGAGAGAGAGAGAGGAGAGAGAGAGAGAGAGAGAGAGAGAGAGAGAGAGAGAGAGTGAGAAGAGAGAGAAGGGAGAGAAGAGAGAGAGAGAGAGAGAGAGAGAGAGAGAGAGAGAAGAGAGAGAAGAGAGACAGACAGACAGACAAACATACACATACAAGAGAAAGACAATCATACAGACATTTAAAAATAGTAAGAAGAAGAAATAATAAATAAATGAATAAATGAATATTGATAACAAAAAATAAAAGGAAGGACATAAAGACTGATGACTTTAAGAGAAATGCTTCAAGAAAACAGGAACCGTCAGGAAGGGTAGGGGGTGGGGGGGTAGGTAGGTAGGGATGGTAGCAGAGGGCGAGGGCAGAGGGGGGGGGGGGGAATTAGAAATAATTTCGCAGACTTTTACGTAATCTCCGGAGACAATGCTCGCAAAATTGGATCTATTCCTTTTAATGGAATGTTAATAGTTCAACATGCATTAAAAAATAAACGTTTGAAAGGAAGCTAATCGTGTCCTTTATCGAGGAATTTTATATAAATGTTTTTGCCTCATATGATTTGCGGGGAAAATTTATTGTAATTATGGCTTTTGAAGATAAAGGTATTAAAGATTCTATACAGCATGATTTATTTGCGTGTAATTAGCATTTGCATTGACAGTTATTGGGATACCATTGCACTAGGGCCGATTGTGTACAAAAATCCGATGGCGAGAATATTATCCGGAATTTTGGATGAAGAATATGAGCGAAACAATAATTCTTCAAACCAAGGGTTCTCTCTCCTCTGTCTGTTGTTTGCTCTCTCTCTCTCTCTCTCTCTCTCTCTCATCTCTCTCTCTCTCTTCTCATCTCTCTCTCTCTCTCTCTCTCTCTCTCTTCTCTCTCTCTCCTCTCTCTCTCTCTCTCTCTCTCTCTCTCTCCTCCCTCTCTCTCTTTCTCCCCCCACCCCCTCTCTCTCTCTCTCTCTTTCTCTCTCTCATCCCAAAGAGAATTAGCGTTTTGAAAGATCCTTTGAAAATCATTTAAAGCCAAGGGATTTAACTGTCATAATAACATGTCAGTATTAAATGAATATCTATTATCAAAAGCATTGTAAAATCATGCATAAGGGATATCATGGGATTTGGAGAGTAGGTTGCATGACTGCAAACCAACGGAACCCATGAATGACCCTTGTGAAATGCATCATAAATTTCATCTCACTGGATATCATCCATCATAATAAATTACACCATTGCAACGCAATATTCGCCTCTGGTTGTAAACAATAACACGACAGAGAAGTAGATGACCAAATATGTAAATATTTGTCGCAACAATTGCACAAGAGAAATATCAATACAATAATGCCTCTTACTGCTAGCATGTTACGTATTAACTGGGTTTATCATTTTTTTATCGTTTATTGTTGTTTATTAGTTTAATTACGTGCTACCATTTTAATCATTATCAATCTTGCTATATTTTTGTTGGAATTTTGTGCCTGATAAAGGATAATAGATATGTTACGTTGCAATAGTCTTAAGAAAAATATCTGAATGTTCCAGACAAGATATAAAGATAAAAAGAATAAATAAAAAATAAATAGGAGGGAAAAGACTTAAAACACAAAGAAAAAGGCATACAAAAAGGGAAGATACAGAAGTAAAGAACATGAAAGGAAAAATTGAGATGGATGGCCCGTGAGAAGAGAGAAAAAAAAAAAAAAAAAACGCTAAAAAAACTAAACTGGAGATAGGAGAAGAAAGAAAAAGAAAAGAAGAGGAGGAGAAAATAGAGAAAGGGAAGGGTTCAAATTGTGATCAAAGAGAAAAAGAATCAGGAGTGAGGAAGAGGCAGGTTCCTTGTGAAAGACTTTTCGGCGATAGAAAGGATTTTGATAATGCTTTCATTCCTTGCATATGTCCGTCACCAGGAAAAAGGTGGGGATATTTAGCTGCGATTAATAACTGGTTGATAGGAGAAAAAAAATCGCACGTGGATTCAATTAAGCGAGTGGAGGCCTATGCAGATTTGAACGGAAATCATTAATAACCCCTGCGTTTCTGTGTGCTCCCCCCTCCCCTCTCCAAGCTTCTCTCAGTAGGTCTATCATCTTCTGCGTAGTACTGCACACACACACACCACACACACACACACACACACACAGCACACAAACACACACACACACCACAACACACACAAACACACACACACAACACCACACACACACACACAACACACACAACACACCACACACACACACACAACAGCATATATATATATAATATATATATATATTATATATATATATATACTATATATATATATCTATATAGTATATATAATACATCATATTATCTATATATGTCTATTCCATTATGTATAACTGATACATATGTTTCTTATAACTACATATATGTTGATGTCACCATTAATTTTAGTTTTATTATTATCATTACTATCATTATCATTATTATAATATTTTTCAGAATTTTTAATCATTATCATTCATTATCATTCCTCATTTATGGCACCACTATTATCATTGATATCATAACATCATTATCATTATTTACTATTACCAGGATCATTTATTATTAATACTATCATCCCCCCAATGTGATCATTATTTAATCATTACGGACTCATGATCATATGAATCTCTTATAATCTACTCCTCCATAATTCTGTAATTTTATCATCAATTATCATTCCTATCATCATCTCATAACACCACAATGTGCATTAATGGTTTTCTTCTTTGTTACGTTGTCTACATCTTTTTCCGCTACTTTCTTTTCATTCACGGAAACACTTTATCTCCAAGGAACAACTTCAGCTTCTTCAAACCTCCATAAACAATTCTCATAGCAGCCTCATGACCAATGAAGTCTCTGGGAAAATTCTTTCGGTTCTCCACAGGGG
>NW_020869087.1:427500-430000 GCF_003789085.1 Penaeus vannamei | reverse complement strand
CCACTCTTCTCCATCCCTCCCCTACCCTCCGCTCTCTGTCCCTACCCATCACCTACTCCCCTCCCCTCCATTACCTGCCATCTAGTTTTTCCCCTCCCTCCCTACTTACGCACCTCTCCCTGTCCTTTCCCTATCCCCTTCCTTCCCTTTCTCTCTGCTGCCCTCCATCCACTTTTAATTTGCCCTCTTCTACCCCTACCCACCTCTCCCCTCCCTACTCTCCTCGAACATCCACCTCTCCCTTTCCTCCCCTTTCCCTCCCTACTCCCCACCTCGCCTCATTCTTCCCTTTTCCTCTTCACTCCCTTATACCCCGTTCACCTCCCCTTTCCTCCCCTACCTCACACCCACCCCTCCCTATCCCCTAACTCCCACCCATCCCTTCCCTCACCCCTACCCACCCACCCACATCTCCCCCTTCCCTCCCCCACCCACTTCTCCCCTCCCATACCCTACCTATCACCTCTCTTCCCCTCCCATACTTCCCACCCACCCCTTCCCTCACCCCTACCTCCCACCCACCTCACCCCTACCTCCCAACCCCTTCCCTCACTCCTACCACCCACCCTTCCTCACCCTACCCCACCCACCTTCCTCACCCCTACCCACCACCCCTTCCCTCACCCCTACTCCCACCACCCTTCCCTCAACCCTACCTCCACCACCCCATCCCTCCCCCTACCTCCCACCCACCATTCCTCACCCTCCCACCCCATCCCTCACCTACCCACCCACCCTTCCCTCACCCCTCCCACCACCCCTTCCTCACCCCTACCCACCCACCCCATCCCTCACCCCTACCACCCACCCACCCCTTCCTTCACCCCTACCTCCCCCATCCCTTCCTCACCCTACTCCCCCACCCACCCCTTCCCTACCTACCCACCCCATCCATCCTCCCCTACCTCCACCTCCCATCCCTCCCCTACCCACCTCCCACACCCCCACCCATCCCACCCACCCCCTTCCTCACCCCTACCCCCCTCTCCACCCAATCCCCCCATCCCTTTCCCCTCCCCCACCCAGGAACGGCAAAGAGGATGAGTGCCACATCATTAGGGTGACACAGGACGGGACTCCCTCCCAGAACACTCTCCGTGCAAAACCTTCGACATAAAGGAAGACCTCCCGACGGCCTCCTGGAACCTACTCGCTGAGATAAAGAGAGAAGAGGCTAATGATGTTTTGTTCGCTGACGACCGGAGAAGGAGGGAGGGAGGGAGGAAGGAGGGAACGACCCGAGGAAGGGAGGGTAGGAGGGGAGGGAAGGAGGGAGGGAAGGGATGGGGAAGGGAGGGAGGAGAGGGGTAGGAAGGGAGGGAAGGGAAGGGGAAGGGAGGGAGGGAAAGGAAGGGGGGAAGGGAGGGAAGGAGAAGGATAGGGAGGCGAAGGAAGGGGATGGGAGAAGGAGGGAAGGGGGGTTGAAAGGGAAGGGAGGTAGGGAAGGGTAGGGAAGTGAGGGAGGAAAGAAGCGGGGAAAGGAGGGAAGGGAAGGTGAGTGTGTGGAGGGAAGGGAGGGAGGGAAAGGAGGGAGTGAGGAGAGGGAGGGAGGTGAGGGGAGGGAGGAGGTAGGGAAGGGGAAGGGAGAAGGAAGGAAGGGAGGGTAGGGAGAGGGCGAGGCGAGGGAGGGAAGAGAGGGAGGGAGAAAGGATTGAGGGAGGTAGGCAGGGAGGAAGGGAGGGAGAGAAGAGAGAAGGAAGGGAAGGAGGGGGGAGGGAAAGGTAGGGAGGTGAGGGAGGGAAAGGGTAAAGAAAGGAGGAGGGAAGGGAAGGATAGAGGGATACCCTAGCCTTCCATCATCCTTCTTGCAGTCCTCCATCCTTCCAACTCCCCACCCCCTCTCTTCTCTCTCAAGTCAAAGAGAGAGAGAGAGAGAGAGATAGGTATAGAAATAGAAAGAAAGAAAGAGAGAGAGGGACACGGGGGTAATAAGGAAAGAATAAGAAAGCAGAAAAAGCCTCATAACGAGAGTGACGAACGGAAGCGAGCAAGATAAAAAGAAAAAAACAATAAAAAGAAAATGTAGGTCAATAGGAGAGCGATCGAAAAAGAGAGACAGAAAAGAGATAGAGATAGGATAGATTGATAGATAGAGAGAGAGAGTGAGAGAGAGAAAGAGAGAGAGAGAGAGAGAGAGAGAGAGAGAGAGAGAGAGAGAGAGAGAGAGAGAGAGAGAGAGACAGAGAGAGACAGAGAGAGACAGACAGACAGACACAGACAGAGAGACAGCAAGAGCGAGAGACATACATACAGACAGACAGAAGGAGAAAAGGAAGCAGCGGAGAAGGCTAGTAATTGGAGACAGCAGAATATGAGCTTCTGTTTGCAGTATTGGTGTCGGAAGGCCTGAAAAGAGTGACCACGCTGCGACTCACAGTACAAAGAAATTGGGAAGGAGATGGGACGAAATGGACGAAGGAAGAGAGAAAGAGAAGATTAGACAGGGGGGGGGGGGGGAGAAGGAAAGGGAGCGAGTGAGAGTTAGATGGATATACATTCT
>NW_020869087.1:417500-422500 GCF_003789085.1 Penaeus vannamei | reverse complement strand
GTTCTCAATACTGATTATAACAATAAACATTATAGTAAAAGTATTGATAATGATGATGTTACAACTTTGCAATGATACAAATGCAACTATCGTCATAAATGTTTTATTACCATTATCCCTGCCGTTTGCATTATCAACGCAATCATTATATAAACTGAATATGAAATATAAAGGTCTTAACACTTCAAACACTATAACATTCAATATATAACGAATTTCCTCCGTGCCACCAGTTGTGTCAGTTAATGTAAATGGAACGATAAATTGTTGCTTTTATCTGAATTCACGAGGATCAGACGCAAAAACAATGATCGGGAATAATGCATGTAATAACCAGAATTGCAATAAAGATATGATAACCAGTTTCATTGGCGATCTCATCACCGATTCCGCGCAGTCGTATGTAATTCATTATTTTAATTTCGCTCAGCTAACCCTTTCGCTGTGTGTTCACGATCAATGGCGAAATATCATGCCTACGGAGAGAGCCAAATCCAACGTTATTAGATTGGTTCGTCAATCAATATGCTTAAAGGTCCGTCTCGTATACAAATATTGGTCTGAGCGATAGATATAATCTTCAGTTCATTAGTGAGTATCGCCATCTCGCGCTCTGGAATAGGCCTGATTTAGGAAAGGAGGAGCCATTGCAGGGTCTTGGTCTGCGCGTTATGTTGAGGGAATCTGTTTCTGCTCTGACTGCACATTTCCTTCATCATAGGTACCTAAGCAAACATATATACATACAAACATACATACATACATACATACATACATGCATACATACATATATATATATATATATATATATATATATATATATATATATATATATATATATATAATATATATATATATAAAAATTCATACATACACACACACATATATATACATATTTATATGATCAAGCACAAACACAGGCAGGTGTATACGAAAAGGAGAAGGAAAACAGCCACAGTATGATATGCAAAAAAAATGTTACGTTTCGAACACTTCACGAGTTCCTCTTCAGACAAATGATTAGCCGGAATGCATTGGTTAATTATTAGTTTGCGGAGGAATATGTGAAGAGTTCCAAACGTGTTTAATTTTAATTTCATATTGTGATTGTTTTCCATTTCATATGTACATGTGCGTGTGTGTGTGTGCATGCATACATATATACATATATATATATATATATATATATATATATATATATATATATATATATATATATATATATATATATATATATATATATATATATATGTATTATATATATATTATATATTATATATATATATATATTATATATATATATATATATATATATATATATATGTGTGTGTGTGTGTGTGTGTGTGTGGTGTGTGTGTGTGTGTGTGTGTGTGTGCATATCAATTTCTTGTTGTGGACTACTGCATCCTCTTCATACACAGTAATCAATATGACTACAGCAAACGCCTTTTGTATCTCATAAAACTCACACTTTTGTTTCTTCGCACTCCACCTAACTTAATGACAGTTGCCAACCCTTCCTTTTCTGTTCATTTATCTCTATTACCTCTTGCAATGGCTCTTCTACAAGTAAGTAAATCTATGGAAAAAACATGATTTTCTCCATCACTAGATGAAAAGAATTCCCCCTTTCTCTAACTTACCTTTGCCTTAAGTTAATGGAAGAATAATTTTCGTAGTTCACCCTCAAAAAAAAAGAAAGAAAAAGATAAGAAAGAAGAATAAAAATAATAAGAAAAAACGTATTCAGTGTAGCGTTTAACGTGTATCCCTTGATTAAATTCAAGGATTCACCTGGTTCTCTGTCTACAATGGCGGGATATGATTGATGGCCCGGCGGTCTCTGTCCTGCGGGCCGTGGGATGCATCTGTCTTCATCATCTCTTTCTTCCCTTTCTTCCTTCGCCATGTTATCATCCCCCCCCCCCCTGCTCCCCCTTGCCGCCACCCCCCTGAGAGACTCGGCATTCCACCTTACTCCCATCCTATCAGTCATCGCTTCTCCCTTGCTTCTCCGCTGTTCTTGCTCCTGTCCTATCTCCCTCTCTTTCATCCTTGCTCCTCCCGCGTCCTTGCTCCTCTCTCCTCCATGACCCTATTCTTGACCTTCCCCCGTCCTTAACCCTCCCCAGTCCTTGCTCCACCCCCTTTCTTGCTCCTCCCCAATCCTGTAACTCTTTCCCCACATCCTTCCTTCTCCTTGCACCCCCCTGCAACCCTGCAACCCACTTCCCCTTCATATTTCCCTCTCCCAGCAACCCCCACTCCCACATCCTCCCCTCCCCCTGTAAAACCCCTTAAATCCCCCCTCCCCTCCTCTCCCAGCAACCCCCACTCCCACATCCCCCTTTCCCTCCCCATCCCCTCTTCCTTTAACCCCCACCTCCACATCCCCTCCCCCCTGTAACACCCCCCCCCCAAATCCCCCCCTCTCTCCTTATCACCCCACTCCCCACATCATCCCCCTCCCCTCCCCACCCTCCATCTCCCTTCACCCCCCACCCACCCTTCTTAAACGTAACCTCGGCGATAAAACGGGCTGCAACATCACCGCCAGAATTCATCATCCGTTTTTGTCACTCTCATCACTTGCATCACAAACGCCGTCCTCAAAATTGCATTGTAATCAACCCATTTTTCCTCATTCATTTGCGATGCAATCCCGCGAATGCAACCGAGGTGAATATCAACATTTCTGGCGTTGTATCGCTTTGTTGATAAATCATTCGAGTTTGTTCGCACATTACTCGTGTGATGCGAGGACTTTTGGAGTGTCTAAGTCTTTTCCCTCTGTGTGACTGTGTGTATTCGTGTGTGCGTGCGTGGGGGTGTGAGTGTTAGCGTTAATGTGGGTTAGTGTTAGTGTTAGTATGTGCGTGTGCGCGTGTAAGTGTTAGTGTGGGTTAGTGTTAGTGTGTGCGTGAGTGTGTGTATGTATGTGTGGGTTAGTGTTAGTGTGTGCGTAAGTGTGTGTATGTATGTGTGGGTGTGTGTGTGTGCGTATGTGTGTGTGTGTGCGTGTGTGTGTTGTGTGCGTGGTGTGTGTGTGCGTTGTGTGTGTGTGTGTGTGTGTGTGTCTGTGTGTGTGCGTATGTGTGTGTGTGTGTGTATGTGTGTATGTGAGTGTGTGTCCACGCTCGCGTGTGTCTGTGCTTATGTTTGTGTTTGAGTGTGCATGTAAACCTGCTCAAACTAATATTAAATTTTCGACATGCAGGCCTGTCTGTACATAATTACAATTCCTAATGCATGTAAAGTTGCATGATTAAACACACTCGCATTTCAGTCAATCTGATTAAGCAACCATCCTTCACATGAACCTCTCTGTTCAGAATTCATGTAAAAAATAATAATATTGGTAATAAAAGAAATGGGTTACCAAGCAAGTTTGTTAAAATGGCAGTTTCTTTGAAATCTACCTCCACTAACTTCCTTACTTTTGCATTAATGTCAGAAATATATAAAGAGAAATGAGAGAGAGAGAGAGAGAGAGACAGAGAGAGAGAGAGAGAGAGAGAGAGAGAGAGAGAGAGAGAGAGAGAGAGAGAGAGAGAGAGAGAGAGAAGAGAGAGAGAGAGAGAGAGAGAGAGAGAGAGAGAGAGAGAGAGAGAGAGAGAGAGAGAGAGAGAGAGAGAGAGAGAGAGAGAGAGAGAGAGAGAGAGGAAAAGAGAGAAAGAGAAGAGATCGAGAAGGGAGGAGAAAAATGAAAGAAAGATAGAAAGAAAGAAAAAAGAGAGGCAGAGAGATCGAGCGTGAAGGAGAAAGAGAGGAAGAAAGGTAGAGGGAAGGGGAAAGAGAGCAAGAGAGGGGAGACAAAGAGCAAACCGTCGCCCCCCCCCCCTTCCCCCTAAACGCTGCACACAGAGGTTCGCGAGGTCCTTGAGTGCTCCTCGCGACGCAGGGTTGTTGTGTGTTCGCGGAGAAAACAGTCTGCTCTCGGAGATTAAGATGCTGAAAATGTTGCAAAAGAGCGCAACGAGGATTTGTTTCTTGCAATAGGATTTTTTTTCCTTCTTCTTCTTTTTCTTTTTCTTTTTCTTATCCTCTCTGTCTTGTTCTTTTTTTGTTTTTGTTTTTGTTTTCTTATCCTCTCTGCCCTTTTTTTTTTTTTTTTTTTTTTTTTTTTTTTTTTTTTTTTTTAGTCTAACGCGCTCTAACATTCAAAACTTCCATTTTTTTTTTTTTTTTCTTCTTTCTTTATTTCTTTCTCCCTTTAATACCTTCTTTTCCAGTTCCTACTCTCTCGCTTCTTTTCTTTTCTTTCTTTTATTACTTTCTCTTCGTTCCTCGACCGCAATTTTTATCTAATAAGACACTCTGACGATGCCTCCCTCTCCTTACCCTCTGAGTTGAAGGCGCTTCTGCCCGATTCCTGTTCTCTTTATTTTCTTCATTCCGGGAGAAAATGGGAAGATTTTCTTTTCTTAAGAATATTCAACATTAAAGACCCCTTTGTCTAGTACTAATTTGGAGGTTTGTGATTATTAATTTCCTTTTTTAATTAAATATGTTTCTTTGATAAAAGGCGAAGAGGTTTGTATGGGTCTCGTGCCACTTTTGAGGTTTTGTGCTTATTAATTTCCTTTTTAATTAAATATTCTTTTTGATAAAAAGCGAAGAGGTTTGTATGGTTGATGAAATGGTGGAAAAAATATTCAAGTTACCCTGTTAAGTGCATAACAGATTGAGTTTCTAATGTCAATGTGTTTCTTATATAGAACCACGCAGAGATTGGCCCGGAATCTGGATAAGAAGAGATGAGAATGATAAGAAGAATGATAAGAGATAAGAATGATAATGATAAGAGATAAGAGATAAGAATGATAATGATAAGAGATAAGAGATAAGAATGATAATGATAAGAGATAAGAATGATAATGATAAGAGATAAAGATAAATGATAATGATAAGAGATAAGAGAGAAGAATGATAATGATAAGAGATAAGAGAGAAGAATGATAATGATAAGAGATAAGAGATAGGAATAATAATGAATGGAT
>NW_020869087.1:392500-397500 GCF_003789085.1 Penaeus vannamei | reverse complement strand
TATTCATATACAAACATTCACCAAATTCTAAATACATATCGCACACTCTATCCACTTACTGAAATGATTACTACATATGCAAAACTCGATATGAGATGATGTCCTTACCAGCAATGGTGCTATTTGCGCAGCCAGCGAAAAGGCAACTCAAGTTTACGAGTCAAGCATTTTATAAGGGTCTTCAGAGACGGATGAAATATAGTGTAGAAGTGGAATGAAATTCAGGTCTGCTAACATGGGGGAGGAGATGCGCTAATAGGAAATATCTCTTAATAGATGGAATTATATTTGGGTGATTAATATTTTCATTTTTTCATTACATTTTCTCACTATCTGTCTTTCTTACTCTTTGCATGTCTGTCTATCCATCTTTCTATCTTGTTCTCTTTCTCTCTATTTATCTAATCATATATCTATCTACTATCTATCTGTTTACCTGTCTGTCTGTCTATTTATTTATCAATCTATCTACATACTTATCTACCTAGTGTATTATCGATCTATCCATCATTCTACCTGCTTATCTGTCACTCTATCTGTGTATCATAGAGGCCATTTTTATACATGTCCTGTATAATTTCTAAATGAGAAATTATAATAGTAATAGGATGTTTCATTATAGTGATAATGAGTATGATAATGATAGCAATAACATTATGATAGTAATGATAATGACGATAACAGAAAAAAATGAAAAATAAAGATAATGGTAATGATAATGAGAATCATAATAATAAAATGATAATTATGATAATAAGTATAGCATTAATAATGCTAATAATAATCATGAAAGTATCTACAATGATAATGATATAATGACACAGAAGTAGGCTATTTCGATTCTTTTCGTCTGGCATGAAGATATTTTTCTGTTTCTTTTTTTCTTCTTTTTTTATCTAGTATTGTTCTTTGTCTTTGATCCATCAGCAACCGCCTCTCTCTTTATACTTGTGATGATAGATAATTCGGAGTATATGCAAATGGGATTTCTTTTATTCATAATATTCGGAGATCGTCGGTATTCAAGCATGGCATTATCATATAAATCTAATGTGGAACGCTATTACACGGAGCTATAGAGGATGGATAAATCTAATTACATAGCCTGCTGATTTAATAACATTTGTTGATATAGGTAATAATGAATTTGGATATTTTTGGTCTCAGATATTCAAAAGTACTGAAAAAGAAGGTAATAATGTATGAAGCACACATAAGAAGAGACATGCTGACACATTTATACATGCCGAATGTGCACAAACATTCAAAACATTCGTGAGAAAAACAAACACACACATACAAACACACACACACACACACACACACACACACACACACACACACACACAACACACAAACACCACACACGCACCGCACGCACACACACACACACAAACACAAACAAACAAGCACACACACACGTACATACCAATATATATACGACCCCACAGACGCCTCCGTACTGTAAGAGAAAGTCTGACTCCGATCTTATCTGAAATAATGGAAACATATATGGCAGCTTTTCCCGGCGTTAATACCACGTGGCCGCATAAAGATCCGTACAAGTGTAACCAGAGTCGAGAGTCGAGTCGCCAAAGGCCAGCGGGTTGGGGAGATGGTTACACATCCTTGTCTGTCTTTCTCTTTACGTCTGTCTGTCTGTCTGCCTTTCTTTACGTCTGTCTATCTGTCTGTATCTGCTCATGTCTGCCTACCTGCATGTTTGCCTGTCTGTCTGGCTGATTGACTACCTGCCTGTTGCCAACCTGCCTGCCTTTATGTGTCTGTCTGCCTGTCTGCCTGACTATCTACCTGCCTGCCTGCTGCCTGCCTATCATCTACCTGCCTGCCTGCCTGACTCTCTACCTGTCTTCCTGCCCGATAACCTTTTTAAACCGTAGCCCACAGTCCTCCCCGTCGCCCGTGTTGACGATGGCTCTCACCTGACCTGGATTGGCGTGCAGGATACGATTTAGACGTGTGGGATTTAGACGTTAGGATAATAGGATTTGATTCCCCTCGACCACTCAAACCCAGAATAGGATTTCCCTGCCAGACACGAGCAGGTCCTACATCAGGTGATTTTGCCGGAGGAATGTTTTTGTCGTGGAAAGAAGGAAACGAAGAATTGGGGAAGAGGTCTCGCGGGCATGAAAAATAAAACAGCTGAGAAGGTCAGACGCAGAGGATGACATAATGGAAGGAAAAAGAAGGGGAGGAGGGAGGATAATATGCATATCAAGTTTATATTCACTTATATCTGCATCTATGTCTGTCCTTATATCTGTGACTATCTATATCAGTATTTGTATCTACATCTGTAACTATCTATATGAATATTTGTATCTATATCTGCCCTTATATTTGTAACTAGCTATAAAAGTATCTATATCTACATCTGTAACTATCTATATTAATATCTGTATCTATATTTGTTCTTTTACATGTAACTATATATATCAATGTATTTATATCTGTAACTATCTATCAATATCTTCATAGTCTATACCAATATATATCAGTGACAAAACAATCTCTCGTAGTCATTCCATGGAAGAAAAAAACGCAATGCAAAAACTAGATTTACTGAAAACGAAACAGCACTTAAGATTTCATTTAAATTTCATCTAGGAGGATTTTTTTTTCAATCTCTCTCCTTCTCCCCATCTCCTTTTCAATGAACCTAGTTTGTGCACTGTGGGTTTTTATAACACTGAGTCAATCTCTCTCCCTCTCCCCATCTCCCTTTCTCCCTCTCTCCATCCCTTCCGTTCCCTCTAACTCTCTCTCCCATTCCTAAAATCTCTCTCAATCTCTCCTTCTCCCTTTCTCCCTTTCTCCCTCTCTCCCTCCCTTCCTTTCCCTCTAACTCTCTCTCTCTCTCTTCTTCCCCGAATCTCTCCCATCCTTTCCCCCTTCCTCTCTTTCTGATCTCCCTTCCTCTCTCTCTTCCCCTCTTCCTTCCTCTTTCTCCCCTTCCCCTCTTTCTCCATCTTCTCCCCCTCCTCCTCTCCCCCCCCTCCATTCCCCACCCCCTTCCTCTCTTTCTCCCCATTCCCCCCCCTCCCCCCTACCCCCTACCCCTTCTCCTCTCGTCAGTTGCGGGTTCTCAGAGACGGATCAAGAGGGCCACTGGTGCCGCCGACTGTCACGTACAGTGCCAGGCTCTAGGTCAGGCGTGGCCCGTGCTATCACCGCGGAGATTAGCACAGGGCCTTATTGATTCGGTGAAAGGAGGTGTAATCTATTCTTGGGGAAATTTGGGTCGGGTTGTGGATGCGTTGCGATCCGGGTTGTAACGTGGTTTGTCGCTGGAGGATGTTTTCTTTTATTATGAGTGTCTTTTTTTTCTTCTTTTTCTCTTTTTTTCTTCTTCTTTCTTCTTCTTTTGTTATTATTGTTAATGTTGTTATTATTATCGTTTTGTCATTGTTATTATCATTATTGTTATCATGATTGTTACTATTATTATTGTTATTATTATGTGTTCTTATTCTTATTCTTATTTTCTTTTTCTTATTCTTATTCTCTTATTCTTATCTATTTATTATCATTATTATATTATTATTATTTATATTATTATTATTATTATTATTATTATTATTATTATTATTATTATTATTATTATTATTATTATAATTATTACTATTACTTTACATTATTATTATTATTATTATTATTATTATATATTATTATTATTATTATTTATTTATTATTATCATTATTATTATTATATTATTATTATTATTATTATTATTATTATTATTATTATTATTATTATTATATTATTATTATTATTATTCATATTATATTATCATTATCAATTATCATTATTATTATTATTATTATTTATTATTATTTAATCATCATTATTATTATTCATTATTATTATTAATCATTATTTATTTATATTATTATAATTATTATTATTATTATCATCATTATTATTAGCATTATATCATTGTATTCATCATCATTAATTATTATTGTCATTATTTATAATATCATTGACTTCATTGTCATCATGTCATTGATATTTTCATCATTACTATTATTGTCATTATTATTGTTATCATTAGTACAATTATTATTATTATAATTGTGTTTATTAATATTATCAATTATCTTACCATTATTATCATTCTATTACTATCATCTATTAATACTACTATTTCTTTATTATTACCAATATTTTCATAATTATCATTATCATTATCACTACTGCTATCATCACTATCATTATTATTATAGTATCATTATCATTACTCTTATTATTAGTATCGTTATTATTGTTATCATTTTCATTGTTATCATCATTGTTACTAGTTATAGTATTAGTATTACCATTATTATTATTATTATCATTATCATCATTATTACATTATCGTCATCATTATTGTTGTTGTTGTTCTTACCATGCTCATCATTATCACTAAGGCCACTAACGACTTATGATTATCATTAGTGTCATTATCATTATCATAATTGTCTTTATTGCTGTTATTTTATCATTATATATTATTATTCATTATTATTATTATTATATTATTATATTATATTATATTCATTATATTATCATTATTCTATTACTATTGTTATCCTTATTATTATTATTATTTATTATTATTATTATTATTATTATCATTATTATTATATATTATTATTATATATCTATTATCATATATCATCATCTCATCACCATCATCTATCATATGATATATAGCTTAAATCACACATATCAACCCAAGCAGGTAAACCACTAATACTCTTCTCAGTAATGTTGTAAAATCATCTCTCAAAAATAGGCCTACCCATTTTTTGTTCTTTAATCTCTCTATCACCATGATCGTCGCATTTTTATTCTTTTAGTTTTTTTTTTTTTTCCTTCGTGAATATCTACAGCTCACTCTGGATCGTGTCAAAGGAAAATCCAGACAGATCTTATCCTCCGGGCATGTCTGTGAGGGACAGGAAGGAAAGGAAAAAAAATCCAGTGCCTT